>SJYA01002930.1:3899162-4009394 GCA_006410615.1 Neotragus moschatus | reverse complement strand
ACCATCAATTCTGGGTAACAGCAGGTACTTCGTATCATTTAGAGGGTTTAGCATGTATCAGGCACTGTGCTAAAGGCTACCCCATCCTCCCCCAAAAAGCAGACCCCACTGGGCAGGGTCTTGCTCACAGCTGGATCCCGGGTGCCCTGCTGGTTTCAGGCTCTCCCAGGGAATTATAGCAGGAAAGACGACTAAGTGCTTCACGTGCGTTCAGTCAATCTGTATAGTGACTTTGGGAAGCATGTCTGATCCCATTTTACAGCTGAGAAAATTGAGGCGCAGAGGGTTTTAGTGACTTTTTCCCAGGTCCTCATGAGTGAAACGCAGGCCCCTCTCTTCCCAACACCGTTTTCAGTCAGTTCAGTCGCTCAGTTGTGTCCGACTTTTCGCAACCCCATGGACTGCAGCACGCAAGGCCTCCCTGTCCATCACCAATTCCCAGAGTTTACTCCATTTCAGTGCTTGACATATGACATTCCGTGGCGCCTGCTCCCCAGAGGGCCACTTTGCTCCCACTGAGCATCTAGCAAAGATAAATATGAAACCATCATGGGAAACATGGTCCCCAGAATGGAGATTTGGAGTCTGAAAATCCCCCTTCTGAGGAATCTCACAGATCTTCTACATACCCCCTCCCTACCTCCCCAGATCAGCGCAAGGCCTGGCAGCCTCACCAGAGTGGTAGCTGCCTTGAAGGGACACAAGTTCGGAGCATCCAGAGTCCTGCCACCTAGAAGCCCCTCCTCTTCTGGGGAGGGGTTCACCTCTGCTGTCCTCTCACCTCTCCCCACAGATCCTGGGAGGTGAGACACCAAGTTCAGGAAGCAGGAGGGCTGAAGGGAGGCGCACAGGATAGGCAGACACAGTCCTTGAGACGCGCCAGCTCAGCCTAACCGGGAGACGCGGTGCGCTGAGACTACACAAGTACCAGCTCACCTAGAATGTGTGACCAACACCCATGCCTGTTCCTGGGCAAGTGGTGGGAGCCGAGTCACTATTTGGAAGCCCTGTCACGCACGTGTGCATACTCAGTCGTGTCCAACTTTTTGCGACCCCATGGATTGCGGCCCGCCAGGCTCCTCTGTCCCTGGGGTTTCCCAGGCAAGGATAGCAGAGTGGGTTGCCATTTCCTCCTCCAGGGTGTCCTCCCAACCCAAGGATCAAAGTCACATTTCCTGCATTGCAGACAGATTCTTTACCGCTGAGCCACCTAGGAAGCCCAGATTCTTCACTGTCGAGCCACCAGGGAAGCCCTGGAAGCCCTGTATGTGCATCTAAATGGACCTATGTGACCTATGTGACCTTAACCTCCAGCTGAGCGTGTTGCTGCTCTGGACGGATGGGAACTATCTCCAGATCCCTCTCAGAACACCTGGGAACTGGGAGGCACTGTGTCTTAGCAGAGATGCTAAGAGTTAAGGCATAACCCAAACTGGGTAGTAAGACAGTAAGTTAAGCAAAGCAGCAGCAGCCACACTTAAGCACTTGTTATTCATCAGGCCTGGTTTCTAAGTCTCACTAATGGCTTCCTTTATTGCTCAGAACCACTTTTCCTCTCAGGTGCTATCCTAATTACTTTGTCGATTGCAGATGGGGAAATGGTGGTTCAGAGAAGTTAAATCACTTGTCTGAAATCACACAGTTAGTACAAGCAAGAGCCAGGATTCAAGCCTTAGCAGTGGGTGCTCCCCAAACCACCCACCTGCCAGATCAGTCTCTTAAACATTACTCTCCTCTTAGCACTGGTCAATCTGAGTCAGGTTTCAAAGAACAGATGGGAGTGGGGGTGGAGGCAGAGAGAAGCCAGCTCCTTTCTCTGCGTTGTGCGGATGGGTCACTTAGTAACCAGCCCCTGCAAGCTGCCCTCTGAGCTCAGGGAGTGGGAACATTCACCCACCATTCACCAGCTGGCAGGTTCGTGTCTACTGTCGTCCCCATAGCCCCAACAGTGGAAAATGCCCCCAGTGACAAGAGCTCTTGCATGCCACGGGCAGCCATTGCCAGAGCTGTGACTCTCAAACACCCTCTACTACTTGACCCCAACTGTCCTTCTCAAGCCTGTCCCTTCCCTATTCCTGAGTCCCACTTGGGCCTATCTAGCAGCCTCCTGGTTTCTGAGCTGCTTTTCCGGACCTTTATCTTGCTCCCTCCACCTGGGCTGCCTTTCCCCAGATGCAGTTAACCCGTAGTAACAGCCTCAGTGTCTTCCCAGGCCTGCCTAGACGGCCACCTCCTCCATGCAGCATCCCCAGGGGGACCTGCTAGGGTTCCGGACTTGCTGCCTTTTCCTAGCGCCTGGCGACTGCTCTGCCTGTCCTACATCATCTACAGCTGTCTGCTGAGGACAGGTTTCTTACCCAGTTCGCCTTTCTATCGCCCTATCTCCTCTGCAGCACAGTCAAAAGCAAGCTCCGGATATGCATGCAGATCATGTTTTGAGAAATCAGAACTGACCTAAAAACCTCCATTAAACGTCCCTGATTTAAAAAAATCAGCTCTAAAATGTGACCACATTACACTGTACAGCCCGCCCTTCAGTCTTGATAAATGCAGTCCTGCAATTTAAAGCAAATTTTAATTACAGCAGAGGCTAAAACCTCTGCCTAAAGAGGCCTGTCATTTTCTTTTCTTGTGCTACTTCCAGCATTACTTTACCCCAAAGGCCTTGCCTGCCAGGCTCTCTCCAGAGGAGCTACAGAGTACATGTTCAGGAGTGAGCTCAGGGAGAGAAACTCAGGGCAAGAAGACGCAAAGATTCACAGTGCCCACGTGGTAATCAAAAATTCGTTTCACTGGGTGTTTATTCCGTTCCTATTGCATGTGAGTCAAGCTGAAGTCCTGCAATGGTTTGAAAGTGAAAGTGTGAGAGTCATTCAGTCGAGTCCGACTCTTTGCGACCCCATGGACTATACAGTCCATGGAATTCTCTAGGCCAGAATACTGGAGTGGGTAGCCTTTCCCTTCTCCAAGGGATCTTCCCAACCCAGGAACTGAACCCAGATCTCTCACACTGCAGGCAGATTCTTTACCAGCTAAGCCACAAGGGAAGCCCAAGAATACTGGAGTGGGTAGCCTACCCCTTTTCCAGGGAATCTTCCTGACCCAGGAATAGAACCAGGGTCTCCTGCATTGCAGGCAGATTCTTTACCGACTGAACAATGTTTTGGTCAAGACTAATTCTGGCTTATAGTTCAGAGTTACTGGGTTCTTGGCCAAAAGCACGATCTCTAGCAGCTGGGAGAGGGGTCCAGCCAGGCACAACTCTGGGCCAAGCTGAAGATATTCTCGAAGGAGTGGACAAAGAAGGTACCTCTGGGACTTTCCTGGCTGTCCAGTGGTTAAGACTCTGACCTTCCACAGCAGGGGATGTGGGTTCAGTCCNAGCTGGGAGAGGGGTCCAGCCAGGCACAACTCTGGGCCAAGCTGAAGATATTCTCGAAGGAGTGGACAAAGAAGGTACCTCTGGGACTTTCCTGGCTGTCCAGTGGTTAAGACTCTGAGCTTCCACAGCAGGGGATGTGGGTTCAATCCCTGGTCAGGGAACTAAGATCCTGCATTGCTGCACAGACAGCCAAATAAAAAGAAAATGAAATTTTTTTTCAAAAAAAGGAGGAGTTTCTGCAGGAGGATGCCCCCAGGGCACAGGGACTGGGTGTCTGGGAAGTGGCCTTCACCTTCAGTCATTGATAAACACTGGAGCCCATTCCATGAGCGGCACCTTGTTGATAGGCGAAGTAACTCTGACAGCTGATTCAGTCTTTGCCCTGGGGAAGCACCCAGTGTAGCTGGGAACACCAAGTGGGAAACACGGTGTCACAGGCTCAACTGTGATGCCGGGCGGGAGGGGTTGGGGGGCCACAGTGGGAACAGAAGAGAGCAGAAAGCAGTCCTTGCTGCCTGGAGTGTCAACAGGAAATGTTTCAGAAGAGGGAGCCGGAAAGTGAAAGTTGCTCAGTCGTGTCCGACTATACAGTCCAAGGAATTCTCCAGGCCAGAATACTGGAGTGGGTAGCCTTTCCCTTCTCCAGGGGATCTTCCCAACCCAGGGATTGAACCCATGTCTCCCGCATTACAGGCGGATTCTTTACCAGCTGAGAGGGAGCTGTGCCTAAAGGCCATGGGGGTGGGGCCTGGAGACAGAGGAGGAAGGGCACCCAGGAGCAGAGGTCAGAGGTCAGGCCTTTTGGCTCACACCCGTGCAGCCTGTGTCTGCCTGCCCTAGTCTGTCAATTCCACAACCCAGTTTCCCTTCCTTGGTGCCCTCTTTGGGCTACGCAGGGGTGTGCGGGAGAGGGGGGCACAAAATGAGGCTAGTGAACAGGGTCAGGGCCAGACAGAGGGAGGGCCTTAAGGTATGAAAGTGATAGGAACCCATCTGCTGATTAGAGACAACGAGGAGGCGCTATGAATGAAGGCTCGGGGAGCGAGGCAGACAGGCAGACCACTGCGATTGTCCAGAAGAGGCTGGGGTCGGGGGAGGCAGGACGAAGGCGGAGTGGATTAGAGAGATAAGCCAACAACTTCATTGTTAGACAGTGAAGACACACAGCTGGTGATACAGACTGTCTGACTCTTCATACCAGGCCGAGGCTCAGACACACTTCCCATATCTGCCACTTGGGGGCAGAGTGCGCAAGGCAGGACCCTCTGGACCCTCTGAGTTCCAGGGCCGCTTGTTTTTTTTAAGTCTGTATGTATTTACCTACTGGGCTGCACCAGTAGGTAAATCTGGGTGGTCTGCAGGACCTTTCATTTGTGGCATGAGAACTCTTTAGTTGTAGCATGTGGGATCTAGTTCCCTGACTAGGGATCAAACCCGGGCCCCATGCGTTGAGAGATCAGAGTTTTAGCAACTGGATCACCAGGGAAGTCTCCTCCCCTACCCCACGCCCCACGTCCCCACCTTCCCCAACCCCACCGCTCACCGCAATCCTTACCCAGGGCGACTTCTAGGGCCACTAGATTCTCTAAGAATTGCTCTAGGACCAGTTTATAGAACTGACCCATTCTTCTGTGTCCAAGTAGGGTCAGCTGGTCAATGCACGAGAAGATAGCTCAAACCTGTGCCCCGATTCGGGCTCTGACAACAACCAAAGGCAAGTTTTGCTTCATCTTCCTCAGTTTCTGCTTCTACAGCTACCTCACAGGTTTGTTTGGGGGATTAAATGATTATATGAGACGGTATACCTAAAATTACTAGCGTGTGAGATGAGTGCAATCGTGTGGTAGTCTGAGCATTCTTTAGCATTGCCTTTTTTGGGGATTGGAATGAAAACTGACTTTTTCCAGTCCTGTGGCCCCTGCTGAGTTTTCCAAATTTGCTGGCATATTGAGTGCAGCACTTTCACAGCATCATCTTCCAGGATTTGAAATAGCTCAACTGGAATTCCATCACCTCCACTAGTTTTGTTCATAGTGATGCTTTCTAAGGCCCACTTGACTTCACGTGCCAGGATGTCTGGNCTGTGGCCCCTGCTGAGTTTTCCAAATTTGCTGGCATATTGAGTGCAGCACTTTCACAGCATCATCTTCCAGGATTTGAAATAGCTCAACTGGAATTCCATCACCTCCACTAGTTTTGTTCATAGTGATGCTTTCTAAGGCCCACTTGACTTCACGTGCCAGGATGTCTGGCTCTAGGTGAGTGATCACACCATCGTGATTATCTGGGTCATGAAGATAGTAAAATAATGCTCAAATTTCTCCAAGTCAGGCTTCAGCAATACGTGAACCATGAACATCCAGACGTTCGGGCTGGTTTTAGAAAAGGCAGAGGAACCAGAGATCAAATTGCCAACATCCGCTGGATCATTGAAAAAGCNCAACCCCAAGATAGCAGGATCTCACACTGACTGAGTCTGCCCAGAGACCAGAAAGCCACCCTCGCCCTACACTTGCCTGCCCCAGCGAAGGGCCACCTGGCCCTGCTCTGAGCCCAGCAAGGGGCTGCGGTTGTCATAGCAACACGTGACTCCAAGAGGCAGGAAGCAGGCTTCTCAGGGCAGAGCCCTCCCTGAGGCTGGGAAACGTGGCTACCTGCTGGCCCCCTCCTTCAGACCGCCGCGGCCAAGGGTTACGAGAGAGATCACGGTTGGCCGCCTCTTAAAACTCAACCTGGCCTTTAGAGCTTCCAGCTCTCTGCTCCTAATCCTCTTGAAATCAGAGGGCACAGATGGAAGGTGGGGTCCTCTCACCTCTGCACGTGGAATTCGTGCAGCCACCCTGTTCCGCCTTCCGTGGCAGAGGACTGACTTCTTGTCATCTGTGAGTCTGCGTCCCTCTGCCTTCAGGGTTTGTGACTTCCTACTATGTGCCAAGCACATGTACAAGCCACGAGGCCGCAGCAAACAGGGTGAGGTCCGTGCTGGAGGGAGGGGGAACCTACCCAGTCGTGCCACGTGGCCCAGCTTCAGGGAGAGGAGAGCTCCAGAAGAGACCAGGGCAGGAGAGGGTGAGAGTGGGAAGGGCCACCGAAGAGGGGAGACAGGGAGCAGAGACCTGGGCGATGGGAAAACAGAGCGGGGTGGTGCTGGTGGGTGGGTGAGGAGACAAATCTTTAGCTTTAGCTCAGGGCAGTTTAGGCAAAGGCAGGAAGTGGTGATGTGGTCGAGGAACAGGAAGGTCAAGTGGCTGGAGCATAAGTGATGGGGAGGGAGGCTGTGCTGAGTGGTAGGGATCTGGGTTTCCAGCAGGAGTGCTGGTTCTTGTGGGAATGAGCCTCAGCGCCTTCAAACCAGGCACCTGCCAGGGTGGCACAATCCCTGGTGCCAGGGATCCAGACCAGCCAGCCTCCCCAAGCCTCCTTTCTCCAGGGTTCCCAGGTCTTGGATGGGAAGAGGGAGACCCTGGGAAGGCAGAGAGTGTAGGGGTACCCAGCTTCCCCCCATACCACCTCAGGTCCGAGCCTGAGCCACTTCCTGCTAGTTATTCCAGCAGCCCCTGCTGTGGTTGTGGGGGACGAGGCTGCCCCTGCAGCCAGAGAGAAGGTGGTTTGGGGCCTCGCTTCTGCCTTTGGGTTCAGAGCAGAATCTCTGAGAACATACCATTCATCCGTGTGAACTCCCTGGATTCTCTGCACACCTCAGGAAGCCAGGCAGACGGCACCCCCTTTACAGCCAGAGACCTGGGGACCCACCTAAATAGTAATGATCCAAGACTCAAGATCCACTCTGAGGGCTCCTTTCTCCCCTCCAGAAACCAGACATTTTAAATCACACTAGCAGGAATTCCCGGGCAGTCCAGGGGTTAGGCCTCTGCACTTTCACCACCGAGGGTGCAGGTGCAACCCCTGGGCAGGGAATTAAGATCCCACAAACCACACTGGATGGCCAAAAATAAAAACAAAAAATAAAAGCAATCACACTAGTCAGCGTACCAGATTTCCTCTGTCTTCTAAGCCAATGGTCCCCAACCCCTGGGCCACGGACCAGTACGGGTCAGTGGCCTGTTAGGAACCGGGCCACACAGCAGGAGGTGAGCGGCAAGCCAGTGAGCAACTTCTGTATTCACAGCCGCTCCCCATTGCTAGCATTACTGCCCGAGTTCCACCTCCTGTCAGATCAGTGGTGGCATTATATTCTCATAGGAGCACAAACCCTACAGCACTTGAATCATCCTGAAATCGTCCCCACCCCCCAGTCCATGGAAAAATTGTCTTCCATGAAACCAGTCCCTGATGTCAAAAAGGTTGGGAACTGCTGTTCTAAGCTCCCAGTTCGCTCCAGTTTTAATAAAGCTGTTTACGTCATTGCTGTCATTATTCACTTGAATGTATTAAGCTTTAAAACCTTCATTCAAAACCAACAGTAAGAGCACAAATGAAACACATGGGGGTAAGAAGACACTCTTAGGAGACCTAAGAAGACACTGGAGTGGGTGGTCTTTCTATTCTCCAGGGGAATCTTTCCAAGCCAGGGATCGAAACCAGGTCTCCTGCATTGCAGGTGGATTCTTTCCCAGCTGAGCCACAAGGGAAGAAGATACAANAAGAAGACACTCTTAGGAGACCTAAGAAGACATTGGAGTGGGTGGTCTTTCTATTCTCCAGGGGAATCTTTCCAAGCCAGGGATCGAAACCAGGTCTCCTGCATTGCAGGTGGATTCTTTCCCAGCTGAGCCACAAGGGAAGAAGATACAACGCACAGATCTGACAATCAAGAACCTGGATACAAATTAATCAGAAAAAGACAATATAATAGAAACCTTGGGGGCTTCCCAGGTGGCACAAGTGGTAAAGAACCTGTCTGCCAATGCAGGAGACGTAAGAAATGTGGGTACAATCTCTGGGTTAGAAAGATTCCCCTGGAGGAGGGCATGGCAATCCATTCCAGTATTCCTGCCTGGAGAATCCCATGGACAGGGGAGCCTGGCAGCCTATAGTCCATAATGTCACACAGAGTCAGGCACAACTGAAGTGACCTAGCAGGTATAGAAAACTGGAAAAGACTCAGACACATCACAGGGGGGAGAAAAGATAACTGAACAGCCAAGAAACACAGGTGAAGGTGCCCAGACACTCATCTGCGGAGCAATGCATATTAACATTACAACAAGGCACCGGAAGAGAGATGTTGGTCAGGACATAAAGGAACCGGCCCCCCATGTGCCCTGGTGGAAGTGAAGAGAGGTACACTTGGCAAAACTGTCTGGCCAAGTCTGTGAAGGATGTCCAAGCACATCCCCATGACCCAGCAGTTCTATTCCTAAACAGTCAGCAAAAATGAGAGACCATGGCTCCCAAGAAGCACATATAAGTGAGATAGGCTGGGACCCGGCATCCTTTACCCGAGTTTGCACTTGTACCTGAACACACATTTCCTCAAGCAACAGAACACGTAGAAACTATAACACACACACAAATAATAATTGGATACATGCATGGTTGGGACAATTATAAACAAAACGATATAGGACTTCCAGGGTGGTCCAGTGGCTCAGACTCTGCACTTTCAACGCAGAGGGCATGAGTTCAGTCCCTGGTCAGGGACCTAAGAGGCCACATGCCATGCGGCATGGCCAAATAATTCTAAAAACAAACAAATAATAATTTAAAAAAAACCTATTTTTAAAAGAAGATACCAAAAAAAGGCCACAAATCACCTGCTTTTCTGAGGCTCTAGGAGCAAAAGCAGCAAACTGGGCGTGATCCCAGCACACAGCAACAGCAAGAAGATGGGCAGGTTGCCGAAGCCTCCCTCCCTCCCCTGCCTCACCCTCTTAGCCGACCCGGACCCTCACCCCACTTTAGGAATCAGCTCAACCCCCACTCAGGGAACAAGCAAGGGCAGCTGCTGCTTGTTTTCATGCCCTGGGGCTGTAGGAGCCCGGGAAAGCCTTGCCTGAATTCCTCCTCTGGCCTCTCACCCACTTGTGTTGATGAAAGAATCCAAGGACTGGAGTGGGTAACAGAAGGATGCTCGCTGCAGCATTATTCCTAATGGCTCCAAACAAACTAAATGTTCACCGAGAGCTGGAAGGACCAACCAATCCCTTATGTAGTCATGTCACAGAATTAGAACAGTGAAAAAGAGTGAGCTGTTATTCCTGCAGCTTGGAGGAGTCTCACGGATAATGTGAATGAGAGCAGTCAGACCACACACACACCCACAGCCCCAAGGTCAGACTCGACCACGTGTTGGACAAACCCCCGCTGCTGGTCCCACCGTGACTCACTCAGACCTTCCACCCCCAAATCTCCTGCATCCTCCCTTTTAGGTAGGATCCTAACACTCCCCTTCACCAAGCTAGAAACCCAGAACTCTCTCCTTCGAGAGCAAACCAATCACGGAGTTCTGCCTGGTTCACCTCCTGCCTGTAATCTGTCCCCTCCTCCCACCCCTCCATCCCCACTGATTCAGCCCAACTTCACAGCGTAAAGCAACCTGACACCCTGATCCATCACCTGCCCAGGTCGTTCTTCCACACAGCAGCCAGGATGCCTGACCTGTCGCTCCCCTCTCTCACTCTCAGGATGAAGTCTCGGCCCTTCTGCACAGCATCCAGGTCCCCTTACTCTAAAGCCACGCTTCTCACCTGGGCCTCTGGAGCCAGTTTGGAGTTCGGCTCCTGCCACAGCTCCACACTGGGTCATAACCCCATCCCTTTGGACATGCTGTTCCACCTACTTGAAACACCTTTCCCTGCTTTTCTTCTACAGGCCGACTACTCAGCTCGGGCAGCACCTCCTCAGTTGGGTGCACCCTTCTCCCGGAAGCTCCTCATCCTCAGCTTGGTGGATTTAATTTGTTTTAAGGTCTGCCCCCTCCATACACTTCTAGGTGCCTTGTGAGAAAGGACCATACCCCAGGGCTCCCAGGCAAGAAGCAGTGAATAATGTTGGTTTTTCTAAATAAAACATACCTGACCCATTTGGTCTCCATAAAGTGGCCTAGACTGTGTTATTCTCCCTGTTTTCCTGATGGACAGTTGAAAAAACAGGTCCTGGAGGGAGACAGACCTCAGTTCAAATCCCAGCCTGGCCACGGGGCAGGTGTGTTCCCTGTTGCTGCTGTTGTTCAGTCGCTCAGTCACGTCCAACACTNGAAAAGCCCCACTAGTGAGGGGTGGAGTGCTGAAAACCCAACCCCAAGATAGCAGGATCTCACACTGACTGAGTCTGCCCAGAGACCAGAAAGCCACCCTCGCCCTACACTTGCCTGCCCCAGCGAAGGGCCACCTGGCCCTGCTCTGAGCCCAGCAAGGGGCTGCGGTTGTCATAGCAACACGTGACTCCAAGAGGCAGGAAGCAGGCTTCTCAGGGCAGAGCCCTCCCTGAGGCTGGGAAACGTGGCTACCTGCTGGCCCCCTCCTTCAGACCGCCGCGGCCAAGGGTTACGAGAGAGATCACGGTTGGCCGCCTCTTAAAACTCAACCTGGCCTTTAGAGCTTCCAGCTCTCTGCTCCTAATCCTCTTGAAATCAGAGGGCACAGATGGAAGGTGGGGTCCTCTCACCTCTGCACGTGGAATTCGTGCAGCCACCCTGTTCCGCCTTCCGTGGCAGAGGACTGACTTCTTGTCATCTGTGAGTCTGCGTCCCTCTGCCTTCAGGGTTTGTGACTTCCTACTATGTGCCAAGCACATGTACAAGCCACGAGGCCGCAGCAAACAGGGTGAGGTCCGTGCTGGAGGGAGGGGGAACCTACCCAGTCGTGCCACGTGGCCCAGCTTCAGGGAGAGGAGAGCTCCAGAAGAGACCAGGGCAGGAGAGGGTGAGAGTGGGAAGGGCCACCGAAGAGGGGAGACAGGGAGCAGAGACCTGGGCGATGGGAAAACAGAGCGGGGTGGTGCTGGTGGGTGGGTGAGGAGACAAATCTTTAGCTTTAGCTCAGGGCAGTTTAGGCAAAGGCAGGAAGTGGTGATGTGGTCGAGGAACAGGAAGGTCAAGTGGCTGGAGCATAAGTGATGGGGAGGGAGGCTGTGCTGAGTGGTAGGGATCTGGGTTTCCAGCAGGAGTGCTGGTTCTTGTGGGAATGAGCCTCAGCGCCTTCAAACCAGGCACCTGCCAGGGTGGCACAATCCCTGGTGCCAGGGATCCAGACCAGCCAGCCTCCCCAAGCCTCCTTTCTCCAGGGTTCCCAGGTCTTGGATGGGAAGAGGGAGACCCTGGGAAGGCAGAGAGTGTAGGGGTACCCAGCTTCCCCCCATACCACCTCAGGTCCGAGCCTGAGCCACTTCCTGCTAGTTATTCCAGCAGCCCCTGCTGTGGTTGTGGGGGACGAGGCTGCCCCTGCAGCCAGAGAGAAGGTGGTTTGGGGCCTCGCTTCTGCCTTTGGGTTCAGAGCAGAATCTCTGAGAACATACCATTCATCCGTGTGAACTCCCTGGATTCTCTGCACACCTCAGGAAGCCAGGCAGACGGCACCCCCTTTACAGCCAGAGACCTGGGGACCCACCTAAATAGTAATGATCCAAGACTCAAGATCCACTCTGAGGGCTCCTTTCTCCCCTCCAGAAACCAGACATTTTAAATCACACTAGCAGGAATTCCCGGGCAGTCCAGGGGTTAGGCCTCTGCACTTTCACCACCGAGGGTGCAGGTGCAACCCCTGGGCAGGGAATTAAGATCCCACAAACCACACTGGATGGCCAAAAATAAAAACAAAAAATAAAAGCAATCACACTAGTCAGCGTACCAGATTTCCTCTGTCTTCTAAGCCAATGGTCCCCAACCCCTGGGCCACGGACCAGTACGGGTCAGTGGCCTGTTAGGAACCGGGCCACACAGCAGGAGGTGAGCGGCAAGCCAGTGAGCAACTTCTGTATTCACAGCCGCTCCCCATTGCTAGCATTACTGCCCGAGTTCCACCTCCTGTCAGATCAGTGGTGGCATTATATTCTCATAGGAGCACAAACCCTACAGCACTTGAATCATCCTGAAATCGTCCCCACCCCCCAGTCCATGGAAAAATTGTCTTCCATGAAACCAGTCCCTGATGTCAAAAAGGTTGGGAACTGCTGTTCTAAGCTCCCAGTTCGCTCCAGTTTTAATAAAGCTGTTTACGTCATTGCTGTCATTATTCACTTGAATGTATTAAGCTTTAAAACCTTCATTCAAAACCAACAGTAAGAGCACAAATGAAACACATGGGGGTAAGAAGACACTCTTAGGAGACCTAAGAAGACATTGGAGTGGGTGGTCTTTCTATTCTCCAGGGGAATCTTTCCAAGCCAGGGATCGAAACCAGGTCTCCTGCATTGCAGGTGGATTCTTTCCCAGCTGAGCCACAAGGGAAGAAGATACAACGCACAGATCTGACAATCAAGAACCTGGATACAAATTAATCAGAAAAAGACAATATAATAGAAACCTTGGGGGCTTCCCAGGTGGCACAAGTGGTAAAGAACCTGTCTGCCAATGCAGGAGACGTAAGAAATGTGGGTACAATCTCTGGGTTAGGAAGATTCCCCTGGAGGAGGGCATGGCAATCCATTCCAGTATTCCTGCCTGGAGAATCCCATGGACAGGGGAGCCTGGCAGCCTATAGTCCATAATGTCACACAGAGTCAGGCACAACTGAAGTGACCTAGCAGGTATAGAAAACTGGAAAAGACTCAGACACATCACAGGGGGGAGAAAAGATAACTGAACAGCCAAGAAACACAGGTGAAGGTGCCCAGACACTCATCTGCGGAGCAATGCATATTAACATTACAACAAGGCACCGGAAGAGAGATGTTGGTCAGGACATAAAGGAACCGGCCCCCCATGTGCCCTGGTGGAAGTGAAGAGAGGTACACTTGGCAAAACTGTCTGGCCAAGTCTGTGAAGGATGTCCAAGCACATTCCCATGACCCAGCAGTTCTACTCCTAAACAGTCAGCAAAAATGAGAGACCATGGCTCCCAAGAAGCACATATAAGTGAGATAGGCTGGGACCCGGCATCCTTTACCCGAGTTTGCACTTGTACCTGAACACACATTTCCTCAAGCAACAGAACACGTAGAAATTATAACACACACACAAATAATAATTGGATACATGCATGGTTGGGACAATTATAAACAAAACGATATAGGACTTCCAGGGTGGNTTCCTAAACAGTCAGCAAAAATGAGAGACCATGGCTCCCAAGAAGCACATATAAGTGAGATAGGCTGGGACCCGGCATCCTTTACCCGAGTTTGCACTTGTACCTGAACACACATTTCCTCAAGCAACAGAACACGTAGAAATTATAACACACACACAAATAATAATTGGATACATGCATGGTTGGGACAATTATAAACAAAACGATATAGGACTTCCAGGGTGGTCCAGTGGCTCAGACTCTGCACTTTCAACGCAGAGGGCATGAGTTCAACCCCTGGTCAGGGACCTAAGAGGCCACATGCCATGCGGCATGGCCAAATAATTCTAAAAACAAACAAATAATAATTTTAAAAAAACCTATTTTTAAAAGAAGATACCAAAAAAAGGCCACAAATCACCTGCTTTTCTGAGGCTCTAGGAGCAAAAGCAGCAAACTGGGCGTGATCCCAGCACACAGCAACAGCAAGAAGATGGGCAGGTTGCCGAAGCCTCCCTCCCTCCCCTGCCTCACCCTCTTAGCCGACCCGGACCCTCACCCCACTTTAGGAATCAGCTCGACCCCCACTCAGGGAACAAGCAAGGGCAGCTGCTGCTTGTTTTCATGCCCCGGGGCTGTAGGAGCCCGGGAAAGCCTTGCCTGAATTCCTCCTCTGGCCTCTCACCCACTTGTGTTGATGAAAGAATCCAAGGACTGGAGTGGGTAACAGAAGGATGCTCGCTGCAGCATTATTCCTAATGGCTCCAAACAAACTAAATGTTCACCGAGAGCTGGAAGGACCAACCAATCCCTTATGTAGTCATGTCACAGAATTAGAACAGTGAAAAAGAGTGAGCTGTTATTCCTGCAGCTTGGAGGAGTCTCACGGATAATGTGAATGAGAGCAGTCAGACCACACACACACCCACAGCCCCAAGGTCAGACTCGACCACGTGTTGGACAAACCCCCGCTGCTGGTCCCACCGTGACTCACTCAGACCTTCCACCCCCAAATCTCCTGCATCCTCCCTTTTAGGTAGGATCCTAACATTCCCCTTCACCAAGCTAGAAACCCAGAACTCTCTCCTTCGAGAGCAAACCAATCACGGAGTTCTGCCTGGTTCACCTCCTGCCTGTAATCTGTCCCCTCCTCCCACCCCTCCATCCCCACTGATTCAGCCCAACTTCACAGCGTAAAGCAACCTGACACCCTGATCCATCACCTGCCCAGGTCGTTCTTCCACACAGCAGCCAGGATGCCTGACCTGTCGCTCCCCTCTCTCACTCTCAGGATGAAGTCTCGGCCCTTCTGCACAGCATCCAGGTCCCCTTACTCTAAAGCCACGCTTCTCACCTGGGCCTCTGGAGCCAGTTTGGAGTTCGGCTCCTGCCACAGCTCCACACTGGGTCATAACCCCATCCCTTTGGACATGCTGTTCCACCTACTTGAAACACCTTTCCCTGCTTTTCTTCTACAGGCTGACTACTCAGCTCGGGCAGCACCTCCTCAGTTGGGTGCACCCTTCTCCCGGAAGCTCCTCATCCTCAGCTTGGTGGATTTAATTTGTTTTAAGGTCTGCCCCCTCCATACACTTCTAGGTGCCTTGTGAGAAAGGACCATACCCCAGGGCTCCCAGGCAAGAAGCAGTGAATAATGTTGGTTTTTCTAAATAAAACATACCTGACCCATTTGGTCTCCATAAAGTGGCCTAGACTGTGTTATTCTCCCTGTTTTCCTGATGGACAGTTGAAAAAACAGGTCCTGGAGGGAGACAGACCTCAGTTCAAATCCCAGCCTGGCCACGGGGCAGGTGTGTTCCCTGTTGCTGCTGTTGTTCAGTCGCTCAGTCACGTCCAACACTGCAACCCCATGGACTGCAGCATGCCAGGCTTCCCTGCCCTTCACCATCTCCCAGAGCTTGCTCAAACTCATGTCCAGTGAGTCAGTGATGCCACCCAGCCATCTCATCCTCTGTCGTCCCCTTTTCTCTCCTCCTGCCTTCATTCTTTCCCAGCATCAGGGTCTTTTCTGATGGTCCCTGAACAAGTCACTGATCCCTCCTGGGTCTCACTTGTCCCACTCCATGAAGTAGGGAGGTGCCTACGTGGCTGCTGAGATAACAAGTGGGACACAAGTGGCAGGCAGGAACGGTCCCCTCTGGGGTGTTTCCCTAGCATTATAAACCCGCCCTCCTGGCATTTCCCTGGTGGTCCATTGGTTAAGAATCTACCTGCCAATGCAGGGGATACAGATTCAATCCTTAGTTCTTGTTCCAAGAACTAAGAACCCACACGCCATAGGGAAACTAAACCCAACTACTGAAGCCCACGCTCTGCAACGAGAGAGACAACACAAGGAGAAGCCAGTGCACCTCACGAAGAAAAGCCCCCGCTTGCCGCAACTGGAGAAAGCCCGACTGTAGCAACGGAGAGCCCGTGAGCTGCAGCCAGACCAAGCAGAGCCACGACCAAACAGACCTGCCCTCCTGACAGAAGAGCTTAGCAGAGGGATCTGAGCCTCGCACTACTGACTTTCTGCACCAGAAAGTCACCTGTCCTCACAGCTGTCCTGAGCATCCCACAGCGTTTGGTACCATCTCTGGCCTCTGCTCACCAGATGCCCTTAAAAATCCCTCCCCTGGGGGCTGTGATAGCCAAGAATGTCTCCAGACTTCGACACATGTCCCCTGGGAAGCAGTCAAGAACCATTGACTTTGGTTTTTGTCCCAGGAACTCCCAAACTCTGCTGGCACAGGAACTAAAGCTGGTTTAAGCAGCTGATCCTGGTGCTGGGTTAATCCATGCCTGGAAAAACCTGCAGGTCCCAGCTGGGAACAAGGGCATACGCATCACCCCTCAGCAGGAGCTGGACAGGTATGGGCCCGCCCGGCACCTGGCAAAGGGGCTTCTGGGGCTTTTCAACTCCAGCCCAGAGTCTTGCATGCAGCGTGCAGCAGGTGGACCACAGACGGGGAGAAAACCGAGACCTTTTGTGTTTAACCTATTTAGGGACCTCCAAACTATTTCCCTTGGCAGCTGCACCATTTTACATCCTCATAAGCGGTGTAGGAGAGTTTCAATTTCTCCACATTCTTACCAGCCCTTCTTTAAAAAAAAAAAAAAAATTACAGCCATCCCCAGTGGGAGTCAAACAGCATCTCCCAACTCTCCCTGGATCACATGCTTCGTGAACCTTACTCTGCAGGCACTCAGATCACTGATGGGCATAAAGGACTGAATGATACTTCATCCCACTAAGCCCAGCCCCTAGAAATGAATCCAGCACAAAGTTGTAACTGTTTTGAAGGGAACCTAATCACCGGCTTAATTTCTCACATTTCCCTGGTTTTATTATCAGAGGTTCTGGGGTGAGTGTGGGCGGGTCATGACCTCATTTCTAATCAGATTTAGATTATTGTTGTAATTCTGCAGGCTAGCAGGCATGGAAAAAAATGTACTCTATAATCTGTTGACATTTTGTTACCCAGAGGACTCAAAAACACATGTGCATTTCAAAATTTAATAAAAGCAAAAGATGGGAGCAAATGTTTAAGGAGAATTAAAGGTCTATTAACAAAAATAGGGCAAGCAAGCAAATTGCAAAACATTGGACCCAATGCTTAAAGGTCCCCTAACTTTGTGTAATACGGTGTTAAAATGTCCTGTTTTTTAAGGCGCAGTATATTGAGAGCATGAATTTAAAATTCAGGCTGAGCTCTCAAACACTGAGCATAACGAGAAAATGTGGCGAGAGCGGGTGATGTTGAGAGTTAAGGAAGGTGGATGCAGGGGATTGTCGCAAGGGACTCTTCTTTCCAGAATGCCCAAGCCTTCCCCAAAAGATACAACAGGTTTGGTGCCCAGCTGCCAGGCACCTACCTATGGGAGTACCCCTGGCTGTGGGAGAACACCTGTCCTATGTTTATGGAGTTCAGCTTTGTGACTTGGTGCCACCTTTCAAGAGACTAATGGCTTACAGAACCACGACCAGAGATTCACATCCTTCAAGATGATTCAATTTAATCTCACAAGAGGGACCCAACTCTTGTGTCTGACTCTTGGCGACTCCATGGACTGTAGCCTTCAGGCTCTTCTGTCCATGGGATTCTCCAGGCACAAGAATCCTGGAGTAGGTTGCCATTTCCCACTCCAGGGCATCTTCCTGTCCTAGGGATTGAACCTGAGTCTCCTGTATTGACTGCTAAGCCACTTCAGTCACATCCAACTCTTTGCGACCCTATCAGCTACAGCCTGCCAGGCTTCTCTGTAAATGGTATTCTCCAGGCAATACTGGAATGGGTTGCTATGCCCTCCTCCAGGGAATCTTCCCCACCTGGGGATCCAACGAGTCTCGTAGGTCTCCTGCATGGGCAGGCAGGTTCTTTACCGCTAGCGCCACCTGGCGGATTCTTTACCGCTTGAGCCACGAGGGCTCAGGAGAAGGTGGGGTAAAAAACAGCCCGGATCTAAATCATTCCTGACAGCCCCTGAACCCACTCTCCTGTCTCCAGGAGCCATGCCCAGGGAAGAACGAAAGCAAAGAGCTTCTGAGTTTCCCTCTGCCTTTGGGCTGGGGCCTTCTTTTCCCAAGGAGGCAGTGAAGACCCAGGTCTAGTTTGAATAAAGTATAAAAACAGTTCATCTCTCAGATGCAAGGATGGCAATGCAATAGTGGTGACGTCATTAAAAAGCCCTCTAGAGATGCACGCTGAATAGCTGATGAATGATGTCCTGTGTACGTGGAGCTGGCCTCAAAATAATAATGGGGAGGGGCAAGTAGGGGGATGGCGATAAAATGGGCTGGACCACGAATCTGGATGATGGATGTGTGTGTGGGGGGGGGGCCTCATTATATTATTATCTCTAATTTTATACTTGTTTGAAATTTCTTAGGAAAAAAAAAAAAGATTGACCATGGTTACACACATACCCGCACATAGCTAAGTGAAGGGTGTTTTTTCTCATTAGAAAAGTGCTGTGTGGCTGTCCAAACCCATGGAGTTCACAGTCCTCATCTTAAAAGTCCAGCTGGGGGAACTTTCCTGGTGATCAGCGGTTAAGAATCCACCTGCCAATGCAGGGAATTAGATCTAACCAGGGGTTAGATCTGCGGTCCAGGAAGATTCCATGTGCTGCAGAGCAGCTAAGCCCATGCCCCACAACTGTTGAGGCCGTGCTCTAGAGCCCACAAGCCACAGCCACTGAGCACACGCGCCGTGACTGCTGAAGCCCACACACCCAGGGCTGTGCTCCGAAACACTGAGAAGACATCCCAGTGAGAAGCCTGAGCACCACAGTAAAGAGCAGCCCTGTTTGCCGCAACCAGAGAAAGCCCACGTGCAGCAACAGAGACCCAACATGGTCCCCAAAAAACATTTGGGGTGGAGACGGATCTCTTCCCCAACCTTATTCTCCATGGTGAGTTTCTCTGACATCTAAAAGACCTGAAGGGGAATAATTGTTGCGAAACCTAACACTGTCACTCAGGATGTCTGATAAGTGACTGTAGGATAAAACAATCAATGAAGGAAAGTGGGGCTGTAGCCCCCATGTAGGGGACATGCACCCCTGGATGCTGGGCACCCTGGGTACCCAGCTCAGTTCACCCTGGCTCCCTACGGACCCTGGGCAAGGCATTCTCCTCCCAGAGCCTCCGTTTCCAAATATACAATTTTCTTAAGAACTCCAGTAACGCCCTCCCAACCCTTTCTCTTAGGCTCAATGGAATTACAAACGCAATGCAAGGGGCAATGTTCCACTCACATCTGTGAAACCCAGGGGCTGACATCATCCCCACTCTGTGGACAGGAGAAGTGAGATCAGAAAGGCTCAGAGTCTGATGATGGTCCAAGGAAGTGAATCTCCTTCCAGATTCTGGGGCACACTCTGCTAAAAATCACTGCCTAAAAGTCCCTGATGATACAGTGCTGAGACATCCCAGCTCACAATCCATGGGGTCATGGACATCCCAGCTCACGGCCCTGGCATGCAGCATGCGCAGTAGAACTTACAAGAGGAGCATCCGCCCGCACCCTGCCTGCCTCTGAGACACCCCAGGGGCAGAGCGCAGCGGAGCCCCTACATGCCTCTCTCCTGGGTCAGGCTCAGGCCCCCAGAGGCAAATACCTGTGGGCAGTGGCTACTCAAGGTCAGAGCCAGCCTGGCCGTGGGTTCCCTGTACACCCTGCTGCTTTCACTCAGTTGAGGGAAGGTGGCGTGGAAGGTGGGTCCATCCTCTGACTCATATGCTCTGCCTGGTTCCCAAGGGCTGCAGGGAATCTCAAACTCACAGGGGACCCCTCTACCTGTAAGCCCTTTTCCCAGTACTGATTCATGTCTGCACATATTCACACAGACCCCCCCTCCTCTGCTGGCCTAAGTCCTGTGCACCCCACCCCACCCCCAATTTAAAAATGCAGCTCAGAACCCTGAGAGCCTTTGCTGGTGTCCACAGGTTGAAGTCTTCCTTTCACGATGTGCTTTACTTATATAAGCACATCATTGGCTGTTCCTTCCAAGCCACGCTTACATCCCAGATCCTTGGATTCTTGAACAAGTCTCTCTGTTCTTGATTCACATACTCGTGACTGTGACAGTCTGAGAGAATCAGGGTCATGACCTCTGAAATCTACACTTCCTGAGACACAGGCCAAGTTCAGAGCTAGTGTCAGACTTGAGGAAATACCCAATGCCATTGGGCATCTTCTCCCTGGTGGACCAGGAGCCCAGCCCAGTGTGGTGGTCAGTGTCTGGCCAACAGCACCGACATGAGAGCCCATGGGAGAGAGGATGGAGTCCCTTACCTTGATGACCGAGGAAGGGCCAGCGCCAGCTGGGGACACTGAGCCAGGCCCCAAAGGCCACCTGAGGAGCAGATCCCAGAGTGTGTGTGACATGAGTGTGTGTTTGCAAAGTGGCTGATACCAAGATNAATGTACAGGGCAGCACCCCTGTCCCCAACAAAGAATGATCTGACCGAAAACATCAACAGTACCAAAATTTAGACACCTTGTTTCTACCCATATCACTACAGTGACTGTCAAGCAATTTAATCTTAATATATTACTCACATAGAGCTCACGTTTAGATTTCTCCAACCATCCCTGAAATATGTTTTGCAAATATATACTTTTTCCAGTTCAGGATCCAACCATATTTGGTAGACACACCATCTTCATCTCCTTTGTTCTAGAGTTAGGTCAACTTTCCTTCTCACTGCCATCTTTGAGGTCCCCACATCAGTTTCCTGCAGACTGATCCACACAAGAATTTGCCTGTGTCCCCAGGACTGGGTCCACACTAAGGATTTTGGCAAGAATACTACATGTGTGAATGTTCAGTGGCTCAGTCATATCCGACTCTTTGCACCCCTAAGGACTGTATCTCACCAGGTTCCTCTGTCCACGGGATGTCCCAGGCAAGCATCCTGGAGTGAGTTGCCATTTTCTTCTCTACGGGAACTTCCCAACCCAGGGCTCCAACCCATGTCTTCAGGAGTTTCTGCACTGTAGGCAGATTCATTACCGCTGGCCATAGTATTTCAAAACCTACCTTCATCCTAGGAATATATGCCAGGCCCCAACTTTCATCCGCCCCCACCCATGCATAGCTGGGTTGACTCTAAATTGCTTCTCTCCTGTTTGTCTTACAAAGCCAACGCTCTTCTTGGATGCCAGGTGAGTCTTGGTCATCTGGACTCAAGACAGAGGTATGAAGAGCTGCCTGGACACGCAGGGCACATGTGTGAAGCTAGTGGCTGAACATCTCATCATAGCACAATCAGGGTGTTTCGGTGGGGACCTCTGGAAGTTAGGTCTTTAGATCTTTCTTCTCAGGCTGATCAGTCCCCAGAGAACTTCCCAATCTCCTCTGAGTGGGTACAGAATTGGCCACCAGCTTGTTGAGTAGGGAAGACAGCGCCGAGTCTCCAGCCAGCTCCCTAAACCTTCTCCTAATCCCTTTCCTTGGCTCTACTCTCTCTAAAAAGTAATCCCTCTCTTTTCGCCATAGCAGAAAGTGGGAGAGTAGTCTGGTTGTTCTAGTGGAGGAGGAGTGAGGAGAGGGCATCAAACTGCCTCCCCGACCTCCCACTGACCCTTGTGTCTTCAGCCCATCACCTCCCCCCTAACGCTTATAAAGGTACTTGTACTCTCCGCCCCGCCCACTTACACTTACAATAGTAAGATGAGCCCCGCCCCCCCACTTACACTGTCCCCTCCACTTACAAGATGACTTACTATTCACATTTCTACTCCCCAGCTTCCAAAATTCTTGATATTTTCTTTTTCTTATCTTTCTGGATTCTAGTTCTTAAGAAAAACCATTTTCCTGGTCTTCCAATAGGATTTTGGGAAGGAGTGAAGGTGATGTGTCTTTTCAATCCATTACCTTTGACAGTGAGCCCGTGTCCTTTAATATTTAAATAGCAGCAAGAGTCCCAAACCCATCCATGACAGGAAATTCGGAGGAACGTCTCCCCAGATGTCACTAAAGACTTAAGGAAAAATTATCCAGCTCTGAAATAAGGCAGATGGGTGTCTGCTGTCCCTTCAACGTCACACTGGAGCAGCATCTAACCTGTCCAGCAAAAGGTCATCTGGTCCACCTGGGAATGTCATTTTAATAATTTCCTCCTGATGCTTTCGAATTGTGGTGCTGGAGAAGACCCTTGAGAGTCCTTTGGACAGCAAGTAGATCAAAATAGCCAACTCTAAAGGAAATCAACCCTGAATATTCATTGGAAGGACTGATGCTGAAGCTCCANCCTGATGCTTTCGAATTGTGGTGCTGGAGAAGACCCTTGAGAGTCCTTTGGACAGCAAGTAGATCAAAATAGCCAACTCTAAAGGAAATCAACCCTGAATATTCATTGGAAGGACTGATGCTGAAGCTCCACTACTTTGGTCACTTGATGAGAAGAGTTGACTCACTGGAAAAGACCCCAAAGCTGGGAAAGACTGAGGGCAAGAGGAGAAAGCGGCGACAGAGGATGAGACTGTTGGATAGCATCACCAACTCAGTGGACATCAGTTTGAGCCAGCTCCAGAAGATAGTGAAGGACAGGGAGGCCTGGCATGCTGCAGTCTGTGGGGTCACAGAGTCAGACACGACTCAGCAATTGAACAACAACAACACTGT
The DNA here is from genome assembly GCA_006410615.1 of Neotragus moschatus. Taxonomy (NCBI): domain Eukaryota; kingdom Metazoa; phylum Chordata; class Mammalia; order Artiodactyla; family Bovidae; genus Neotragus; species Neotragus moschatus. The sequence goes on along the minus strand of SJYA01002930.1, from coordinate 3,986,747 downwards.
GGCTCAGACTTAGTAAACTTGGAGGATAACTCACTGAGAACTGGTCAACAGCTGTTCGTTTCTGTCTAGAGGGATAAAAGATGATCCCAAACGTGGTAGCTTCATTCCCTAAAGGATGTCCGTTGATTTGGTAGAATCAAATTCCAGCATCCTTTCAGTCATGGGGATGTTTTCCTTCTGTATCTTTCCTAGAACACCTTGATCATCCTGCTGGCTCTGCCGTTAATGAGACAAGTAAGTCTTTGACAAGTGTTTGCTCTCCATTTGTATGAGAATTATGTTTACCTTTTTCAAAACTATACTCTGACAACTCTCCAAGTACTCCTGTTTCTGAGTTTCTGCTTCTCTCAAATGCCCATTCTCCACCCTGAGACTCAGAGGCAGCAAACACGGGCCTTTCCCCACCCTGCCCCACGCTCTGGTGTCACCTCCTGCTTTTTCATTCCCCAAAGCACCCCAGACCAGAAAGTGCATCGCAGCGATTGAAGGTNTACTCCTGTTTCTGAGTTTCTGCTTCTCTCAAATGCCCATTCTCCACCCTGAGACTCAGAGGCAGCAAACACGGGCCTTTCCCCACCCTGCCCCACGCTCTGGTGTCACCTCCTGCTTTTTCATTCCCCAAAGCACCCCAGACCAGAAAGTGCATCGCAGCGATTGAAGGTCTGTTGTAACAGTGCAAACACCACCTGAAACGGAGCCTAATGGAGCCAGTTTGAACCCCCACCATGATCGAGGATGGGGAGCCTCTCCCCCTGAGCAGCCTGCGATCCTCTTTTTCTCGCTGTTTCTCTTATAAAGAGCTACCTTCTACCTGCTGACATCCCTTTATTCTTGTTCATTTCTTAGGCAGAGCATTTCAGTTTACCACCTCAAGTGTCCTCATTTTCCAAACCAGGCCAGGGCCAACCTTGGGAAAAACTAAATTCCATCCCAGTGCTCCGCAAACGGTGTGGGATTAAGAGCACGTCTAGGGGTGGAGATTGGAACCTTGCTCTGCTGCTGAGTAACTGGACAGAGTAACCTTGACCTCCCTCTGCCTTGTGGTGAGGATCCAGTGACTCAGTACAACACTGTTAGAGTAGAAGCCGCTGGAGGGAGGTTCAAGAGAGAGGGGATACACGTATACCGATGGCTGATTCATGTCAAGATTTGACAGAAAACAACAAAATTCTGTAAAGCAACTATCCTTCAATTAAAAAAAATAATAAAGAAAATAGCAGCCCTGACTTCACGTAACAAGCGCTCAATAGCTCTTGGAAGTGTGTCTCCACCTCTTGCCAAAATAGCACAGAGCTTGGGCACAAGCAGTGATTACACTCCTGCTTTCACGTGATCAGTGTCCAAGGACTGACCTCCCAACCTCCAAATGAGCAAGACCCCGGGTGGGCCTTTTCCTTTTTTCCTGCTGTACCAGAAGGCATTAAAGTGACAATAAGGACCCAACAATTCCTGGATGATACGTGGGACAGCCACCTGTCCCCTCACACCACTCCTGAGACTCAAAGCCAGATGGAAAGCTCAGATTCCTCAGCCAGAGCTAGGAAGGGGGCTTTACAGAGTGGCCAGGAAGACACTGAGCTAAGAACAAGAGACCGGGGTCTAGTGGCAGCATGCTGCGTGGAACATTACACAGCAGCAGAAAGGCACACAGTATCTAGACATCATTGATTTTGAGAAATTTACGCTAAATGAAAGAAGCCAAAGAGGAAGGCTACACTCTGTATGATCTAATTTGTATAAAACTATAGTGACAAAAATCAAATCAATGATTGCCTGGGACTAGGGGTCAAGGACAAAGTGGGCATGAAGAAGTTTTGGGGGTGAAGGAAATTTCTGCATCTTGACTGTAGTATGGTTACAGAGTCTCACACAATGAACAAAATTCTCCAACTGTACACTTTAAAATGGGTGGAATTTGCGACTTCCTTGGCAGTCCTGTGGTTAAAACTTTGCCTTTCGATGATCCCACATACATCATAACCCAAAATAAGCCACCTAAAATGCATAAAACAGAAGTAATGTTATAACAAATTCAATAAAGACTTTGAAAAAAGTGAATTTTAGAACTGCACATCAATTATACTACAATAAAGAAAAAATTAAAAACTGATAAAAAGAATAGTTATATTCTATGCATGAAAGTCTAAGAACAGTGGCAGACACATAGGAAGTCATCAATGAATATGAGCTGCTATTATAATCATCTTCCACCTGCTTGGGGACCTCCCTGTCACAGCACACACCACCCCAGGGATGTTAGGACCCGGGGCTGGCTTGTTCCCTAACTGTGCTCCCTCTCTGAGCTTCAGGCCCTGGGGACAGAGAGGTTGAGTAGCTACAGTCCTGCCTTCACGGTGAGAAGAAGGAAGCCGACAACAGGTCACAGCTAAGAAGCGCTAGAGGCGGGAGCACGAGGGGAGGGCCTTGGAGGAAGGGAGAGGCACAGAGCAGCACCTAGAAGCTCCAGCCTGGTTCCCCGTCATGAATGCTAGGGCTCAGAGGTCAGCCCAGCCAGACAGGGAGGCTTTCTTGCCCTTTGGACATGTGAGCGATGAGCCCATTCAGACCTGCTCCGAAACAAGGATTGTTAAGACAACAGCAACCATGACGATTATAATACAAGACTGTTGGGACTTCCCTGGTGGTCCAGTGGTTAAGACTCAGCACTTCCAATGCAGGGGGTGCAGGTTCCCTGGTCAGGGAATGAAGACACCACATGCAGCCCAATGCAGCCAAAAAAAAAAAACTGAAGTAGCACCAAAAACATAATTACAAACTGCTGTCTATATTCACTACTCTGTGCATTAGACTTAGAGCACTCATTCACTCAATGTTCTGTATATTCTTTTTCTTAATTGACAGATAATTGCTTTACAGAATTTTGCTGTTTTCTCTGGCAAACCTCAACATGAATCAGCCATAGGTATATATATATCCACTCCCTTTTGAAACTCTCTCCCATCTCCCTCCCCATCCCACCCCTCTAGGTTGCTACAAGAGCCCCTGTTTGAGTTTCCTGAGCCATACGGAAATGTAAGTTTCCATGTTACTCTCTCCATACGTCTCACTCTCTGCTCCCCTCTCCCCATGTCTGTAAGTCTATTCTCTATGTTTCTCCACTGCTGCCCTGTAAATAAATTCTTCAGAACCATTTTTCTAGATTCCATATATACACATTAAAATACGGTATTTATCTTTCTCTTTCTGACTCACTTCACTCTGTATAACAGGTTCTAGGTTCGTCCACCTCATTAGAACTGACTCTGAAACATATTTAGGGAAAAAAAAGACAATAGCAAGCCTTGAGATCACTGTAGGTATCTGGCTGATCTGCAGACCCAATCTCATCAAGACAACCTCATCAAGGCTCCAACAGCCCTGGGAGATGAATAAAGATTAACTCAGACTTTTCCTAGTGGGCACAGATGTGCCAGACAACACATTGTATCCTGGCAGCCAAAGGATAAGCAAGTGGCTCTTGCCCTCGGGGAGCCCCCAGGACGCGGTGGCGAGAGACAAATGGTAGTCAGACTGTGAGTCTGTTCACACCAAGCGGCCTAGATATACAGAAGGAGAAGGGCCCAGTTGACACTGTGGTGTATATCCAGGGGGGCTTCACGAGGGAGGCACCGCACAAAGGAAGCTGGAGAGGCTGAGAGGGAGGAGAGTCAGGCAAAGAGGGAAAGACAGGAGCAGGCAGGGAGACGGGGCCCACAGGGTGGGCTTGGGAAGTCAGCAGGCCAGGCTGCTGGGCCCCAGTGGAGGGAGCAGGGTAGGAGCTTCATTCAACAAACACTTACTAAGCCCCTGGTGTGTGCTGGATGCTGGGGGAGCTTCTGCTGGACACATTCAAGCCAGAGCCAAGGCTGTCCTGGTCATTAGTGCAGCCTGTCATTGGAGGAGTAGGGGAAGGGGCTCCGACTTCCCGCGGACCATCAGGGAACACCCGATGGGGGTGGAAGAGACCCCTGGATGCGGGGAGCCTCTCTGTGCAAAGGGAACAGCAAATGTGCATTTAGCCCTTCCTTCCTGGCTTCTGGCCTCCTGTGACGGGGGCAGGGCCTCTGGAATTGAGCAAAAGGCTGTTTTCTGACAGGCCCTGCGCTCCAATGACGCCTCCTGATGCCTACAGCCCCCATCGCCCCGCCCACCCCCTCCACCTGCACAGGTGTTGCCGTCTGTGTACACATTTGTTTCATCCTGTGTTTACAGATAAACGTGTGCTCCCTGCCTCTCCTTTCTATCCCCAAAGGCAGCCGTCCCGTCCCCGTCGCTTCAGGGCTCTCCCCTGTCACTTCCTCTCGTCCTTCCCACCCTTCTCCAGCCCCCAAGAGTCTAGCAGGGGGTCACCAAGGAGGGGCCCACAACCATGACAGATTCGGGCCAATCTGCTAAAGGCTTGGGACCACCACGTGCCAACCACGGGCTGGGTGGTGAGCTGAGCTGCTCACAGCCCATCTGGTCGTAGCCGCAGTGCTAGCCACTCATTCGTGTCGGACTCTTTGAGACCCCATGGACATAGCCCCCCAGGCTCCTCTGTCCACCGGATTCTCCAGGCAAGGACACTGGATTGGGTTGCCATGCCCTGCTCCAGGGGATCTTCCCAACCCAGGGACTGAACCCAGGTCTCCTGCATCGCAGGCAGATTCTTTACTGTTTGAGCTACAGGGAAGCCCTTATAAGCACATCTGAAAAAANCAAAAAATGTCCTATTACATAATCCGTCAACATCCTCGAGATGAGAAACGTGTGGGGAGTGATGCCAACTGTGGGCCAACCTGAAATGATCACCAGCCATAGGCAGATTTTGGCCATGAACACTTGTGGCTTTTTCCATCCTGACGCCTCCTACCTGAAAGCTTGCTGGGAGCAGGCAACGCCATGTCTTTTTATAAGATTAAAACGTTCCGTTTCACTTCAATTGTGTACTTAAGAGGCTGGACAGTTTTATTCTAATTACTTACACATACAGAATGGCCTGTCCTTTGAAATAACAAGATGATACTGTGTAGCCAAGTTGGGCATTGGAGATTTTTGTGCTGTAGAAACTCAGACAGACTTTGTAATAACCTGGAAGCCTGGTGAGTATGAAGGAGGAAGACCGTGGAGAGTACGAAGGAGGAAGAACATGGGTCCTAGGATCAAGGTTATCCATCACCCTGATAAATGACTCATGGAGGACAGGCAATGTGCAGGTATCACCAACACAGATAAAAGGACACTCGTCCTCAAAACATTTTCAGATCTAGTGGTGGTAATGGACGGTCCAGTAAGTGAGCATTGACTCCTCCAGGAGCCGCTCCTGTACCTGTCCGGGGGCATCACTTTATAGAAAAACAGACAGTGAGCATCTTCCCTCCCTCATAGCGCCTCTGTGAGGCTCAAATGAGAGGAGGAAGTGTGCAGGGCTGTTGGAAATTAAACAGGAATATAAGCTGTATAATTATCGATACTGGGCAGGCATCTCGGACCAAAACATCTTCTCCACTAACCACTTAAAGCACCTGAAATCCCTTCGCTTACGGACTTTGGTGTTTTCAAGACGCTGTTAAAATGTAAATGACCTGGAAGAAGTAAATTCATATTCCCTGTCAGCTCCACTGTGAGTCGGAGAAGGAACTGCATACAGATTCTTTGAGTTTCTCAAATGCTAGACTGAGCTTGACCCAGGAGGGATTACCCCCACACCAAGGGCACAGCTCTTACGTGACCCCAAGCCCTGTGCACTAGCTGTATCTTCATAGGCCTTCCCCTAGTCTGTTTAAATCCACATTTGTTGTAAAGCCACAAAATCCCCAGACAGATAAGGAACAGACTTTTTAGCTATTTACAGAAAAGATACAAACCGTGAAATGTGGGAGAATGATTCCTGAACAACAGTTTTATTTCAACACATGGGAAGCAAGTTTAATTGTAAGAATACAAAAATTCACGGCACCCATTATCCACCTCATAGTAGAATTTTCTAATTAAAAACAGGTCACTGACATCTATTTAAAAAACCAAGAATTTTATACCCTTAAGATAGCAAACTGGCATGATTCTTTTCTAAAAAGCAGTTTAATAGATCAAAGCCTTAAAAATGTGTATACTCTGCCCAGGTAATTCCATTTTCAGGAAAGTATCTTAAGGTAACAATTTTAAGTGTATTTTAAAAGCTTTATCACAAAAGGCATTTATCCCAACACTATTTATTTATGATGGCAGAAGTTAGAAACCACCTAGAAATCTAATGACTGAAATAAAGTCTTTTTTTATTTAATGGTGTAGCCACTTCTCAGGATGTGATTATAACAAGTAATCTTTGGCATAGAGAGAAACACATAGATAAATGGAATAAATTAGAGAGCCCAGAAATTAACCTACATACACATGGTTCATTAAGTTACAGCGCAGGAGACAAGAATGCACAGTGGGGGAATGACAGTCTCTTCGATGAAAGGTGTTGGAGGGGACTTGCCTGGTGGCCCCGTGGTTAGGAATCCACAGGATACAGGACACGGATTCAATCCTTGGTCAGGGAACTCAGATCCCAGATGCCTGGAGTAACTAAGCCACATGCCGCAAGTAGAGTAGTCACAAGCCAGTAACTAGCGAGTCTGCGCTGCAACTAAAGAGCATGTGTGTGATACCGTGAGGACCCACGTGCTGCAGCTGAAGGCCCTGTGCAGCCAGATACACCAAAAAGCAAAAATGGTGTTGGGGGAAAAGACAGCCATATGCAAAAGAATGAAACTCGCCGACTATCTTACACCATATGCAAAAATTCAAAATGGATTAAAGACTTCAATGTTAAGACCCAAACCACAAAACTCCTAGAAGAAAACACAAGAGTTCCTTGTAATCAAGTCTGGGTGGTGATTTTTTGGATCTGACTCCAAAAGCAGGGGCAACAAAAGCAATGATAAGCAAGTGGAACTACAGCGAATTAAAAATCTTCTGTACAACAAAGGAAACCATCGACAAAATGAAAAAGCAGCCTGCTGAATGGGAGAGAATATTTGCAAATCGTGTGACTGGTAAGAGATTAACATCACAAATATATTTTTAAAACTTACACAAATTCAAGAGTAAAAACCCCCAAACAACCTGAGGATAGGATCTGAATAGACCTTCTTTCCAAAGACCTACTGGGGGCCAACAGGCACATGAAAAGAGGCTCAGACATTACCAGTCATCAGGGAAATGCTAATCAAAATTACAGTGAGATGTCATCTCACACCTGTCAGAACGGGCATTATCTGAGACAACAAAATAGCAAATGTTAGCAAGGATGTGGAGAAAAAGGAACCCTGGCTTACTGCTGGTGGGAATGTACACTGGTACCACCTCTATGGAAAACAGTATGGAGACTCCTCTAAACAGTAAAAATAGAACTACCATAAGATCTGGCCGTTTCACTTTTGGATATTTATCTGAAGAAAATGAAAAAAGTAATTCAAACAGATATATTCACCTCTAAGTTCACTACAGCATTTATTCACAATAGCCAAACTCTAGATATAACCTAGGTGTCCATCCATAGATAAATGGATAAAGAAAGATGTGGTATATATACAATGGAATATTATTCAGCCGTAAAAAGAGTGAAAGCTCGCCATGCACAATACGAATGGACTTTGAGTACATTTATGCTAAGTGAAATACATCAGAGAAAGACGAATACCACATGATCTCACCTATATATAGAATTTAAAAAATCAAATCAATGCAAAACAAAACAAGCTCATGTATACAAAGAACAGATCACTGGTTAGGTGAAGGGGACATAAAGTCATAAAGGGGAGGATCAAATTTTTTTAAGTAATCTTTTCAAAAATCATATTTATTAATCAAATGTTAAATGGAAGAAAAATTTAATAGAAAGTTTTCCTTTATCTTTTATTGAAATCTTTATAAAGATTTCAATATAGTCAGGTATGTTTAAAACTCATAACAAAGTTACAGGCAGGAAATAGACAAAGATTTTAATAAGAGTTGTGGTTATATGCCTTCTTCCCTTGCTTTTAAATTATACATCGACTTATACATAGAGAAGCATGGCTGAGATGAAAGAGAAGGAAGACCCTGAGCTCATCTCTTCTGTGAGGATATCACAAATTATAACCATTTGCAGAGTCACTATCTATGAGATATGTGAGAGTCACTATCTCTGAAGAATATGAGAGTCACTATCTATGAGAACAACCTATAGACTAGCAGAGGAGATTTTCCATAACTAAAGCTATAAAGAAGGACTCACAATAAGACAGGAGGGACGGAGAGATATGTGTTGTGTGCTCCGTCGCTTCAGTCATGTCCGACTCTTGGCGACCCTATGGACTGCAGCCCGCCAGGCTTCTCTGCCCATGGGATTCTCCAGGCAAGAATACCGTGGTGGGTTGCTATGCCCTTCTCCAGGGGATCTTCCCGACCCAGGGATCGTACCCATGTTTCCTACGTCTCCTGCATTGCAGGCAGATTCTTTACCCGCTGAGCCATCAGGGAAACCCAAAGATATAAAGAAACCACAAGTCAGGAGGGATGGAGAGGAGGGATAGTCGAGACCAACGTCATCAAACAGGCGGCTCACAAATGATAGGACAATTACAATCGCAAAGGTCCTTCCCCAGGAGTGAGGGGTCCAAGCCCCACACTGGCTTCCCAGCCCAGGAGTCCTACAACAGGAAGAGGAGTCCCTGAAACATTTGGCTTTGAACGCCAGTGGGGCTTGTGTATGGAGAGCCAGAAAGCTGTAGGAAACAGACTTTGCTCTTAAAAAGTACACATGAAAGCTCTTAGATGCTAAGTCCCAGCACAGAGGTGGTAATTTTAAAGGAGCCTGGGTGGAGAAGACCTATTGGCCGTGCTAGAGAGCCTCACTGAAGGGTAAGAGCAACTGGGACTCCCCCTGGGGACAGAGATGCTGGTGGCAGCCACTTTGGGGAGCTCAGTCTACCCTGAGGACACTGGCACTGGCTAGTGCCATTTTTGGGGTCCTCCAGTGGTCCAGTAGCAGCCCCAGGACTCCTGCTTCCCACCCTGGGATCCAGCCCCATCCGATAATGGGGCCAGAGTCACCACATAAGGCAGGGCCTGGCAGCCAACTGGGCTCAGAGCCAGCTGAACCTACCAGCTCACCCACTGTAGTCAGCCCCACACCCACAGAGCCCACATAGGGGGCACCCCTAGAGCATATAGCAGGGCAGGAGGAGAAGGGGGCAACAGAGGATGAGATGGTTGGATGCCATCACCAGATCAATGGATATGAGTTTGACCAAACTCCAGGAGATAACAAAGGACAAGGAAGCCTGGTGTGCTACAATCCACGGGTCACAAAGAGTTGGACATGACTTAGGGCCTGAACAACAACCAGAGCATAGCTCTGGTGACCAGAGGGGAGTCTGCTGCAAGGCTCCATAGGATGTCTACTACATGAGGTCACTTCTCCAAGATCAGGGAATGTAACCAACCTACCTCATACACAAAAATAAACACACAGAATTAGGCAAAATGAGGAGACAGAGGGGTTGTTCCAAACAAAGGAATAACATGAAACCCCAGAAGAATTAAGCGAAGAGATGGGCAAACTACCCAGTGGAGATCAAGACAATGACCATAAAAATACTCCAGCTTGGGAGAAGAATGGGTGATCACAATGAAAAGATCAACAAAGAGGTAGAAAATATAAAGAAGAACCAGAGCTAAGAATTCAATAAATGAGATAAAACAGATGAAATGACACAGAGGAACAGATCAGCAAACTGGAAGATGGTAGTGGAAACCACCCAATCCAAACAGGAAAAAAGGAAAATTTAAAAATGAGTTTATGAGACCTCTGGGACCACGTCAAGCACATTCATGTTCATGTTACAGGGTCCCAGAATGAGGAGAGAGAGGGAAAGGGGCAGAGAACTTATCTGAAGAAATAATAGCTGAAAAACTTCCCTAACCTGGGAAAGGAACAGACATCCAGATGCAAGAAACACAGAGAGTTCAAACCCCATGAACCTAAAGAGGTTCCAATCAAGAAACATTATAATTAAAATGGAAAAAATTAACATAAAGAGAATATGAAAGCGGCAAGTGAAAAGCAAAGAGTTATGTGCAAAGGAACCACAATAAAACTATCAACTGACTTTTCAGCAAAAACTTTGCAGGCCAGAAGAGCACGGCACAATATATGCAAAGTGATAAGTGGAAAAAACCTGTTAACTAGGAATACTCTGCCCAGCACGGATATCATTTAGATGTGAAGAAGAGATAAAGAGTTTTGCAGACAAGCAAAAGCTAAGAAATTTCAACACAATTAAACCAGATTTACAAGAAATGTTAAAGGGATTTTTTTTAAGTGGAAAATAAAAGACTGTGACTAGAAATCTAAAAGTTATCAAAGAAAATATCCCATTGGTAAAAGCAAACATACAGTAAATCAATCACTTACAAAGATTATGGCAAATTAAAAGACAAAAGGAATAAAATCACCTATACCCGCTATTAATAGTACAGGAATGTTGTTGGTATTTAATCGCTAATTCACATCCAACCCACGTCTCCTGCATTGCAGGCAGACTCTTTACCACTGCGCCACCTGAGAAGGCTCAGTTAAGGAATACTCGAAACAAACAAACAAAAAAATAAAACAAAATATGCTTCTGAGGTGGCAGCAGTGGTAAAGAATCCGCCTGTCAATGCAAGAGACACAAGAGAGGTGGGTTCGATTCCTGGGTCTGGAAGATCCCCTGGAGAAGGAAATGGCAGCCCACTCCAGGATTCTTGCCTGGGAAATCCCATAGACAGAGGAGTCTGGTGGGTCACAGTCCATGGGTCACAAACAGTTGGACACAACAGAGTACATGCAAGGAGAAGGCACGATGTCAAAAACACTAAATGTGTGGGGAGTGGAAAATACAAGGCTGTTAGAATCTGTTTGAACCTAAGGGTTCATCATCTTAAAATACTATATGTGTATATACACATCATGTATACACATATATATGTATACATTTCATACACACACACACACACACGATAGAGAGAGAAAGAGAAAGATGGAAACACTGTTATCTATGAACCTTATGATAACCACAGATCAAAAACCTACAACAGATACACACACACAAGAGAAAGGAATTCCAGCACAACACTGAAACAGTCATCCAACCACAAGGGGAAAAGAGCAGGAAAAATCTACAATAACCAGAAAACAATCACATGGCAAATAAGTACATACCTATGAATAATTATTTTAGCAAAAAAACCCAGAGTAAAGATATAGAAGCAAGGCATACACACACACACACACACACACACACACACACACACACATGCTGATTTACCTGGAGGGCATGGCAACCCACTCCAGTGTTCTTGCCTGGAGAATCCCCATGGACAGAGGAGCCTAGTGGGCTACAGTCCACAAGGTCACAAAGAGTTCGACACGACTGAGCGACTAAGCACAGCACAGATGCAGTTTTATTTATTACAGCATACTGTTAGTTGTGTCTTCAAAATGTGTTCATGGAACATTAACCAATGGAGTACTGAGTTATACTGAAAGGAGCCTGTGCTCATACTAACTGGGAAATGCTGGGCTCAACAGGAGAGAGTTCTGCTGCATGGTAAAGGGTTTCCCTTTATTATGTTGAACTTCGGCTGTGACTCTCCAAAGGACACAAAATACACATTTCCCAGCACCTTTTATCAGCGGATCATCTTCAGGGTTTAGAACTCTACGCAACACAGTGGGAGACGCTTCGCTAAGCTCTGCTGCTCCTCAGGGATGCCTGCAAGTTTCCAGAGAGACACTGATACTCCCTCACACTTTCTCCCTTTCTCATTCATTGAATTTTACAGCGCACATGAGTCCTGCCTAGGTTTGAACCCAGATCTTTGACATTCCAATTTGGTGACCTTAAGTATTTATTGTGTCTCTTCCTCATTTTCCTCATCTGAGGAAGCAATTTAAAACAGTGCCAAGTACATGTAAGTACTACATAAGAGTTCGATAATGAAAATCATCACAACATACATCAACCACCTTTTAAATGTTTTCAAAAGTCCTTTGTGGCACCTTGTGGCTATTTTTCACAGAATTTATTCCACGGAACTATGGTTGATTTATTCAACAGTGAATGAGCTTCTACGATTAACTAGGCTATGTTTTGGGACCAGAAACACAGCAGAAGACAAGCCAAATAATCTCTGCTTTCAAAGTGATATTTGACCAGGGAGAGAGAAATTAAAGAAAAATAGTTTAAGACATGACCGGTGATTTTAATACAGGAGAAAGAACAATGAAGAGAGAGATCTATTGGGTAAACCGAGAAGGTTCTCTGAGAGGGTGGTACTGATATTAAAGACACAAGAGACATCCAGGCAAAACTCCGAGACATGAGTATTCCAGGGAAAGAGACCAGCAAGTGCAAAGGCCCTGAGGCATAAATGAGCTTGGTCTGTTTGAGAAACAAAAGTGAAATTTGCTTAGTCATGTCTGACTCTTCACGATCCCATGGACGGTAGCCTTCCAGGTTCCTCTGTCCATGGAATTCTCCAGGGAAGAATGCTGGAGTGGGTAGCCATTCCCTTCTCCAGGAGATCTTTCCAACCCAGGGATCAAACCCAGGTCTCCAGTACTGCAGGCAGGTTTTTTACTATCTGAGCCACCAGGGAAGCCCAAAGTGCTTCTTGGCAGCGGTGGGATTCAAACCCACAACTCCAAAGAGACTGGAGCCTTACTCCAGCACCTTAGACTGCTCGGCTACACTACCCAGTTAAGAAACAGAACTAGAGCCAAAATGGTTAAACAGGAAGGTAAGAAAGAGGTAAGGGGTTTAGAAGCTATTTGAGGTTAAATACAGCTGATTCAAAGGAGCAGGTGATACTCCACGATTTGCCTTTTTAAAAGGTCACCCTTCATTAATAGGACACTGGGTTTACCTCCCAGAAAAAGTGTCACTGGACTTCTTTCTTACACATTCTCAGGCAAATTACAGAATTGAAGGTGAAAATTAAAAACAGAGTTCTTAGAAGACAAGGCAAGAGAATATCCTTGTGACTTTGAGGTAAGGAAATCTTTATCAAAACACAGGGCATACTAACTAGGAAGACTGATGCATTTGACTCTATTAAAGTTAGACCTCTCTTTAACAAAAGACACCCTTAAGAGAAAAAAGAGAAAAGCAAGTCACAGACTGGGAGGTAACTGTGGCAAAAACCAATGAACACATATCCATAACACAAACAAGTTTTACAAGTCAATAAGACAACTTACAGAAAAATGAGTAAAAGATGAAAACAGGCAGTTCCCACAGAAGATGTATCATGGCCATTAGACTGATGAAACTATGTTCCATCTCTTAAGACACTGGGCAAGTGCAATTCCAATAAGATATCACCTACACAGCCCCACGCAGAGAGTGATAGTTACAAGGCCACCATTCTGTGTGTTGATGAGAGTATGGTGCCCTGGAACTCACAGAAGCAACTAGAGGGAATGTAAATTGATACAAAAACCGTGGAAGCTGTTTGGAAGCAATTCCATTTCTAGGGCTTGCCCTAGAAGTAGGGTTAGCCCATGGGCCAGGTGACATGGACAAGAATAGACACAGGAACACGACTGGCATGAGCACTAAGCATCTGACAACTGCAAGTGGATCAATAAACTGTATTTAATAAAATGCACAGTAGCGCATAAAACAGTGTACAGTACTGTCTGAGACAAACACAGTGACAAGGAGCTACAGCTACAAGGAACCCAGGGACAAAAACAGAGTAAAAGAAAAAGACACAAATGTGCGTGTGTGTTTTCATATAACTCCGATGATATAAAGGCTTTTAAAGCAAAATAAAACTAGTGTTACCTAGTTTAGGAAACACAAGGCAGTGAGTTGGTGATGGACAGGGAGGCCTGGCGTGCTGCAATTCATGGGGTTGCAAAGAGTCAGACACGACTGAGTGACTGAACTGAACTGAACTGAAGGTGGTTACTGAGTAAAGGGGTGTGGTTGGCAGAGGACACACTAGGGAGCCCCTGGGGGTTGTAACAATGCTCCTGAGTGACCTTCCTATAAATGTTCACTTTATAATGCTGTGTTCCCTGATGGCTTAGATGGTAAAGAATCCACCTGCCAATGCAGGAAACCCAGGTTCTATTCCTGGGTCAGGAAGATCCTCTGGAGAAGGGCATGGCAACCCACTCCAGTATTCTTGCCTGGAGAACCCCATGGACAGAGGAGCCTGGCAGGCTGAACAGTCCATGGAGTCACAAAGAGCTGGACACAACTGAGCAACTCTTTTGCTTTTTTCAATTTCATATTTATATTTGTCTTTTATGCATATATTTACACATTTGGTATAGTATTTGATAATTTTAGAAAGGATTCAACAATTGTCGTGGCTGTTTGAAAAGTGGATTGTGGGGGAGGGGTCAGCCAGGGGCTCAGTAAGATGCTCCCCGACTCGTCTCAAGGAGCCCAAGAGGCTTGGCTAGATAAGGGCAGACAGCTCCCTAGGCTAGACTAGATAGGACAGGCCCCATGGGTTAGATTGTTACCGCAGGCTACATCGGGACTGGGGAGGTGATAACACAGATGGAAGAAAATGACACATTCGCGGGGTGCTTTGGAGCCTGATCAGGCCGTCGCGGGGGGCGGGGGGGCGGTGTGGGAAGGAAGGACGCATGACAACTTCTAGCTTGTGACCTGGGCAGCTGGCTATGTCACTGAGATGGTGAGGAGCTGGGGCTGGCATGGGAGGGATAAGGGAGGGCATCAAGAATCCACACTGATCGTGTGAACTTGGAGGTGTCTGGTGGACATCCCAGAGGAGGTGCCCAGGAGGCCACTGGATATGGGAGCTCTCCATGCTAGAATGAGTGAAGACTGCTGAGTGGTGGTCACTGGGCAGCCCAGTCAAGCCACCCACCACTCCTGCACACCAGCTTCCTGGCTTGTACAGAATACCGGTGGATCAGCAAATAATATCTTCTCCTATGTCATAGGATTTCAACCTATGCTTGCAAACAGCAGAACCCACAAGCATTTTTATCATTGCTAAGTGAAGTGAAAGTCAGTCAGTTGTGTCTGACTCTTTGCAACCCCATGGACTGTAGCCCACCAGGCTCCTCTGTCCATAGGATTCTCCAGGCAAGAATACTGGAGTGGGTAGCCATTCTCTTCTCCAGGGGAATCTCCCTGACCCAGGGATCGAAACCAGGTCTCCTGCATCACAGACAGATTCTTTAGTGTCTGAGCCACCAGGGAAGCCCATCATTTCTAAGGGTCAACTTAATTAAAAAGAAACATGTTTCAAAGTGGGTCACCACTGTTTGCTCTTTAGATGGAGAAAAAGAAAGACCTATACCAGCTGAATGCATTTAAATGGCCTCTCTGAGCATACTCTCTTTTTCCTTTCCAGTTCCCTACCCAATATTTCTACCTTATGTCCCCTCTAGGCAGAACTGAAACAAGCAATTTTTGGAAGAGGAGAATTCAGGAGAAAAGAACCAACTTTAATTTCTCTCTCCACTCCACACTCTCTGCCAAAGCAGCCTCAAATAGCAGGCCTTCCAGGAACATGCTCAGAAGGTAACTTAACCAAAAACAAACATTTGTTCACATTTAGTTTTGTGTTTTAGGGAGATCTGAGAGACTTTCTTTGATTTCATTCCACTAAAACCAGCCCAAGATAGGTTGAGACGGTCTTTACTTGTCACATTTCTGAAACACAACATGTATTCTTTAAAATTTTTAAACTGTGGTAAAATACACATAAACTCTACCATCTTAATCATTTTTAAAAGTACACAGTTCAATGGCATTAAGTACACTCACATTGTTATGCAACCATTTCCACTTTCCATCTCTAGAATTCTTTTCATGTTGTAAAAATCTAACTTTGGACCCATTAAGCGATAACTTTCCTTCCTCCTGCCAGCCCCTGGTAGCTACCATTTTTCTTTCTGTATCATTTGACTGCTCTATCCGAAGAGCTGACTCATTTGAAAAGACTCCGATGTTGGGAAAGATTGAAGGCAGGAGAAAGGGACGACAGAGGATGAGATGTTTGGATGGCATCACTGACTCAATGGACATGAGTTTCGGTAAACTTCGGGAGTTGGTGACGGACAGGGAGGCCTGGCATGCTGCATTTCATGGGGTCTCAAAGAATTGGACACGACTGAGCGAATGAACTGAACTTGACTGCTCTAGGTAACTGATATAATTGGAATCACACAGGATTATATTTTTGTGAGAGGCTTATTTCATTTAACACAATATCTTCAAGTTTCATCCAAGTTGTAGCACGTATCAGAAGCTCCTTCCTTTTTAAAGTGAAAGTCACTCAGTTGTGTCTGACTCTTTGTGACCCCATGGACTATACAGTATCTGGAATTCTCCAGGCCAGAATACTGAAGTGGGTAGCCATTCCCTTCTCCAGGGGATCTTCCCAACCCAGGGGTTGAACCCAGGTCTCCCACATTGCAGGCGGATTCTTTACCACCTAAACCACCAGGGAAGCCCAAGAATACTGGAGTGGGTAGCCTATCCCTTCTCTAGCAGATCTTCCCAGGAATCCAACAAGTGTCTCCTGCATTGCAGGAGTATTCTTTACCAGCTGAGCTACTAGGGAGGTCCTTTTTAAAGCTGGATAACATTCCACTGTACGTATACACCACATTTTATTATTCATTCATTGATGGATACTTGGGCTGCTTCCACCTTTTGACAACTATGATTAATGCTATGAATGTGAGCGTGCAAATGTCTCTTCAAGTTCCAAAATGCAACATGCATTCTACATAGTTAAGCTTCCAAAATGAAATTTAATCAAGCTGACCAATTTCTGGTTTGACACCAGGATATCTAATTCCTTTTTGCAACCAAGCTTTCTGTCTGGATCTTTACTGACTTTAGAAGAACCCCTCCCTAGGTCCTAATTGTGCCAAGTCCTTCTGGCAGAGACAATCCTAATCTTACCCTTCCGAGGAAGGCTATAGCATTGACTTGACATTCTTTGATGAAATAGCCTGAGTGTAAGTCTCAAGAAACTGAGAAATGTGGTTCTAATACTGAAAGGAGATGTAATTATCCAATGACTATTCATCAAAGCTAGAAATACAGTTGGGTAAAATACAAAGAGAACAACTCCACTCAGGCCCAACAGAAGCAAATGTCCCATGTCCAGTTACCCGTATATCAGCATCCAACATCTCTGTAAGATTCCTTTGGCATTTAAAGTGCTTTCTCTGTACTCTGAGAGCTGTAAAGTGTGTCAGATTAGCGTTAGATGCCCGGGGACATGAAGCTGTAATGTATTGTGACAATGGGTTATCTGCATACCTGGGTTATCAGGTAAGCAAGGGGCATGAGAAGAGAGGAGCCAGAGAGGGGGACAGGGCGTTAGATCCCAGAGAGGGCTGAACAGTATCCCAGGGCAGAGACCGGGCTTCATCCTGTATCCACGGAATCCACTGAAACTTCATCGAGGAGGAGGGCGTGGTGCAATTCACTAAGCTCGTTCCACGTGCCAGGCCCCATGCCATACCATGCAATCCATTAATTCCTCTAACCCTTACGGCCACCAAGGCCTGCCATCATTGTCCCCACCTTACAGTCAGAGGAACTAAGGCACTGAAAGGCCAAATGTTTCACACAGCTAGTGAGTGGAGGATCTGGGGTTCAAATTCAGGAGTTCTGGTTTCAGAGACTCAGCTTTCCTACCTGCAACAGTTCACAGGGCGGCATGCTCATGCTGGCGTGCAAGAGAGAAAGACACGGCAAAGGTCACATCAGCACCGTCAGAGCTCTCTGCTTCCTATTTAGACTGGGTATACGTGAGGCAAGTGTATACCTCATACCTTCTGTGACATGCACACACCCACAAGGAAATAAACATGACCTCAGCCAGTCAGGGTTGGAGGCAGGTAAGGTTGGGGTCCCCAGGGAAGAGAACCAGGCGTGGCTTTCTTGACTTAAGAGCAGCCACCGTAGGCTGAGGCCATTCTGTGGTCTAAGCCTGGCCTCCATGCTTGCCTGTGCAGAAGAAGAGCTCCCAGTAGTTAATGATTTTAAGGGAACAAAAGAACGTGGGAACAAGCAGCTTATTGCCTGGCTGGGGGAAATAACCATAACGGAGACAATAAATCAGTCACAAAGACTCCCAGTTCTGTTTCAAAGGTGAAGAATAGCCTGACCCACATTCTTGAGCTGTTTTACAGGGTCCGGACCCCCTCGGACAATCAGCCTCCAGACTAAATGGTGCCAGAGAACTGACGGTGCTGACCACACAGCTGCCTCTCATGACTTCCAGCAGCTAAGACCTGGACTCCTCCAACCTAGCGTGACTCTTGTCCCAAGTCTATGCTCAGCTCCTCTCTGGACAAGTGCCCTCATGAAGATGCATGCTCCCTTAGCTTAAAATGCCCCCCAATTGTGCTGCTCAGGGACACACGCCTTTGGGAAAGATCCCTGGTGTTCTCCTTATTTGCTGCAAGTAATAAATCCCTCCTTCTCTGGCTCTTTGGCATGGCTGGGTCTTTTGGCTCAATACCCACCAAGAGGCAAACCCAGTTTTCAGGGAACAAGGGGACCATGAGACAGGGTGGGTGCCCACACATGGAAAGACTTTCCTGCTGAGACCACACTCAGGACCACTTACCCACCAGCTCATGGGGCCAGCATCACTAAGGGCCACTGCATGTGACCTCGGCTTGAGAGTACAGAGGGATCTCCCAAAGCCTGGGGCCCCAGTCCCGGTGCACCCCCAGCCTGGGCAGATGGCATTCTCAGGCCCAGCTGCCCTGAGCTTCCCCTTGGCCCTCCCCCAGTAACTCCTGCTTCCAGTATTTGGGCAAAAGGCATTTCGAAACACTAGACCAATTTCTGCACAAACTGACAAAGTTCCCACACTTTGCAGGTTTGCATCTCCAAGCAGAAAAATCTGCAGGCTGAGCACCTGGGCTCAGGGGCTGTCTTCAGACAAACCATCAAATCTCTCTGATCTTGGCTTCGACCTGAACGTGAGACCCACTGGGCCATTGTCATTATCTAAATGAAGGCAGCGTTCATGTTTCCACGGCCTATGAGACCTTCTGCCCCATGTCCACAATCTCTCTCCTGATGACCTCCACCAGACTCTAGCCTGGCTTCCCTGGTGGCTCAGTGGTAAAGAATCCACCTGCCGAGCAGGAGACATGGGTTCAATCCCTGGGTTGGGAAGATCCCCTGGAGAAGGAAATGGCAACCCACTCCAGTGTTCTTGCCTGTGAAATCTCATAGACAGGGGAGCCTGATGGGCTACAGTCCACAGGGTCACAAAAGAGCTGGACACGACTTGGTGGCTAAACAAGACTCTAGCCACATGCACCTCCTTGCTGTCCCCGATGACCCGGCCTTCTCCCACTGCCGTGAGGCCCAAGCACTGGCTGTCCNGTGAAATCTCATAGACAGGGGAGCCTGATGGGCTACAGTCCACAGGGTCACAAAAGAGCTGGACACGACTTGGTGGCTAAACAAGACTCTAGCCACATGCACCTCCTTGCTGTCCCCGATGACCCGGCCTTCTCCCACTGCCGTGAGGCCCAAGCACTGGCTGTCCCCTCAGGGTCTGCAAGCCTGTGCCCCACCTCCTTCCTATTCCTGTTCACACATCATTTTCTCAGCAGGCCTGGGGTGGGGAGCCCATGGGATATTCCCGCTGCCCCACCCCCAAGAACACCCAGGGCCCCTTTTCCCTGCTCTATGTTTTCCCCTATTGTTTTGGGTTTTTTTTTTTCCCTTTAATTTAGAAAAAAAAATTTGGCTACATCAGGTTTTTTAGTTGCAGCCCATAGTGCCTTTGTTGCGGGACTTAAGCCTCTCTCTAGATGTGCACCCAGGCTCTCTAGCTGTGGTGTGCAGGCTCAGCAGTTGGGACTTAACTGCCCCACCCCTATCTGTGACCTAAGTTCCCCAACCAGGGATCAAACCCATGTCACCTGTGCTGGAAGGTGGATCCTTAACCCCCGGGCCACCAGGGAAGTCTCTCCCCCATTGCTTTTAACACCTTCTCGGGCCTTGTTTCCGAGAGTGTGGTCTGGAGAACAACACCAGCAGCATCTCCTGGGAGACTGTTAGAAATGCAAAATCTCAGGCTTTGCCTGAATTAAAATCTGCATTCTCACAAGGTGCCCCAGGAGATCTGTGTGTACGACAGAGGGTCTATTACAGTGGGTTATATACTTTGCCTGTGTATCCTGTTTCCTCCCCCACCTGGGCTGTAAGTTCTGGGCATTCATCCATTCTCAGCTCTACTGTGGCCCCCGAACTACAAAGGTCCTGGTGACATTGTAGGCAGGCCAGTAGATAACGAGCAAATGAATGAACTGAAAAGCAATCAAGGTCAGGACAGTGAGGGCCACGATCCCCTGGCCAGACTGGCCAGGGGCTAAGGACAGCCAACCTGGGAGCAGGGGAGGGTCTAAGACATGGCCTTGGGTTCCAACAGGAGAACCCTATCGCCTAGCTCACTAGGAAGGCCGGAAAACCAGGAGGTTTTCAGTTCAAGTTCTCATAGTTTGTGACTGTGGGTGACAGGAGTGCTGTCCGTCTGTCCAGGCCAGCTGTGCAGGATGCTGGAGAGAAGTCCGCAGTAGAGGCAGGCAGGTCCAGGCCAGCTACGCGGGAAGCTGGAGCGAGGACCACAGTAGATGCAGGCAGCCCAAGTGGGTGGAAGCCCCGACCCCTGGAGGGTTACAGCTGCCTGGGGAGCTGAGCACTCCCTGCCTCTCCCCTAGCCTGCTGGGTCAGGCCCTCTATATCAGGGCTCTCTAAACTCATCTTCAGGATCCCTGAAGGGGGGCAATTCCTCTTTCTGACAAGACAGCCATCACGTGCAATTGATTAAGTGTCTGCATAGAAAAGAATGTAAATGATCGTAAACAGAGAGGGACAAAAAACGGTTCAAACAGGAAAAGATGTTCAACCTCACTCAAGAGTGAAAAACAAAAACTCCACCCACCCCCAAACCAGCCGCCAGATTGGCAGCCTCGACAAGTCTGATGACACCATGGGGTCTTCATCCCTGGCTCTGTGGGACAGAGGCTGGTAATTGATCCAAACTCGATGGGGGGTCATTTGGTACCAGCTGTCAAAATCCCGAATTCACATACTCTCTGGCCAGCAATCCCCCTTCTAAGTTACTCATCACACCACTGTTCTTGCTCTCTCTTTTTCTAAGTTTTTTTGATGTGGATCCTTTAAGTCTTTATTGGATTTGTTATCAAATTAATTGTTTTACGTTTTAGTCTTTTGGCCATGAGGCATATGGGATCTTAGCTCCCCAGCCAGGGGTTGGACTCACCCCCTGCCCTGGAAGGCAAAGTCCCAACCCCTGGATCACCAGGGAACGCTCTGCTCCTTGCTCTCTTTTGCTTCACCTGTCTACACACGTGGGTCAGGAGGGAGCTGGCTCGGTGGATCACAGCCCTATCCTACAACAGAATGCTATGCAGGCTAAAGAGGAAGAAACCCACATTTAATCTACTAATGATCTGCGATAGCTTTCAACAGCAAGGAAAGGGTCAGAACAATGTGTCTGCTATGCTAACTGTGTGAAATATAGGAACCATCACACAGCCCCATGCTCTGCGTACAGCTGCCTGCCAAAACTGGGGAAGGGTTGCCTTGTGACATGGATGTGGGGAGCTGCTGGACAGCAGGACTTCCCTGGCAGCTCAAGGGGTAAGGAATCTGCCTGCAATTCAAGAGACTTAGGTTCGATTCCTGGTCAGAAGATCCCCTGGAGGAGGGATGGCAATCCACTCCAGAATTCTTGCCTGGAGAATTCCATGGATAGAGGAGCTTTATAGTCCATGGGGTTGCAAACAGTCAGACTCAACTGAGGGGGCTTGGGGGGGATGGCTGCAGAGAATTTCTAGGTATTACCATTGGTCCTCTTGAAATTTTGAATCACACAAATACATTACTTACTCAAAGACTAAATTTTAAAAAAAAACCCTATACTGAATGACAGAACTATGGACGGAGGTTTGTAAAATTGTAAGGAGACAGGGATCAAGACCATCTCCAAGAAAAAGAAATACAAAAAAGCAAAATGGCTGTCTGAGGAGGCCTTACAAANCAACTTATTGAAAAAGACCCTGATGCAGGGAAAGACTGAAGGCAGAAGAAGAAAGGGACGACAGAAGATGAAATGGTTGGATGGCATCAGAGACTCGATGGCCATGAATTTGAGCAAACTCTGGGAGATGGTAAAGGACAGGGAAGCCTGGTGTGCTGCAGTCCATGGGATCACAGAGAGTCAGACATGACTTAGTGACCTTTAGAACCTTTAGAGCCACAACAACACCCTTACACCTTCACCTCCTGCGTTCTTCCTCTATCACTCCACACACTCCAGACTTGGCTGTATTGCTATAGTATACCACATCCTTCCCTGCCCCAGGGCCTCTGCACCTGCCGTTTTCATCTCCCATCTTTCTCCACTGAGGTAACTCCTACCTTGTCTATTATGATATCTCAAGTCCAATATCCCTGCTTTGGTGGAGCCTTCTCTTAAGAGATCAAGCCCCTTGACTGCTCTGACTGCCTCTTGCACCTGTTCACAGCTCATCTCATTCTTGAATTCTTGTTCAAGGCCTCTCCTCCCTAGGAGAGCCCCTACTGCTCCCTGGGGGGTCAGGAGTCTTGTTCACTGTCACCCACAATAGTGCTGATCAAAGAGCAGCTGCTGGAATGCCACTTCCTTTCCTCTGCTCCCCCAGCCTCTGCCATTCTTGTTCCCATCTCTCCAGCTATAATAAAGTCTATAGCTTTTCCATCAGAGAAGGAGCACTAAAGAATGATTCTAAAGGGCACATGTCTTGTTAATATCCGTGGAGTCAGAAGAAAAGCTCAGAAGCATTTCTTTTCACTTAACAACAGCAGCTAACATTTCTTAAGCTCTACCAGCAAGCCTTAAGGTAGATCTTATCCTCACTTCATGTATGGGGAAATAGCGCAGTTAAAAAAATCTTAGTCCCACAGTCTATAAGTGTTGAAGGTGGCATTCTGTATTTCAGTCTGTCCTGCAACCACTTTTTAACAGGTATCTGTAATTTACTCGGAGCTTTCAGTATAGATAGTGCGTGTGTGTGTTATGGAAGACGACTTTTCCACAGACCAGGAAAGAGGGGCAGGGATGGTTTTAGGATGATTCAAGTGCACTACATTTACTGTGTACTTTTTTCCCTGTTATTATTACCTTAGCTCCACCTCAGATCATCAGGCATTAGATCCCGGAAGTCGGGGACCCCTGCCCTAGAGGATGCCAGTGCCCTAATCTAGAATTCCCACCCCTGGGGTAGTGAGTTAGCATGATGAATGGCCAAACCCCAGGTCCTTCAGCTGCCTCTATTCCCCATCAACTCAGGGACTCTGCTAATCTGCATAGCGACTTGGATATACTGGTAAACGGAATCCTAATTTGATGATCAACATACTGGGTGTTAGAAATGGGCTCTCATTGATTAAGTCAGTGACCTTGGAGATGGGTGGATAGGCTGAGATGTTTCAAAGGTCATCCCCACGCAGGGCAACCAGAAAGTGAAGCCTGCATCCTTCAGGATGCTGCCTGATCGCCAAATGGCCTTAACCTGACTGTTGGCTCAGGATGGGTTCTGATTGTCTGATCCTGACTATAAGGTTAACTGAATCCTGACACATGAAAATGTTATCAATTCTACCTTGAACTTCCCTACAAGTTGTGCTCAGCATACCTAAAAGGATAGCGTGTTAAAGCCTCATTTATCTCACTAGTGATTGTACATTCACACGTGGCAGAACCTGACTGGTAGCTTCCTCTCTTTATAACCTGGCAGCAAGGTTATGCCGAGGAGCAACTGGCTCCTCGGGCTCCTCCACCCTCCAATGTTAGCAGTTCCCCACAAAGTACTTAGTTGCCCACGATCAAATGGCAGAGTCAGTTAAGACTCTCCACTGTCTTTCTAGATACAGAGACTTTACTAGGGTCCGGTGGCTCAGTGATAAAGAATCCGCCTGCAATGCAGGAGACACCGGAGACGCAGGTTCAATCCCTGGGTCAGAAAGATCCCCTGGAGAAGGAAATGGCCACCCACTCCAGTGTTCTTGCCTGGAGAATCCCAGGGACAGAGAAGCCTGGTGGGCTACAGTCCATGGAGTTGCAAATCGTTGGACATGACTGAGAACTAAACAGCAAGAGCAATACATCTGCAAGCCTGCAGTCACCGTTTATAAATGCATTATTCTGAGCTCAGGCAAGTTTCCCCTCTACAATCATCCCTAAAATGATTCCTTTTGACCAAGTGTCCACCAGGTTGAGTGACAAGTGTCTGTCCTATGGGATCGGTGCTGTGGAGCATCCTCAAACCCACAAGAACAGCCTCTTAGGAAGACAATCGATTCCAAAGCTCCTTTATCTATAATTCAGAAAGGAGACATTCTGCTGTTGGAAACAAGACTCTCGGTCACAGATAGTATTTGAAAAAGAAAGTCATTAAAATGATTGAACCGTTCTGCTGGCATGCTACTCTATTTGAATGCCCCCAAATTCAATAAAAGCTTATATTTTAAAATGCACTACGACAACAGGAGGGATCCTTGGGATGATGGAAACGTTCTGTATCTCGACTGCATCCATGGCAATATCTTGACAGTGATACTGTACAACAGTTTTTCAAAATATCTCCATTAGGGAAAGCAAGAGTGTACCGAATCTCCCTGCACTATTTCTTGCAACTATGTGTGAATCTACAGCTCTCAAAATTAAAATTTTAATTGAAAAAAAAAAACTTAAAAAGGGACTTCCCTTATGGTCCAGTGATTAAGAATCCACTCATCAATACAGAGGACAGGGATTCAATCCCTGGTCTAGGAAGATTCCACATGCCATGGGACAACTAAACCCAAGAGCTACAACGACCGAAGCCCATGCTCTCTAGAGCCCATGCTCTGCAACAAAAGAAGCCATCACAATGAGAAGCCCACTCACTGCAACTAGAGAAAGCCTGCACATGGCAACCAAGAGCCAACACAGCCATAAACAAATAAGCAAACAATTGAAAAGGTGGAGTGAAAGTGCTCTCATGTCCGGCTCTTTGCGACCCCATGGACTACACAGTTCATGGAATTCTCCAGGCCAGAATACTGGAGTGGGTAGCCTTTCCCTTCTCCAGGGGATCTTCCCAACCAAGGGATCAAACCCAGGTCTCCTGCATTGCAGATGGATTCTTTACCAGTTGAGTCACCAGGGAAGCCCAGGAATACTGGAATGGGTAGCCTATCCCTTCTCCAGTGGATCTTCCAGACTCAGGAATCGAACCAGGATCTTCTGCATAGCAGGCAGATTCTTTACCAGCTGAGCTATTAGGGAAGCATTAAAAAGTGGGGGCTGATGTTAAAAAAAAAAAAAAAAGAGTATGCCTTGTACACTCAAGAAATATCATCCAGTCACTTATTATTTAGGACACTGAAAATCTGGAGATGGGCAGGAGGGGCTGTGATTCACAGTAATCCATATATCACCCTTCCTACCTAGAATGGGATGTGTCCCCATTTTTGCCTGCTGTTCCATGATGGTTCATTATGAGCCTTCCTGAAGTTACCACATGCATTGCTGTCTCCCTAAGAGCTGGTAACATCAGATCATCAGCCAAGGTCAGTGGTTAAACCTTAGGCACAGCCTGCTTTCCTTCCTGAGTTTAGACTCTCACTCCCATGTAACGTTCTCAGTGATGGTGCGCCCACATTCACAAGAACCTGGCCCCATCCCTTGGCAGCCCTGGGTCCCAATAAGCCTTCCCCAAAGAGAGCACTCAGAACCACGTGCTTCAAAAACATTTCCCCCTGCACATCAGAAGATGAATCCCAGGACTTCCCTCGTGGTAGAGTGGTGAAGAATCCACCTGCCAGCTGCAGGGGACATGGGTTTGATCCCTGGTCGGGGAAGATTCCACATGCCACGGGGCAATTAAGCTTGTGCACCACAACTACTGAGCCCAAGCACCCTAGAGCCTTTGCTCCACAACAAGAGAAGCCATTGGAATGGAAAGCCTGAGCACTGCAACTAGAGAGTAGCCTCCACTCACGGCAACTAGAGAACTAGAGAAAAAAACAGTCTGTGTACAGCAACAAAGACCTAGGGCAGCCAAAAATAAATTTAAAAAAGAAGACGATGATGAAGCCCAGAGGAAATGCATGGGCATGCTGATCCTGTTTCCAATTTCTCAAGATGAAACTCTGACTTCATATGAACCTTAAGAAAAAGTCATTAACCCAGAAAACTAATAGCTTGGACAACATGAGACTAATTACTGTGCAGTCTCCATTTATGATGGTGTGCAGTGGGGAGTCCAGAGGAAGGGGCCCCAGAGACTGGGAATCAGGAAACTGCCAACTGGTTGTATGACCCAGGGCGGGTCATCAACTACAGCTCAGAGTTAATAAAGTTTTACTGCAACATGTCCACACACACAAATTTGTCGTACAATGCAGAGTTGAACGATCGCCATAGACATCATACAGCTTGAAAAACCTACAATATTTACTATCTGGCCCTTTACAGAAAGATTTTTGCTGACCCCAGACTTGGCAATAATCATGATAAAAATGCTACTGTGTCTGTTTTCAAGTGCCAGGCACCCTGCCAAGTGCTTTATACGCCTTAACTCATCCAATCCCCACAACAAACCTGCAAGGCTAGGATGGTCTCCATCTCATAAATAAGGAATTTATAAGGAGGTTAAAACCTGCCCGAGTTCCCATGTCTAGTAGGTGAAGAAGCCAGGATTCAGCCTCCTGCGTATCTGACACTGAGTGCTTGGCTTGCTCCATTCCATCGTCTTATCTCCGGAGCAAGTCTTTCTGCTCCTTGGGCCTGGGTGTCAGGGTCACAGAAGAAGCTCTAATATCCCAACAGCTTCTTTGAACATGATGGGAGCAGCTCTTTTGCAGTCAACTACTGAGGCACAGGGCGATGTCCAAAATACCTAGCATTTATTTTCTTTATAAGTATTTTTATAGCCCAAACACTTGAAATCAGAAAACAGCTGAAAGTCGAGTAGCTATGTGGAGAAGTAATAGTAAAGAAGGACTTGAGAATTCTTTTTTTTTTTTTTTTTTTTTTTTTTGAGTCTAAGGCAAATGAGCATAAGTGCTCCCTGGCAATCCAAGCAAGAAGGGAAACAATAGAAATAACTAGAAACTCACTATCTAATGAGACGCCTCTTCCTCTCCTGACTGCTACTTTACCCTGAAGTTTCAGTGTTACTGATTATGTTGTGCCATTCAGTTCAGTTCAGTAGCTCAGTCGTGTCCGACTCTTTGCGACCCCATGAATCGCAGCACGCCAGGCCTCCCAGTCCATCACCAACTCCCGGAGTTTACTCAGACTCATGTCCACTGAGTCGGTGATGCCATCCAGCCATCTCATCCTCTGTCGTCCCCTTCTCCTCCTGCCCCCAATCCCTCCCAGCATCAGAGTCTTTTCCAGTGAGTCAACTCTGCGCATCAGGTGGCCAAAGTATTGGAGTTTCAGCTTTAGCATCAGTCCTTCCAGTGAATACCCAGGACTGATCTTCTTTAGAATGGATTGGTTGGATCTCCTTGCAGTCCAAAGGACTCTCAAGAGTCTTCTCCAACACCACATTTCAAAAGCATCAATTCTTTGGCGCTCAGCCTTCTTCATAGTCCAACTCTCACATCCATACACGACCACTGGAAAAACCATAGCCTTGACTAGACAGACCTTTACTGACAAAGTAATGTCTCTGCTTTTGAATATGCTATCTAGGTTGGTCATAACTTTCCTTCCAAGGAGTAAGCATCTTTTAATTTCATGGCTGCAATCACCAACTGCAGTGATTTTGGAGCCCCAAAAATAAAGTCTGACACTGTTTCCACTGTTTCCCTATCTATTTGCCATGAAGTGATGGGACCAGATGCCATGATAGTGTGGTCTTAACCCACAAAGAGACATGCCAGGCAGCTGGTGATTTTGGCTCCTTGAAAGGTTTGGTGCACCCCAGCACAAACGAGGTGGAATGAATCTGTGGTAGGACGTTGGACAGGTTCAAGAATGTATCACATTAATTCCCATCACCACACTGGCTAAGGGTTATCACCAACTCCCCAGAAGGAAGAACTAGGAGAGTGACATCAGAACCTACCGGAAAGCCTGCACTCTTTTTAGTGACACACAGGGAGGCCATTGTAAAGCACTCATTTTTATGGCACGTTTCTGAGAAGATTAAAAATCAAGCTGTGTCCCACTGCATACATGAACCATACCAGCAACGAAAGTAGCTTACACCACTATAGGGGAAGTAGCTTAGTGAAGTCCTGACTCGAGGTCATTCTCACCCCAGTACCACCCCCTGCCGCAGTCCCGTATCACAGGGGGAAGGATCATGCATCTGGCACACATGCCCCCAAGTCTCCTTGAAGAATCTTCCAGAACAAGAGGTCACCCCTCGCCAACCCAGCTCAGTGGTTTTTAATCATGGCTGCACATCTGAATCACTAAGAGAGGTTTAAAAACTTACTGCAGACTGGTCCACACCCAGAGATTCTGACTTACTTTGTCTGAGATGTGGCCTCAGCATCAGGATTTTTTTTAATCCCCCAGGTGAGTCTAATGAGCAACCAGACTTGAGAACCACCGCCCTTGTTCAATGCCATTTCACAGATGCCATGGTCATTTCCCCCTTATGCAAGTAAAATTACCACCACAAGTAGCTATTACTGCAATATAGATAACAGCTTGGATATAGGGCCTTTTTAATTAGATGGTTACCGTAATGATCCATCACTCCCTTATGACCTCAGATTTGAACCCAACATGTTATACTGGGGAGACATTTCCATCCCTTCCCTCAGATCACTCTCTCCCAAGGCTTCGAATAATTAATGTTTACTGAACATGTCCTCAGTGCTGAAATTGAGGACAGATGACCTCACGTATTCCCCACAACCATCCCAAGGGAGTAAGGAAGCCCTTTCCCATTTTGCTGATGGGACTACTTGCTGATGACCATTCCCATTTTACTGAGGCTCCAAAAACAATGTTAGGTTTGAGAACAATATATTCCAGCACCACTGTGTATCCCATCTGCCATACAAATTGATCCTGCAAAAGAAGCAGAAAACTTCAATTTCCTTAAAAAAGAAGTGGAAGTATTTCAATGAGCAAACTATGTTCCAGCCACATAGCCTTGCTGTTCTGGAAAAAGTCTCCTCGGGGCCTTTGCACTTTCTATTTCCTTAGCCAGAAACACAACTTTCCTTTCTTTTGGCAGACAGCTAGACAGCCCTCCCTCGCCATACTGAGGTCCCATCCACAAAGAAGCCTTCCTGAAAACTCTGTTTTTTTTTTTTTTTTCATTTTTTTTGATGTGGACTATTTTAAAAGTCTACTGAACTTGTTATAATACTGCTTCTGTTTTGTTTGGGGTTTTTTTGGCCCCAAGGCATGTGGGATCTTAGTTCCTTGACTTGGAATCGAACCTGCACCCCAGCATTAGACAGCAAAATCTTCACCCCTAGACCAACAGAAAAGGCCCCTGAAAACCCCCAAACCCACCCTGGTCACTATCTCCTTATCCTAGTTTATGCTTCCTTGTGCTGTTTATCATCTGATCTTAGACATCTACTTACTTGCAAATTTACGTGCTGCCCCCTACGCTAAAATAAACTTCACGAGGGCAGGGACTCTGGTCAATGCCGAATCCCCAGTGCCTAGAGAAGTACCTGGCACCTGGTAGGTGCTCAATAAATACTGCCCCACCCCACCCCACTACTTCAACAGTCCTTACTGTGTATCAAATCCTATTCTAAGTACTACACTCATGTTAGTGCATTGAACCCTAAGACAACGCACCTCAGGGATGTCATCACCAACCTACACACGGGGAAACTCAGGCACAGAAGGGCTAATGCATAATCTGCCCAACATCGTTGTTAGTGAATGGCAGAGCCAGGATTCAAACCTACGCAGTCCGGCTTCAGGGTCGGTACTTTAACCACTTTGCTGAATGATCAATGAAGGACTAATGCTGCTCTAGTTGCTACACCATATCTGCAGGCTCCGAATCCCCAGATTCAACCAACCGCTGATCAAAATTCACACCTGAGCCTGTGGACAAGGAGGGCTGACTCTAACGCTCCATTTTACCAAAGGACTTGAACACCCTGGGATTCAGGTGTCCCTGGAAGCAATCCCCCATGGACACAGGGGACGACTACACACTGATCAATGAACGGGGGCAAGTCAAGTCCCCAAGTCCCCCATGGGGTCCCCTTGCATTCTGCTCTGGGGTACACTGCACCCTGACTGGACCCCATTCCCCTGGGCATTCCATCTGCCTCCTCGGTCAGGCCCTGTCACACCTTTACCCTGTTAGCAAAACAGTTCTTGCAGCAGTAGAATTTTAGTAAGTTTCAAAGCTGGGAGGGAACTTGAAGTCCACCCAGTGCCTGGCATGTCTCCCCAGATCTCTCATCTTGACACAGCAAAATGAAGCATCTTGGAAACAGGCGGTACTGAGACACATGGTGAGCTGGCCAGATGGTGCCAGTTCTCCCTGCTTATGGAGGGTCTAACAAGACAAAGCATCTCCCACTCCAGCAAGAACCTGTTCCCTGCGCCGCTCTCTCCCCCACCTTCAGGCAGCTGCCAGGTCTATGTCAATCTGACCACGACCTAGTCTCTGAAATTGGACCCTCTCTCTACTCCACTGTTCCTGCCCCCCTTTCTTCTGCCTGGAACCTAAACAGCCTCAAACATCTCCCTAGAACCAGTTCCATCCTCTGTCCTGGGGTTAGAATCATCTTCCCAAAGCACGTTCCTCATCCCATCTTGGCTCAGAAGCCTCCCTCAATTCCCACTCTCTCAGTAAGAAATCCAAACTCCTTAGCTGGACAACAGAAGCCTGTTGTCCATCTGCTTCTAAGGCAATCTCTCTTCCACAAATCTCCCCTCACTTTACATGTGTGCAAAACACACCATTCTGAGACTGTTACCAGTCAGCTTTCACTAGATGACTGTTATGATGCAGTAAGGAATAAGCCCCATATACCAGGGGCATACAGCACACATTTATTTCATATTTGCATTGTATGCAGGCAATCATAAGTTAGCTTCTCCTGTCTTCCCATTCTAGAATCCAGGCAGAAGGATAAGGCCCATCTAGGACACGCCATCCTCATGAGAAAGGGGAAAAAGAAAGAGCTGGCAGAGACACACAGTGGCTTTTAATGCTTTTGTTCAGACACAGTATCAGTCACTTCTGCTCATGTGCCCCTGAGCAGCTTCATGTCCCAAAGCAAGCTTCATGTCCCTGTCCTACATCAGTGGATTGAACGCAAGTCACATTTCTACCTAGATGGGGAGAGCTGGAGATAAGGAACTGCAGGCATTCAGAAATAATCACATCAAGTTCTACCTTAGGGCCTGGAGACCTGGGTTTGATCCCTGGGTTGGGAAATCCCCTGGAGAAGGGAATGGCAACCCACTCCAGTATTCTCGCCTAGAGAATCCCATGGGAAGAGAAGCCTGGCAGGTGACAGTCCATGGGGTCTTAAAGAATCGGATTAGGGCCTAGGTTCATGGAGTTTCCTCCATCTGTGGGGTCTAAAGTTGTACATGCCATCTTTAAGGCCAGCTCCTCCATAATCAACCACGAGGGAAAATCTTTTGCTTCTCTGAGCCTTGACACAGCTTTATCTGCCTCTGAAGGTGCGTAGATCTGAAAGCCCCTGTATCCCCAGAGAGTGTTTTAGTTATTGGTCCTCCTGTCAGATTTTAACTTTGTTGTTTAGTCATGTCAGACTCTTCGGAGACTCCACGGGCTGTAGCCCATCTGGGTCCCCTGTCCATGGGATTTCCCAGGCAAGAATACTGGAGTGAGTTGCCATTTCCTTCTCCGGGGATCATCTCAACCCAGGAGTTGAACCCATGTCTCCTGCATTGCAGGATTCTTTACCACTGAGCCACCAGGGAAGCCAAATTATAATTTAGGATCCTTGACACTGGAGTTGGTCTTTCTGCCTATGGTATTTGCGCAGGGTAGGCATTTAAGCAATGTTTATTTCATGTGAGAATGAGTTCTCAGAGTAAAGAGTTAGATTTCTATTTGACTTTTGGGATTTTTTTTTTTTTTTTGCAAAAGCAGTTACTTTCTTCATCATGATGTGCTAATAACTGGAATCATGCTTCCTCTTTCCTGCCACACTGTATGTTAGGGTGAGCCCTGTTCGATTCATCTACACTTGGCAAAGTGCTTCCCACATCAGAGGCTCTTGAATTTCTTGGGTAAATGAGCAAATGAGTAAATAAATGAGTGAGCAGATCGTCTGAGCAGACTTCAACCCCAGAGGCAGCAGGAGAGGTGTGAGGTGGGGGGGACCCAGTCAGTCGGAGAGGCAGGGAGAAGCTAACTGGAAAAATCTGGCTGCGAGGATTAGCTAAACTCAAAATAATGATTATTCAAATTGAACGGAGAATGACAGTGAATTTCTGATAAGTCTGCGAACTGCATCTTACTCTGCCAACTACTCCTAGAAAGAGACAACAGGGTACTACCATTTAAGACACAGATGGTGTCCAAAAGACAGCTCCCAAGACGCAATTACAGGAGAGGAAAAGAGGTGACCAAACAGGTGAGCCAGAACAAACCATAGCAAACAGACCATGAGAGATTGAGTCTACTACACAGTTTCAGGGTCATCTCTGTCCCTTGTTGCTATATTGACACTGGGTTACATGAAACCAGGAAATGCAGCAGGAAGAGAAATGGTGGACTTCTCAGACAGGTGAACTGAACAGGCAGCTACACCACGAACGGTGTGAGCTGAGTAGTGATGTGCCTTCACAGCCAGCAAAGCTGGTTGCCAGATGATCGGTGTTGAACGCCTGCAGCTCAGAGCAAGTTCCAGACCGACTCACCCACGCAGGCGCCTAGCCTGACTCTTCAAACCTAAAATGCAAACCCCCAGGCTTCGTGGTCTACTCTCCGTGACGGATTTTCACAGCCAGTACAAAGAAGCACCTGCTCCTTTGGGCATGGGGCAGATCACCCACTTTGGGCATGGAGGAGAAGATGGGCATGGAGGAGCCTGATGCACAACAAGGAAGAAACAGTCCTTATCTTCCTTCTGCACCATGGATAAAGACCTGGGTATAAAAAGTCATAAAGACTGCCTAAGAGGACAATGTGGTCAAGAACTGAAATAATTTCTTGTGGTTGTGAGGGTTTTTTAAAACCCTCATGTCTCTATGGAGTAAAACAGCTTGAAGATATTTCTGCCAGTTTGTTCAAACCACATGTGCCACTCTCTCCAACTGGAAAGGGTGAAGGGGAAGGTCACCACCATGACCCCATAGTCAGAGGTACCAAATCAGAAAGGGACTTTGCTGTCCCTGGGCCCTGCAGCTTGCCTACTGAGGGGACTGGTTACTAGTTTGAAGCGAATGTGTGGGCTTGGTTACCATGGGTTCACCAGCTCTGCAAATTGTGCTTCTGGGCCCAGGAAAGGAGTAGACCCTCTGGTGCTCATCTCACCTCAGCCTCCCAGTGTCTTACCCAGCAGGACAGAGCAAAACACTGATCTCTTCGGGGTTGAAGGTCTCCCTACAGAAAATCCCAGGACCAGGCTCTCCCAAGAAGAGAGGACCAAGCTGGAAGGCTTAACCTGGAGGAAAAACAGCCCTTTGGCATGTTTCCTGGGCCCATGGTATAGTATTAAAAAAAAACCACACACACACTTATTTAAATGCCTTTAAGTTTTCCCTCCACACTATGACACACCAGACCAAAGTGCGACTGGGCAATCAAGATCACCAGTTCCTGGAAATTAAACACGGATGGCAGACCACTGAACAATGGCTCCCAAGGTCAAGTCCTGCTGAGGCAAGTCCCTGTCTCAGGGAGGAGGGGCGTTTACCAGCCCAGGCCATCTGGCCGACAGCATGAAAGCCGGACACTCAGTCTCTCAAAGTGACAAGGAGAATCCACAGCCATCCTCCTGGATAAGAAGCAGTTGAACTGGGGTGCTCCTACTACCCTCCGTAAACAAAACCCTCCCAAACCAGGAAGGCTTTGTCTCCTCTCTATTCAGCTCTGGGGCATGCCATGTCTGGGCACTAAACGGCAGCTTTAGTGACCACACAGGCTCAGGCCTGCCCCTGGCAGGACCTCTGCAGCAGAGGGGGACAAAACACACTTGTCAATATGGCCTGGGTTTATGGGAACCCAAGGGACTGGGGAGCACAAGGTCATCCCCTTGCTCTTGGGCACCCATGGCAGAACGCCAGGGCAGGAGCTCAATCTGGGTGATGGAGACCTAGGCAGGGACTGCAGCACACAACATCCCAGGACTCAGTGGGCCGCCGTTCTCACCCCAGCCCTGCACTGCCCCTGTGTGTCAACCTCGGGAAGTCCTCCCACCCCCAGCTCCTCATTAATGTCACCTGGGAGCTTTAAGAATATCTCTCTCCAGGTCCCAGCCTTAAAGGTCCTCATTTAATCAGCCCAGGGAGGAATCCAGGTATGGATAATATTTTTGGAAAGCTCCCTGGGTCAGTCTAAAACACAGGCAGGTGAAGAACTTCAGCTTACAGACCTGGGAGTCTCACCAGGGCTGTAATATACAGGGTTGGAGAGAGTGGGCTAGCCTGTTCAGCATTTCTCCACCCAAACTTCTCCCCACCTCCCACAATATTTGGGAAATACTAAGTTGAAAAAAGTTTAAAGCTCAGATACTTGTAGATGTCTATTCACAGCAACATTATTCACCACAGTCAAAAGGTGGAAACCACCACATATCCAATGGTGGATGAATAGATAAAAGGTGGTCTATACACAACAGATCACTCAGTCTTGAAAAAGGAAGGGAATTCTGACACATGCTACAGTGTGGATGAACCTTGAGGACATTATGCTAAGTGAAACCAGCCAGTCACACAAAGGAAAACACGATATGATTCCACTTACACAAGGTATCCACAGCAGTCCAATCAGAAAGGAGAATGGGGGCTGCTAGGGGCTGGGGGAGGGGAAAGGAGTCATCTCTGGTTTCAGTCGAGTTTCAGTGGGGATGACCAGAAAGTTCTGGAGGGGGATGGTGGTAAGGGCTGCACGCTTATGCGAACTGCGCCTAATGCCACTACACTTCCTACTTTAAAATGGTCTAAATGGTAACTTTTACGTTGTTTTCCATTATACAGTTTTCTAAGTTTAAATGTTTTCTGACTGCAGAATATTTCAGAAACTTGAACATGCTATTGTGACCCAATCTGTTTCCACTAGAGGCAGACTTTACAAGTCTTCCCCAAAGTTATCTGATCATAAATGCTGTTTTGAACAAGAGATGGGGAGTGGGGCAGACCACCTTCAGGACCCGTGCTTCTCGAAGCAACTGGGGGAATGCTGAACCAAGCTCTAAGCACAGGCTTTCCATATCCGAACCCTGGCTATGTAGCTGCTAGAGCATTCAGCAAAGCAGCTAACGGGAGGATCTCACTGAATTCTACCAAGACCCCTGCTAGGTAAGCAATATAGCCCTCATTTCATTGCTGCGGAAACTGAGGCTCAGAGAGGCCCAGTAACTGGCCCAAGGCTGCTCAGCTCACCGGCAGGGCTGGGACTTATATCTAGGACAGGTAGACTCTCCTCTCACTATAGTTAAGTTCCCTACATTTGAACAAGTTCCATCTAAGAGCACGTTTGTAAGTCCAATGTGTTTTTAAGTCCAACAAAGTTAGCCTAGGTACCCAACTAACACAATTGGCTATATAGTACTGTACTGGAATAGGTTTATGCCTTTCACACAAACACATAAAAACAACCACAAAAAAATAAAGAAAGCATTTTTAATCTTAAAGTACAGTACCTTGAAACATACACGAGTACAACAGCTAGCAGGTTCTGATGGCAGGAGGGAGAGGAGGTGGAAGATGGTCGAGCTGAAGGATTGTCAGCAGTAGGAGACAGGGCAAGCTGCAATGCCACTCACGCCTGATGTTTATGGAACGCACGTTTGCATCTTTGAAAGTTTGAAACTTGAAGTTTCGTAGGTAGGAGACTTACTGTACTCCAAAGCAGCGGTGCTGATATCTCCCCTGAGCTTGTTAGAAATGCAGAGCCTTAGGCACCCCCCAGACCTCCTGCGTCTGCATTTTAACCAAGTCCCCAGGTGACCGTGGGCACATTAACGATGGAGACGCACAGCTCTGTGCTCTAAC
Source organism: Neotragus moschatus (assembly GCA_006410615.1). Taxonomy (NCBI): domain Eukaryota; kingdom Metazoa; phylum Chordata; class Mammalia; order Artiodactyla; family Bovidae; genus Neotragus; species Neotragus moschatus. The sequence goes on along the minus strand of SJYA01002930.1, from coordinate 3,950,510 downwards.
ACGTGCACGGCTGTGATCTCTCGGGGCCCTTCTGACTTCATTGTGTGCGTCTAAATATTCACTGTGAGCTTGGGGCTCAGAGGCTGTGGAAGCAGCAGCAATGCCTGCCCAGTGCCGGTGGTCTGCAAATTAGATACCAATCCCTTCCACTTCTTTCTTTCTTCCTCTGAATGCATACGGGCCACCCAAAGCCCTCAAGTCATTTAGATACTTGTCACACCACGCTACATTGGGATTTTTGCCAGCGAAGGAAAAACAAGCAAGGTTTTTAAGTGACCAAAGAGATTTCAAAGCAATTCTTTCAAGGGTTTTCCCCCTCTGAGGCCCATAGAAGAATCACTCAGAAATTAGAGGAAAGACGCAGCAGCGCAGCCAGTTCATTCTGCCACCGGTTCCCTTCTAAACCCTCCTGCACGCTGCCCCAGCTAATTTAAAGAGCCCAGGTGATGGGGCTTCCATTTTCCTGGGGAGGCTGTTTGATGAGCCAAGGTTTCCTTTAAGAGGCTCTTCCCCTCCTGGTCTGAGGATTCCCCAGGTACAGCCTCCTGCAACCAGATGAAATCACTCCCAAACCATGTCAAGTGCCCCCTCTCAACACAGTCTGCTTTGACAGAGGCTTAATAAACTAGAGTGACTTAGCTGCTCTAATCTCTGCTTCTAAGTCATTCTATCTACTCCATTAATCACCTCTATCGACACTCTTCCAGGTCTCCAGAGAGGTTCCACTTCTTTCTGGTAATGGGCTTCTCCAGACTGCAGACCAGCCTTTCAGCTTCAGGACTCCCATCTCTGGCTGTCATCCATGTCCTGTAAAGGCAAAGTCCTGCATCCTGGGAGCCCCTACCCAATGCTCCTCCACACCCTGGGGGAGGGGAGGGCCAGGCAAGGTCACCCGCCACTCTGAGGCAGCCCATTCAGCACAGAGGGCAGCTCATGTGGCACGTGAACGGTCCTTGTCCTGATGCTCACCTCCAAATAAGGTAGGACCCAGAGGCCACCAGCCCACAAAGGGAGGCTGGAGCGCTGACACTCTGCCAGGGGCCCTCGAGATGACACAAATCCTTCCAGGACAGGCACTCAGCTGCCCCTCTGCACACTCAGAGTGGGCAAAGAGCTACAGAAGCGGGACTCTGAGTGTTGGCTATCACCCAGAATAAGGGCCACAGAATTCTCTCTCTGCTAAATCTGGTTCTGTTTAAATGCCTATGTGTCACTTACAGCAAAAGCCTCTGCAATTGAAGCTTCTGCAAAATCCCGTGGGGCTTAAGCCCAGCTGATACAGAAAGCGTCATAACCCAGGCATCCCGACATGGGGGGCAGAGTGCAGAAGGAGAAGGAGGATTGAGGTGGCCCATGCTCCCTCACCAGCTGGCTGTGCGCCCCGAGGCCAAGAACTGCACCCTTCACCCTGCGCAAGCCAGATGGAGGAGCAGTGCCCTTCAGGCTTGGCACGATGCAGCCACAGGGCCCACCATGCCCACCTGAGCAAAGCCAGCTGAAAAGGGCCACTCTTGCCCCTGATCCAGCTGGATCCTCTCTTACCACCCTTTTTCTGCAACCACCATACCCAGCAGCAGGAATGGTGCACGCTCCCATCTGTCCAGCAAACACCGCTTGCGTCAAAGCACATCTCAACCCTGCATAATGTCTTCCAGCCACGCCAGGCATTAGAGTGTCATTCCAGGTCACACGTCACAGTCACACCTACGGGCTCACCAAGAACAGAGCCTTCTCTCCCTACCCTCAGCACTGACCGAGGGCCTCACACACAGAGGGCCAGTGAGTGTCTGTGCACTTCAGAACACAAAATAGAGGACAGAAACCAGCCATTGTGCTCAGTACAAGGTTCTGGGCGAGGGTCCCTACAGAGGAGTCCAAGTCTAAAGAACAAAGAAAGGGGTGCTTCCCAGGCCCCCATCTTGGAAAAGGGTGATTTGTCCGGGCCCTTTATCTGCATCTGTGGTCAGAAACGACAGCTCCTACCTCCAGCATCTGCTGAGACCTGCCAAGGTGCCCTTCTTCCTCTAGTTCTCCACATCCGGCACAAGACAACCGCTTTCGCCCAAACTTCTTTGCAATAGCTCGTAACTGTTCTCCCTGTCTTCACTTTTTTTCTAGGCATGATGCTAAGAATGTTCACCTTATTACCTTAAACTTATTACTTTAAAGTTATCCCCCATGGTGCCAGCAAAGTCATCTTCCTAAAACACAGAGCTGTTCAGAAACCATCCGTGGCCCTCACTGCTTCCAGGGCAGGGGACAAAGGCCTTCTGCTGTTTGAGTCTCTTGGTCCAACATGCTTGTTACACGATGACTAGCCCCCCACACCCGCCCACACACGCTGTGCTCCAAGCTTACCCTGAGATCTAACGGTCCCTCACCCAGGGGACCCGTCATCATCTCCCCAAAGAATACAAGCTTTGGGGCCAGGTGGCCTGAGTTCCAGTCCCTACTCGGCCAATTCCAGGTTAGGAGAACTTGGGCCAACTATTTAAGTTCTCTGTGCCTCCCTCGTATCTTCCGTAAACTGAATATAATAAAAACAACAGTTTTTATTATAAAAACCCACCTACCACCTATCTTCCTAGGATTGCTACAAGGCTCAGCAAAGGGATGTGTAGGCCCATCTTTGGGGCCCCCTTTTGACAGGATGCTCTTGGATCCTGATATTTACGACCTACCTGTCCTTCTTGGGTTCTAATCCCCAGGATTGGAACACTTCATATTCCTACTTGTATTACACTCAATTTTGTATTTTGAGCCTCTCAACTGGAATGAGAGCTCCCTGGAGGCAGGGTCACATCTCGGTCAGTTTTCACTTCCCCGTGGGCCTAGGACATAGTGCTATTCGGTCAACACTCAACTGGCCGCCAAGTACTAAACTCAAAGATGGTTTCCTACCTGAGCTCAGAGAAACTGCCCTCAGGAGGCCTTCTAAGTAATTTTTTTTATCCATGTGATTATTTTAATAAATCTTAAATCTTTCATAAATCTTAAGTACAGAGTTGAACCAGCTGGTATGGGATTGGCCCAGCTAAAAGGCTAGTCCCTGAACTAGGCATGTATAATGGAATCAACAGTCAGACATTTATAAAGTGAAATGAGATAAACCAGTGAGGGGGGCCATAAAAGCTGGTATTTGGAAAGATGTTCTAAAGACCTCCTGCATCTTTTTTTTTCTAGCCAGACATTCCACGAAGGGAGCCTTTCCTGCATACGGGCCATGTGTAGCACTTGCACCAAATCCTACTTGTGGTTTAATGAGTCAGTTTTGAAAAGTCCCAAATAACTGATTTTCTCCATTTCACAATGAAGGAATGTGCTTCAAAAGGTTAAGCATCTATTATGTTATGCAAAGGGCTTCCCTGGTGGCTCAGTGACAAAGAATCCACCTGCCAAGCAGGAGAGACTGGTTCGATCTCTGGGTCAGGAAGATCTCCTGGAGAAGGTAGTCCACTCCAGTGTTCCTGCCTGGGAAATTCCAGGGACAGAGGAGCCTGATAGACCACAATTCATGGAGTCACAAAAGAGTAGGATATGCCTTAGGGACTAAACAACAACATAGTTATGCACACAGTAGGAATAATACTTGTATAGCACCTGGCACTTGATCCTTAAAAGCCTTAGGATAAACAGTGTCATCATGATGCCCATTTCATAGGCAGAAAACTAAGGCCGAAATGACTCATTTGCGCAGGTTGTATCAGGGCCAGAATGCAGACTCTGATCTCCAAATTCCAGATTGCATTCATTAAGTCCCCCTTCACCAACAGAAAGGACCAGATGTGGCACACACAGAGGCCTCGTGCAGCCTGCATGGTCTGGGCCATCTCAGCATCAACCATGCAAAAGGCCAACAGTACACATAGGTCCAGACATCGATTTCTTAACCTTTCTACTCGAAATGAAGCGAGTGCTGCCTTTACAAAATTCACCCTCATTCCTTTGTTTCTAAAAAATTCATCCTGTAAAGTGATGTTCGATTTGAGTTATCTTTTGGAGGTAATTTCAGCAGCAAGAATCTCCTCAGTACTTGCTCTGTGCCAAGCTCTCCTGTAAGTAAATTATGTAGATTAACATGCTAAGCACATGCAACCTCATGAGGAAGGTACTGTATGGGCTTCTACACGCACACACATACACACACACATACAGTGCTATTCTAGAGTTTGGGTTGTATCAGTGAACAAAACAAACCCTGCCCCTTCTGTGACGTTAGAAGATAAAGTAACTAGTTCAAGGTCAGGTAAGCAGTAAGGGCAGAGGCAGGATTGGAAACCAGGCACACTGACTCCAGAGTCCATGTTCTTAACCCCTGAGCTCTTAACTCTTAATTCCTCTTGGCTGGGTGTCCTGATCTGTCCCAAAGCATCAACAGGCAAGTGGGGACAGCGGGGGAGACAGGAGCTGCTTTCGTGGGCTGCGGCTCCCTGCCAGGCAGAACGGGGACCTCTGCTGTCCAATCAGTATTTGCCACAAACTGAGTTCATGCCTGACTCCGGCCTCAGTTCTAGAGCCAAGGGTGCAGGGGACACAGCCATGCCCTCAAGAAGCTCCCAGGCTAGTGCGGAAAGACTAGCAAATATTTCTATTAGTTTACCATCTGCGCTGGGCCCAGCACAACCTGTGAACTGGGGTGAACTGCCCGAATTGTGACTTGGGGTGGGGGCAACCTGAAACTGTTTACCAACTTCATCCTGAGTAGCCCCAGCAAATTGCCCAACCCTACCTCCTTCTGCTTTAAAAAAAAAAAAAAAAAAAATCAAAGTAATCTGATTCAGCCTAGCCCTGGTTGAGCACTGACTCCCTGCTAAATCCCCAAAGCCTAATTACTTAACTATTGTGCATGGTAATCTTAGGAGGTGTTTGTTTTCTCTCTCCCCGTGGACAGCCAATGAGCATAAGGCAGTGGTTGCTAGTGAGCATTGCTCAGGTAGGGGATAAAGCTGTGATTTCTCGAGAAGCACTTTCCTATGGACCAAGTCCTCCACTTCAGAACACCCTTCAACCGCCACCTCCTACCCTTCCAGGGCTTGATCAGGCGTCACCTCCTCCAGGGAGGGGACCCTTGCCCTGATCCACCATGCTCATTCCTCCAGAGATATTTGCCATAGGTGACTCTCTTATTTAAGCCTCCGACTCCTCCATGCAAAGCCTATTCCCTGACAGCGGAGACTAGATCCCCACCCCCCACCCCCCAGCTTCACAGCCTAGTACATCTCAGACTTTGTAGACAGTTGAGAAATACACATTGCCATTAGGTCCTCAGGCAATGTCTTGAGACCAAGAGCTGCAGCCCCCTCCTGTGCTGAATTAGCAAAGGTTGCCATGGACTCAGAATCTGGGGGCACCTTCCCATGTGCAAGGGGACAAGCCACTGGGCAGCAAGCTCCTCTGCTTCTCGGCCACATAGTGACCTTCCTATTCCTTTCCCAAAGGGGACATGCGCTGCCCTTTCAGAAGAAACTGTAAATTATTCCGGCACATTTATTTTTCTTCTTTTTTCGTCAAATGCTATGCTCTAGTGGCCTCTTCATAATGGACAATGTTTGTGTGTGTGTTTTTAAAAAAAAACCCTTTTCAAGCATTTGACTTTGCTATTGAGTTGAACGGCTGGATCTCTTCCACCCAAGGCAACACATGGCAATGCTTAATGATTTCCATTTTTAACTCAAGGAGGAACGTTCCTCAGAGTTCAAGAGGAAGCCGAGTGGGCGCTCTGGATTGCGGGAGGCCCGCATGGCGTCAGGAGCGGAGAATCTGGAAGTCAACGGGGGGAGCAGATGGCCCAGTAAGGAGGCGAGATTGCTAGCAGATGGCCCCCATAGTTTGGATAAAGCAAAAAGAAAAAAAAAAACAAACTTTTGATTGCAAACAAATTGGTATTAGAAGCATACCAAGAAGAGAGGCCCACACAGATGTTTGCTGTTGCAATGGGCAGGCATTCCCTGTTGCTTCAGGGGGGGCACCCAGTCAGTGACGGAGGCTGGAATTGCAACGCAAGTCCTCACCTCTAAAGTCTTTTTCCACCCGGTTTATTCATAATTATGGATAAGGATGTAGGCACACAATTCAGACTATCCAAATTAAAAAGCTTGGCCCCACAGAGGATGTTTAGGGCAGTGAAAGTGTTCTGCAGGATATTGTTCCAGTGGATAAAACGTCATTACAGGTCTATATCACAACTCAGAGAATGCACAATGCAAAGGGTGAGTCCTGATGTAAACTATGGTTGCGGTTAACAATAATGTACGAATATTGGCTCATCAACTGCAACAAATGTACCGCAGTAACGCCAAGTATTAACGGGGAAGCTGGGAAAAAGAGGAATAATAGAGGAACTCTATTTTCTTCTCGAATTTTCTAAAAACCTAAAACAACTTTAAAACAAAGTTTGTGGAGTCTCTCTCACACATACACATACCTGGCTCTTCTTGCTGGCTGGGTGACCTTGAACTGGTCACTTAACCTCTCTGAGTCGCCTTTTCCTTATCTTCAAAATGAAGACACTAATAGCACCGACCCAAACGGTTTTTATGAGGAGTAAGTAAGTTAATACAGAGAAGGCACGTGGAATAGCTCCTGCCCATTGTATGCTGGTATTAGCCATGGTTGCAATGATGCCACAGATACTGTGTGCCAGCTACCCTGAGATACTTCAATCATCCATCATGGGATTTAAGGCTTGCAGCAGCCCTACGAGACAGGTAGGAAATGCTACTATCCTCATTTTACAAAAGAGAAAACCTGAAGCTTAGAGAGATTATATAACTCACTAAGGGTCACATGGCTGGCCAGTAAGAGTGAGCTGGGACTCAGACCCACACGTCTGCCTTCCCCACCACAAGCTGCCATGTCCAAGAAGGATGGTGCTCTCTGGACAGGGCTACTGTCTGGCTGCTGGAAGGCTTTGCATTTATCCTATGTAATCTCGCTTTGGAGGGTGGGGGTTGTGAGAGAGGGACAGGGTGTAGGGGAAGGAGGGGGGATAGAAGGGGAGAGACGCACCCCAAAGGCCAAGCAGGATCTTGGCAGAGCCAGGGCTAGAACCCAGACTTTGGCTCCCAAACCACTTGATCCGCCGTATTAACATATCCCCTTCACCCACATAAAAAAGCCGAGAGTGATCGCCCTGATGACAGACTGTTCTCTTCCTCGGTCTCCACTTGTGGCTCTGCCAGCCTATCTCTGTTCCAAGGCAGATGGTGACAACGGCCCCAAGAAGTCACCTGGCTCCTCTGGAGGTTGTCCCTTGCAGGAAAGCCCCTGCCCAGGCTGGACCGCCTGCTCTGCCACTTGGGACAGTAACTGAACCATGATCTCCCTGCCCACAGGGATAAGTTCAATTCTTGCTTTTCCAAAGCAGCATTTGCTTTTATATAACAACTTTCAAACCTGGGATGTGTGACTTGTCTCCCAAGCCTGCTGGAGCAGCCTCCGAACAGACGTTCGTTCAGAATCCAGACACTTCATCTCATCTCCGGTACCACCTCACCTCCACACCCACGCGGCCTGATGTACTTTTTGCAGCTCTGGGTCCCCTCCTCCTACTCTCGCCTTCTCGTGCTTTCTGCACCTCTGCTCCCCACACCAGGGGCGCCTACAGGGACCCACAGCAGTGGGTTCCTGCTCCATGATCACATGTCCTCCTAACCTGTCTCAATGCCAGCTCCTGTGTGCAGGACATCACACCCCCCACCACCCAAACCCTCTTCTCTCCCCCTGATCTCTACATGTAGCCCTGACCCAGAACAGAAAGGGAAAGTAGATCAGAGCCAGGCTGACTGAAAAATATCCTCCACCTAGAATGTGATCCAATGCCTCTGCTTTCCTGAAAATCTAGAGCCTCCCTTCATCTTCACATGTCTCTCAAGAACGTGTGTGCCCTCTCTTCCCCCCGGCCTTCCCTCTATGGACACTCTTATGGGCTGAATGCAGGCATGCTCAGTCATGTCTGACTTTTTTGTGACCCCCATGAACTGCAGCCCACCGGGTGCCTCTGTCCATGGAATTTTCCAGGCAAGAATACTGGAGTGGGTTGCCATTTCCTACTCCATATGGACTGAAGGTGTCCCCACAAAATTCCTTTGCTGAAGCACTAACCGCACCCCCTCAAGGTAGTGGTGTTGGAGATGGAGCCTGTGGGTGGCACACGTCATGAAGGATGGCTTTGGACCTGATGGGATTAGTGGCCTCACAGGAAGAGCCAGCGGAGTTGTTCTCACTCGCTCTCTCCTGCCACGGGAGGATACACATAGGCCAGGAAGCACGTTCTCACAGGAGCCTGACCATGCTGGTCTCCTGATCTTGGATTTCCAGCCTCCAGAATTGTGAGAAAATACATCTCTGTTGTTTAAGCCACCCATCCCATGGTATTCTTGTTATGGCCACGCAAGCAAAGACACAGCACCATGAGCCCTTTCAAAAGACATATGTGAAAAGCAGGAAAAGCAAACATGATGAAGAAAATCCCTCCAGCATCAGTGGGGGGAACCAAGCTCCTCTCCCCCTTTTCAAGCACAAGGAACAGGATGCAGGGAGCCCAAATGAACAGGAGTGACATGGCAGAGGCAGGGCCACTGATTCCATCTCAAATGTGTGGGAAAAGGCAGTGTAAGAATGGGGGAAGGCATCCCCACCCCAGCTGAGAAGCCAAAGGATAAAACGCCACCTAAATGCCAAGAGATGAAAACCAGTTTCTCTATTCAGAGGCAAGTTCTGCAAGGTACACCATCCTCCAGCATCCCAAACCTTCAAAAGGTTAAAAACAAAGAAGAAACATAAACATATTTCCAGAAGAGAAAATAAACAGTGTGTGGTAAGATGTTTACTTCTTGTCCTCATAAAATTCAATTGACAGATAGTTTTCCAGCCCCTATAATACACAGGCACCGTGTCATCTCTGGGATAAGCAGATTAAAAAAATAATCATGAAAATGGAAGCTGATGTGTGAACATGTGTGTATAAATGCTTGATGGGTATTAACTCCTTTAATTCTAACAACCCTATGAAATGAATGCAATTATCACCCCCTTACCACCATCATTTTACAAAAGGAAACACTAAGTACCTGTTACGGTTTTAAAGAGCAAATGAGCCTTGTCTTTTACATCCTAGTTGAGAGAGGCAAACAGTGTAACAATAGATATAGAGCCCGTTAAAAGCGCAACCAAGAGAATCAGTGATATAGAAGGCTAGTTTGGGTTGGGTGATCAGGAAAGACCAGCGGGAACTGGCAATCACACAGAGGAACCCATCTTGGAAGATTGAGGGTGGAGGAGTACGTGGTCCCCAGAAGCTCCAAAAGTCAGCCACAGAATGTGTCCGTCACTGGATCTCACAGGTCAGTGCCAGGCTCAGGCATCTATAGCTCTCAGAACCTCCCAGAATCACAGGTCCCACCCTCAGCTGTCTTCCAACACTCCAGCTGTCACCACCGAGAGATGTGTGGAAACTCTTTGGGTCCTGATGCAGACTGAAGGTTTGTGTCTCCCTGAAACTCTTACGTTGAGTCCCTAACTCCCAAATGTGATGGTGTTTGGAGGTGCAGCCTTTGGGAAACGACTAGATTTATTTGAGGTCATGAGGGTGGAGTCTGCATGGCAGGATTAGTGCCCTTCTAAAAAAGGGAAGGGAGACCAGACCTCCAGTTCTCTCTCCACCATATGGACACACAGCAAGAAGAAAGCCATCTGCAAGCTAGGAATGGAACTAGCCAACACCTTGATCTTAGACTTTCCAGCCTCCAGAACTGTGAGAAATAAATGTCTGCTCTTGAAAGAGAAAGAACAAATATCATATATTAATGCATGCATATGGAATCTAGAAAGATATTGCTGATAAACCTACTTGCAGGGTAGTAATGGAAACACATTCATACAGAATAGATTTGTGGACATGGTGGGGAAGGAGAAGGCGGAAAGAATTGAGAGAGTAGTATGGAAACATATACATCACCATATGTAAAATACACAGCCAGTGGGAATTTGCTGTAGGACACAGGGAGCTCAGCCCAGAGCTCTGTGACAACCTAGAAGGGTGGGATGATGTGGAAGATGGGAGGGAGCTTCAAGAGGGAGAGGACATATGTATACCTATGGCTGATTCATGTTGATATATGGCAGAAACCAGCATAATATTGCAAAGCAATTATCCTCCAAAAAAAAAGTTTGAAAAAATAAATGTCTGCTCTTTAAGCCACCCAGCTTATAATGCTTTGTTCTGTCAGCCCAAATTAAGGTAGTTCCCACAGGATTCAGTGTCGCTGTCCTTCATTCCTATTTCATGCATTTTGTAGGGAGGGACCCAATGCCTCTGGAGGCAGAAAAATAAATGACTTTTCCATAGACTTCAGTGGTCAAAACAAGCTTGTTTTTGTTTTTTGTTTCTTAGCTTCCCTACATTTAAAAAGAAACCAAACTGTGTTTCAGGAAAATCACTATGTCAGACTAAGTCTAAGCCTTCATTTAACATTCAGATACTTACTGAAAGCCTACAAAGTGGCAGACAGTGTTCTATCCAGTGCTGCCTGGCCTTCAGTGGGCATGGGAGCCCCCTGGGGGATTCCATTAGGATGCAGACTCTGACCCTGCAGTCAGTCTGGGGTGGGCCTGAAACTCTGCACCCCTAACACTCCCAGGTGATGCCAACCACACGGAGCAGCAGGACTCCAGCCCAGCAAGTGCATCAACTCTGGCTTCAACTTGGAATAAGCTGGAGAGGTCTGAACAAGTCCTGATTTCTGGGCTCTACCCCAGATAAAGGCAATCAGACACTCCAGGGTGGGGCCCAGGCATTTCAAAAGTGCTCAGTGGGGACTTTCCTGGTGGCACAATGGATAAGAATCGACATGCCAATGCAAGCAACACAGGCTTGATAGCTGGTCCAGGAAGATTCCATATGCCTCGGAGTCACTAAGCCCATGTACCTCAACTACTGAAGCCTGTGTGCCCTAGAGCCCCACAACAAGAGAGGCCTGGGCACCACAATGCGGAGTAGTCCCTGCTCTCCACAACTAAAGAAAGCCCACGCGCAGCAACGAAGACTCAGTACAACCAGAAATAAATAAAGTGCTCAGTGATCTGAATGTGCAGCCAGGGTTAGGAGTCACTCTTCTGGACATAGAGCAGGGAGCTAGGTAGCCCTCAAGGGAAGACGGATGAGAAATAACTAGATTATTTTAGACAACAGAGACATATGTCATAAAAACAACATGGGATAACGTGAAGAGGTCAGCGGGGGATGGGGGGAGGGGGCAAGCGGGAGCTACACTGAAGCGCAAATGACAAGACAGAAACACTAACCAAGATATGGAGAAATGATCCCAGGCTGAGAGAAGAGCCCACTTTCCACCTCAAGTCTTAAGGGATGGCAAGAGCAGGGTTCCGTTTGTGTTTTTAGGGCACAAAGCTATCTCTCCGACAGGCACACAGGTTGCACTCTGAGGGGAGAGAAAATAAGACACATTTCCTTCCTGGAGGTTCTTATGAAAACATGAACGAATGTTTGCTGAACACCTACTGTGGGAAATGTGAACGAATGTTTGCTGAACACCTACTGTGGGCAATGCTTCTGGTCTGGGAACTGATACAGCAGGCCATTGTTCAAGCTCCACATGAAGAAACATGTGGGGAGACCTCATCCCTAAAAGACCCCATTTGGTAGATCACAAAGGGGGCAGTCTAGCTGGTGGAGAGGGATGCACGGTGGATTCTCAGAGGCTGTGAGAAACTTGTGGTTCTTTACGGGCAGCTCCTGTAACCATGTAGAAAAGAAGGCAGCCATCAAATGCCACCTTGTCACCACTCCCCCCACAACCCCAACACTAAATGGTAGGGAGCTCTGGTCCACCTTCATCACAGCAGCCCCAGAACAGGACTGCTACAAAGCCACCTCCTGCAAATGCCTACCCCTGCTGGCTCTCAGGGGGAGTTCAGGTGTTGGAGGAGGAAGCTTCAGTCCCATCCCTCCAGACGCAGAGCCTGTGACCTAACTCCAAGCGGGTCCAGGCCCAACACTCCCCTGGCCAAGCAGCTGGCTTAAGGAAGTCATGTGACTCAAGTCACACCAACCCACCAGAACCTCAGGGCTTCTGCAGAAACACCTCAGCCAGCAGCATTCTGTCCAGTATTTTGGGGTCTGGGAGCATTTGGTGGTCACTGCACGTGGGATGATATCTGAGCTCAGAGGCGGAAAGTGAGCATCACAGTTCGCCTTTGATCTCAGCCAATAAACCCTCTTTTTTGCTAAACCCAGCTTGGGAAGGTTTTCTGTCACTGCAGCAGAGGCCTGCTTCATCTAGACCCCCCCAGACTCTGCAGAACTGCCTTGGACTCATTCACCGTTCTCCCAGCCCCTGATGTGGTCCTGTGAGGCTGCTGCCTGGAGGACCTCCCAGTCCTCCCGGGGCACCGAGTCCCCTGGGCTGGGACTCTGTCTTCTCTACTGGATCATGATTTGCTTGATGCCAAGGGCTGCCTCTCATACTTGCTTCTACCTCCACCAAGTGCCCACTTGTGAAATGGAAAGGAGGCTAGATATTCTCATGGTCCTCGGATGAAGAGGCTGGAAGGGAACTCAGGCTTCAGCCCCATCCGGCCTGGGCAGGGCCAAGTGCAAGGGAGGGCATGCGGTCAGAGCCAGGTGACCCCAGGATACTCATGCCAGCCAAGAGATCCTGGGAAGTCACTAAACTTTTGAGCCTTGTGTTCCTCACCTTTGCAAAAACACTGAGGTGTTTAATGTTGGAAAGGGCACCTTCATTCCTCACCTGACCAATATTTACCAAGTCCTTTCTAATGTGCAGGACACTATCCCAGAAACAGTTGATACAAAGTGAACTCTTTGGAACCCAGCTGACTGTAGCCCACCAGGCTCCTCTGTCCATGGGATTCTCCAGGCAAGAATACTGGAGTCAGTTGCCCTTTCCTTCTCCAGGGGATCTTCCTAACCCAGGGATCAAACCCGTGTCTCTATCTCCTGCATTGGCAGGCAGGCTCTTTACCACTTGTGCCAACTGGGAAGCCCAATTCAAGTGACTTGTTGCTAAACATTTTGCCAGTTTCCCTGCTTCCTTCTTTGAAGGGGGACAAAACCAGGCATTCCTGCCAAATAGGGCTGACTGCTCCATAGTTAGTGGGGTCATTTTTGATCAGACAGCACACTGAGGAGATCGGAGCCACAGTAGGGCATAGGAGACTCTAACCTAAGAAATGGGGTCCTGACAAGCCAGCGTGCCCAGACTACACGTGACAGAAGCTACAGGAGGAAGACATACAGTCCCAGATGAGAGCTTGGTGAGCTAGAAATCCGTCCAGAACGCACTCCCCCTCTTTACCCAGGGTGGAAAAGCATTCCCCACATGGATAGTGCTGATTTTAGCATCTCAGGAGATTGGAATGAGAGGACGGGCCCCAGCCACAGTTTCTGGCGGTACACATGTTCACGGGTTAGTCCCACACATGCGTCAGCCACTTCCTGCTGCTGGAAGAATGTGCTGAGGGAGGTGAAATGACAGGACGGCACCACTGCCCACTGGGTCACCAGGACAGGTGGGAGTTCAAAGGGAATCCCAGCTGCTTCTCTGCGAAGCCACCCGGCCCCATCCCTGTCAAGCAGAGGGTGAACAATGTAGAGATTTAGCTAAACCTCTGTGTCCCAGATGGACTCCTCCGACAGCATTTTGAGGGAAGGGAAGTTGATGGTGTTGAGGGAAAACAGGCTTTGAGGGAAGGCCCTGGCCTTCGTCAGTGCATGGAACTAACCAAACATTTCAGACCCACAGGCCTAGGTTCCCGGACCAGCTTCCCCACTTAAAAATTTCATGACTTTGGTGACTCCTGTCTCCTCCTTAGGTATCTATCCACCTGTAAAATGTGGATAAGACTTGCCTCTGAAAATAAGAGCTTCCCAGGTGGCGCTAGTGGTAAAGAAGCTGCCTGCCAATGCAGGAGACACAAGAGATGCGGGTTCAGTCCCTGGGTGGGAAAGATCTCCTGGAGAAGGAAATGGCAACCCACTCCAGTATTCTTGCCTGGAGAATCCCATGGACAGAGGAGCCTGGTGGGCTACAGGCCATGGGGTTGCAAAGTGTTGCCTACAACTGAGCAAAGCACTGCTTTGCTGGCACTCCCATGAGAATAAGTCACGGGAAGACTGTCTCCTAGCCTGTTCCTTTGGCCTGGGTTTCTAGTTCCTTTTTCATATAGCCCCATGCAGAGCCTCACCCGGTTCTTCTAACAACCCTAGAGTAGGAGGCCAAGTTCTATTCTTCCCATTTTACAGGTAAGAAAACAGACATCTAAAAAGACTGACTTGCTTGGTGGAAAAGCTGAGTGGTATCCATCTAAAATAAAACCTCCATAGAGTGTGGAGAAAAAGGAACCCTCCTACACCCTCGGTGGGAATGTAAATTGGTGAAACCACCATGGAGAACAGTATGGAGGTTCCTTAAAAAAACTAAACATAGAGTTACCACGTGATCCTGCACTCCCACTCCTGGGCATATATCCAGAGAAAACTATAATGTGAAAAGATACGCACCCCATGGTCCCCAGCATTCATAGCAGAGCTATTTACAACAACCAAGACACAGAAGCAACCTACAAGTTATCAACAGACGAAGGATAAAGAAGATATATACACAAGGGAATATTGCTTGGCTATAAAAAAAAGTGAAATAATGCCATTTACAGCAATGTGGATGGACCTAGGGATTATCATATCAAGCAAGAGAAATATCATATCACTTATATGTGGAAGCTTAAAAAATGATACAAATGAACTTCTTTATAAAACAGACATAGACTCACAGACTTAGAAAGCAACTTACAGTTACCACAGGGGATGGTGGGGAGTGGGGGTAAATCAGGTGCTTGGGATGAACATATGCACACTACTATACGTAAAATAGGTCAACAGCAAGGTTTATAGTATAAACCTGTGCTGTATAGTATGGGGGACTATACTCAACACTCTGTAATAACCTAAATGGAAAAGAATCTGAAAGAGAATAGACATATACATGTAACTGAATCTCCTTGCTGTACACTTGAAACTAACACATTAGAAATGAACTATACTTCAATTTTTTAAAATAAGATAAAACTTCATGGTTCCCAAAGAGCTTTCAAATGCATCATCCCCTTGAGTCCTTTGCACAAGGAGCCCCAAGTTTGGGAGCTGAAGATAAAACCTAGGACTGGCCTGTCTGAGCTTCTATTAGCTGGCCAGTACAACTCCTGGAAGAAATCTCTACCCATTTAAGCAAAGCTTGTGTCTGGCAAGAAGAACAGACAAGACTGGGTCCCTACAGCCTCTGACCCCCTGGAGAAGTCTGAAGAGGGACATCAAACCACTTCCCAGGGCAAGCAGAACCATCTCTCAGGTTGCAATGATACCTGGAATTCCTCTCCCAAAGAAGGGGCCCCAGTGTGTTC
Organism: Neotragus moschatus; assembly: GCA_006410615.1. Lineage (NCBI taxonomy): Eukaryota > Metazoa > Chordata > Mammalia > Artiodactyla > Bovidae > Neotragus > Neotragus moschatus. The sequence continues at coordinate 3,935,072 of SJYA01002930.1, read as the reverse complement.
CACCCCTGCATCGACCCTGGGTGGTATGACCTGGTGGGTCATCACAAAGTGTCCTCTCCCAGAGCAGCTGGGTGTGCTGCCACTGGAGTTCCATCAGATGGACTCAGCAAGCAAAAGGGAGAGAAAACGAAGACATCCAGACAAACAAAATGGAGGGTGGGGGCAGACACTGACCCTTTAGTAGCACTCTGAGAACAAATACTGAAAATGGAAAACTCTCAAATGTGACATTTTCAGTTGTTGGATAAAGAATGTGAGTTGCTTAGCAGCACAACTGATTAATGTCTGTATGTTACCTTTCAACTCCTTATTGCTACCCTTTCCCATTCAGAGTCACAAAACCATCTTTTCTCAGCTCTGGTTACGACTGTCTACATCCATACCATCTTGAGGCCAAGTCAAATGCCTTGGGAAGAATCTCTTACCGGGATCTGTGCAATTCTTGGCTGCCTGAGTCCCATTCACTGGTGCCATCAGCCTTCTATTTCTCCATGTGTCTGGGAGAACATATTTGCTCACAGAAGCTGTTCTGTGCCCTGGATTGGAAAATAAGTCACAAACACCATGAGATCAACATGGCACCTACATTCTCACAATGGCCTTACCGCATGTATCGAGCTCTGTCAGCAACAGCCCTGACTATTGAGAGCCATCTGCAGGGAGTGATACAGTGACTGGAAGCACAGTGTCGCCTGCTCACCTACAGTCATCTGTTTCCTAGGTCTATCTAGTGTATAGTTTCTAGTCCCAGACAGGTCAGCATGCGCTCTGACCTTGGCCAAGATTGCTTCGGTCTCAGCCCCTCACAAGTGCAATTCAGGGTTTAGACAGGTGACCATTAAGTTCTTAGCTAGTAAACATGCTCAGGTATCCCAGTCCAGAAGGACAGTCAGCAAACAAGTGGAGAAAGGTGATGGGGTCTGTCCCAGGACTTTGCACCCTTGATGTGCATACAGATCACCTTGGGAACCTTGTTACAATGCACATTTTGATTCAGTAGGTCTGAGCCAGAATTCCAGTAGGTCTGGAATTCTACACTAACAAGCTCCCAGGTGACACTGATTCTGATGGTCCAAGGGCCATACTGAGTAACAAGGAAGATCATTGGAGTGGATGCTGATGACCAAGTGCAGCTGAACTCCTAAAGGCCTTCCTGACCCAGCAAATAAAAAATAATTCTCACTTTAAGACCTTTAAAGTATTCATTTATCTCTCCTGAGGTGCACACGGCTTCAGCTGGGAAATAATACCTCTTCTATAATGCTGACATCTAAGAGCCTCTAGGTATTTTTCTAGTGTGTAACTGAGGGAGAAAACACATCAACTTGCCCAACTGCAAAGCACCAGGTACTATGGTGTTCAAATAACCTTTCTGGATTTCTTTTGGAAAGGGCAAGTTTTGTTTAATCTTTCATCCTCAAATCACAAAGTTTGAATTTTGAAAGGCTGTATAAAGTTTAATGACGCGCCACTTGATTTTTATCAATCAACATGAGCCTCTCTAAATTATCCCTAACTACTCAAGAAGGTACCATCTGCTTTATTCTCCATATCCTGATTGTTAAATCACAGCATTTCTTTCATTTTCTTAAATGTTTGAAAATACACATATACACATATGCACATATAGGTATAACGGAATCACTTTGCTGTACACCTGAAACTAACACATTATCAGTCAACTATACTTCAGTTGAAAAGCTGAAATAAAGTTGCCACAGAACATTAAAAATTAAAATAGAATATTAAAAACAACACTAAAAGGTCCCCAGCACTCATATAATGGGAACGTTAGCCACCCTGAATGTCTTTTGAAGGTTCCACCTGGGCTCACATGCCCTACTCCATCCCTAACGTTTTTTGTAAGTTTCTTTTTCTCTCCATCTTAAATTTGCATATCCTAAGCAACTCCCAAATTTCCTTGTCTCTTTTCAGTTGGAAGGCATATGGATAGTGGTTCCAGGCATCAACATTCTAATTCCGCGGGGATTAAGAGGAGTTGAAAAGTGATTTTGAAACACAGCGGCAACCTCCCCAGGGGACAGACTGCCCCACCTTTTTCAAGGTTTGGAGAGGACGCGTCAGAACACCCCGGGCGCCCCTTCGGCAGGGGCGGGGGCGAGAGCTGAGACTCAGTTTCCAGCCTCGAAACCTGGGTTTTCGAGGGACGCGAAGAACAATCTTCCGTGCTCTGCAAAACTGGAAGGTGGTCCATTCAGTCTCGTCCGCCCCAGGCCAAGAGAATGCATACATGGACCTCGCCGCTGCGCTCCCCGTAACTCCCTGGGCACCCCCAGGGACAGAATTCTGGTGCCGAGGGGCCAGTGGCTCATGCTTTCGCCTTAGTAACACAGACCTGCAGCCGCGTTCTGAGCCCCCAGCGGCCGCGCGCAGCTCAGGGGAACAGGCACCAGCGCTCAGAGCGTAGCCATCAGCCCTCCTGGGTGCGCTCTACCTGCCTGATGGGGAGGGGACTGGATGAGCCCTTGGAGCTAACCTGGCTGGGAAAAGAGGGAACACCTCCCAGAACTGCCCCGCGGTTTTCCAGCCCAAGCCCCCCAACTCCCCGGGCAGGCCCGCACCATTACCTACCCCAGCTGCCAAAGAGGCCAGACGCACAGCACACCAGGGCCAAAATCGCGCACACGAAGCCAACTTGCTGCGGCAGCATCTCTCGCCTCCTGCGAACTTTGCGCGGCCCAGGGGGCCCGCGGAGCGCCATCCCGAAACGCCTGGATGCCGCCTCTGACAGGGGATGGGGAGCCCCAGCGGCCGGAGTGCTATCTGGGGCCGAGCGCCGTGGACTGGAGCGGGCGACTCGAGGCTCAGAGGCCAGAGGCTCCAGGCCAAAGGTTCATGGCCGGCGGGCGAGCTCCGCAGAGAAGCAGAGGGAGGAGGTGGGGGGCGCGAGGCGCGGCCGGAGCTCAGAGTCCCGCACGCGGTGTGCGCGCTCCGCGCACCATGGCTCGGCGGCAAGGAGGCGACGCCGGCACGGTGGCGCTGGCGGCCCTGGATCGCAGGGCTGGCGCAGTCCCGGCGCTGGTGCCGCTACCTGCCCGCTCAGCCTCGGCGCCCTCGCCCGGCCGCAGCCCTGCGAGCAGTGCCCCGGGGCGCCCGCGGGAGCACTCAGTGCGCCCCCGCGCGCCGCGCCGCCGCTCCCACTCGTAGCATCCTCCCGCTCCAAGTTTGGCGGCGGTCGCCGGCCAGAGATGCTTCCCTGCTTCCCGGCGAGCCGAGCCGGGCCGGCCCAGTGCGTTCAAGTGGGGAGGCAGACTGGACGCGTGGGACCTGCGACCCTCACCGCGAGCCGCCTAGACGTCGGCCCTCCGGGGGCGAGCTCTCCCCGGGAACTTTGTCTCCGGCTACCGGCGCCTGCGTCTGCGAGGCCGTGGCGCCTCCCGCCTGCAGCTCTCGCTTCCCTTCTCCTCCCCTCCTGCCCCTCCTCCCCAGCACGTGTACTCCTCCCCTAGGGCGCACTCGCCGGTGCGCTCCTCCCTTCCCCGGCGAGGCTCAACTACTGACCCACACAGTCTCCCTCCTCCCTTTTTCTCTCCCCCTGCCCGTACGGAGCCGAAACTAGCCCTTCTCTAACCCTGCGGGGCTGCTGCAGAGAGGAACAGGTTATAGCACTGCAGGGACTCTGGAAATGAGGGTTTCTGTAGAACGATCGCTCTAGTCCGGGCTCTGCACGACCCCCGAGGCGACCGGAGGCCCCTACACCCCCGCGGGGCGGGAGATGCAGGAGAAGATTAATTGCTCGAGCTGAGATAACAAACACGCTTGCACCAAGCCACAAGCGCCCGCGCCCGCGGGGACCAGCTCCTACAGGGCTCTTGGGGCGGGCGGGGGAGCCGGCGGCGGGGGCGCAACGCTGACCTGCAAAACGCAGGAGACCCGTTGGAGAGAAACCCGAGAGTTCTGCCGCCCCGCCGCGGAGAGTTGAGCTTTTGATGTTCTGGAGCCGTACCGCTTCACGGGGCTTTCTGGGTTTGGTTTTGTTTTTCCTCCTTCTCTCTGATCGGCCCTCTAGTGTAAATTGCTTTAAAAATGGGGCAGGAGGCAGAATTTCAGAAGAGCAGCCGCTGAGTTGTAATCCAGGTGCATGCAGGTGGTGGGGACCTTGAGCGAGAGGGCCTCAACCCCTGGGAATGACTTTCCCTGGCCATCGAGCACCTAGTTAGAGCATGCTAGGGGTTAAGTCCACGTAAAATCCTTTTTGGAACAAGGCCAGGTCTGTTTAATTAAATAAATACACACCCACCGAGTATGGGATCAGCGCCAAGTGCCAGTCAGAGAACAAAACAACCAAAATATGTGTACTATCCAGTTCCTGCTTTCAAGGAACCCCAAATCTAAGGGGAACCAGACCCTTGGATAAATGCCGGTTTAACAGAGTCAGTTACAAAAGTCACTGTTGCAGGATGTGTTATTTTATCATTACTCAAAATGTGTCCACAGCAGCATAAGCATTGCCTGGGAGTTTGCAAGAAATTCAGGCTCTAGAGTTCCAGCCCAGACCTACTGAGAATGTGAATTTTTAACCAGACCCCCTAAGAGGTTTGTGTGTACATTCAAGTGTCAGAAGCACGACCCTTTCAAATCTGTCCCACTGATTCTAGTGGGACACCATCTGCACAGTTCCTCTCAGACTAAGCATTGCTTGTGTTGGCCTGGCACAGTGGCACAAGTGAGAGGTACTTGGAGGGCCAGGGGAGGGAGAAGTTTCACTAATTATTTTCCGTAGTCCCTTTTCAGTACCCACGGATACTGAAGGCATGAACACAAGACTAATTGCAGTGGAAACCCCTAGAGGAAATGAGATGGAAACAGCCAGGTAGGCCTTGTATAGAACAGCTCAGGGTTCTGTTTTGTCTGTAGAGCAGCCTTACCATTGAGGACCTCCCTCTATATGGGTGACCTCTACTAAGCATCCCTGCCAGTGACCAAAAAACCCACTTTTCATATGTCTGAAGAATTTTCTTAATGACCAGGCTGTACAAAGATTGCTATTTAGCAATAGCAAACAAAAAAAAACATAAAACAGTGTTAAATGTGGCATTTGGAAAGCTAGCAAAGAGCTGATGACATCCTATCTTTGCCAAAGGAAAAAGAGTTAAAGTGATAATATGCTTTCATCCCATCCACAAGACAGCATTCAGATCACACTGGTTAAGGCAACTCTAATGAACAAAACGGCATATTATACATGCACATCAGTATTTATTGCAGCACATTTATAATACAATAGCCAAGACCTGGAAGCCACCTAAATGCCCATTGACAAATGAGTGTGTAAAGAAGATGTGGTATATATTCGTACAATGGAATATTGCCCATTAAAAAGAATGAAATAATGTCATTTGCAGCAACATGGATGGGCCTACAGATTACTAAGTGAAATAAGCCAAAGACAAATATTATATGTCTCTTATTGTAGAATCTGAAAAATAATACACGTGAGCTTATTCACTTGTATTAGAACATAGAATGAGACCTGAAGACATAGAAAATAAAATTATGGTTACCAAAGGAGAAAGTGTTGGGGGGGCATGGGGAGGACAAATTGGGACCTATTGCATAGCCCAGGAAGATATACTCAATATATTGTAATAACCCATAAGGGAAAATTATCTGAAAACACACACATATATACATATAATTAAATCATTTTTCTGTACAGCTGAAACTAATACAACATTGTAAATCAACTATGTTTCAATTAAAAAAAAACATATTGAAGCTTTAAAAATGGAATCTTATTACTAGGATACCCAGGTGGTTCAGTGGTAAAGACTCCACCCGCCAATGAAGGAGACCTGGGTTCAATCCCTGGGTTGGGAATATCACCTAAAGCAGAAAATGGCAACTCACTCCAGTATTCTTGCCTGGAAAATCCCATGGACAGAGGAGGCTGGCGGGCTATAGTCCACAGAGTTGCAAAGAGTTGGATGTGATTTAGACACTGAGCATGCAATATTCTCTTAAAACTGTTGTGCATGGAGCTCATGTAGGGCTGGCGAAAATAGACATTTCTGATAGAAAACAGGCCAAAGGAGTCATCAGGTGTCCGTCTTTAAACATTTAACCTGCTCTTTATTAGAACGTTTCTTTGACATCTTTCGCCTGCTCTCAGTTAATAGGACCCCTGGAATAATTTCATATGCACAAATGGATTCTTTTTATTTGACAGTTTAAAAAGCAGTTCGTTTGAAACTGTACTTTTTGCTTCATTTAAATAGTGCCCATTACCAAATAGCCTTTGCTGCAGTTCTAATGACTCACCTTGCAAAAGAGAGAATTGGGTCTTATGTTCTTTTCAATTCAAAGCATCCAGGAGCATTCTCTAAGCAGGGCCATGGAGCCAGATGGAAAGTGCATTTCCGGGTTTGTCTTTGTTAGCCTCGTTCTGGCTTCAATGACGTTAGATTCCGAGTATTCCCTCTGCAAGAGTGCTTTCTGTCATATGACACAGTAAGAGACCGTCCACGTGACCAGTTTTCACCATTTTGATAGGAAGGCTCAGTAGGTGGAGATAAGTAAAGTTTTGTTTTTCTTAAAAATTCATTCCTATGATATGAAGAGCCTCACCATTTAATTCTTCTTCATTTTTGCAAGTTTACCAGAATGACTTTCTCTGTAAATTGTAACTCCTCCTGCTCTGTTTTCCAGATGGCAGTATCAGTTGGCATCACCTAGGACAGCAGTTTTCATGCTTCAGAATCCAACTGCTGAGCCTCACCCCAGGGTTTCAGCTTCAGTAAGTCATGTATGGATGTAAGAGCTGGACTATAAAGAAAGCTGAGCACCGAAGAAGATTTGATGGTTTTGAACTGTGGTGTTGGAGAAGACTCTTGAGAGTCCCTTGGACTGCCAGGAGATCCAGCCAGTCCATCCTAAAGGAAATCTATCCTGAATATTTACTGGAAGGACTTATCCTGAAGCTGAAACTCCATGGGGGTCTCAAAGAGTCAGACATAACTGAGCCACTGAACTGAACTGAAGTCTGGGGTGGGGCTCGAGAATTAGTATTTCTAACAAGTTCCCAGGTGAAGCTGATGCGGCTAATCCAGAAACCATATTTTGAGAGCCCCTGGGCTAGCTTATGCCCTGATAACCATAACATATGGTAAAACAACAGAAATTTGCTTCAGAGTAGCAGAATATTTGACTCCAAAATGTGCCCCTTTGGCACAAGGATTATTTTGAGCTGAAGGTAAATAGAAGCAGCAAATACAAGAAAAGCTTGCTCTACTGGCCTTCCCCCTATTTGCCTAAATGTAGGAAGTAAATTCGGAGAAGGCAACGGCACCCCACTCCACTACTCTTGCCTGGAAAATCCCCCGGATGGAGGAGCCTGGTGGGCTGCAGTCCATGGGGTCGCTAGGAGTTGGACACAACTGAGCGACTTCCCTTTCCCTTTTCACTTTCATGCATTGGAGAAGGAAATGGCAACCCACTCCAGAGTTCTTGCCTGGAGAATCCCAGGGACCGGAGAGCCTGGTGGGCTCTCGTCTATGGAGTCGCACAGAGTTAGACACGACTGAAGCGACTTAGCAGCAGCAGGAGCAGGAAATAAATTTGTAGAGATGTCTCCCCTCTTTTCTACCAGGAAGGACAGAATTAATCACTGGAAGAACTCTAGATTCTAATCAACCCAGGGATAGCACCAGAGGAATCTAGCTACAAACTTTGGTAAAATTCACCTTTATTCACCATTGATCTCCCCTTATATTTTTGTTGCTGTTGTTATTAGTCACTAAGTCGTGTCCAGTTCTTTGTGACCCCACGGATTATAATCTGCCAGGCTCCTCTGTCCATGGGGTTTCCCAGGCAAGAATACTGGAGTGGGTTGCCATTTCCTACTCCAGGAGATCGTCCCAACCCAGGGATCAAACCTGCATCTCCTGCCTTGGCAGGCAGATTCTTTACCACTGAGCCACCAGGGAAGCCCTTACATTTGCCTTCCCACAATTTGCCACCCCTAGAAACACAGTCTTTTTCCTTTGTCTTCTCACTTCTCTGAGCAATGACATCCCACTCCAGTACTCTTGCCTGGAAGATCCCATGGATGGAGGAGGCTGGTAGGCTGCAGTCCATGGGATTGCGAACAGTCGGACACGACTGAGCGATTTCCCTTTCACTTTTCATTTTCATGCATTGGAGAAGGAAATGGCAACCCACTCCAGTGTTCTTTCCTGGAGAATCCCAGGGACGGGGGAGCCTGGTGGGCTGCCGTCTATGGGGTCACACAGAGTCAGACACAACTGAAGCGACTTAGCAGCAGCAGCGGCATAACTTTTTATTTTATATTGGAGTACAGCTGATTAACAATGTTGTGAGAGTTTCAAGTGGACGGCAAAGGGTCTCAGCCATACATATATATGTATCCATTCTCCCCCAAACTCCCTCCCCTCCAGGTTGCCACATAACACTGGGCAGAGTTCCCTATGCCACACAGTAGGACCGTGTTAGTTATCCATGTAAAACATAGCAGTGTGTACATCCCTGACTATCCCTTCCCCCTATTCTTTCCCCCAGCAATATAAATCTGTTTCTGTTTCATAAATATGCTCATTTGTATCATTTCCTTTTAGATTCCACATTTAAAGGATGTCATATTTTTCCTTCTCTGACTTACTTCACTCAGCATGACATTGTCTAGGTCCAACCATGTTGCTGCAGATAGCATTCTTTCCTTCTTTTTATTGGCTGAGTCATATTCTATTGTATGTATGAAATTAATTTATATTCCATTGTATATATGAAATGTACATTAAAATGTAATGTAAGCCTAAGTTCTTACCACCCCTTTGAATTACTCATTACTGGGGAATCCCATGTGTATGCAGGATGCCCATGTTAATAAACTCATTTGTTTTCCTCTTGTTAGCCTGTCTTTTGTTGGTCTGATGTACAAGGGTCCAGCCAATGAACCTAAGATAGGTGGATGGAAAATAGTTTTTGCCCCCCTACATTTCTGATCTATAAAGAGGTATGTGTCTTGAGAGCAGTTGCTTGGGTACTTGGGAGCAGCCACATTCTCAAAGACTGCTGCTTGTCATGCCAGAGGGTAGAAAGCCCTCCAGAGGATCTTCAGCTGGCAGTCGACGACTCTGGGCTCTGCACACCACTACTCACCGCTCATTGTCTAAAGCTAGTCACATGGCCCCAGCATCGTGGGAGGGGCCAGAAGTGCCCTTCCTCCCCTGCCAGGCTGAGCTCTGCACTCTGTAGAGGGCAACCCCCATGACAGCCATACCAGTGCAAACCTCAATCTGCTTCCTTGCTTTCTGGAACCTTTCTTGCCTGCGCCGTCCCCCTCCCTGATAGAGTTGGTCCAGCTTGTTTCAAAGCCCCTGGCGTGCATTGCCAGTACAGAATTTCCAACACGTGGTTTTGTGAAATGGATGAGAATATCTGTCTCCTCCTGGCCAGTGAGGACTTCAAGGACCTACTATCTTATCCACAGCTTTGAACACAGTGCCCAGCACATTAGGTGCTTAATAAATGAAGTATTTATGGAATGAATAAAGGAACATGGCTTGGTTACAGTGTGAAAAAGATAAATACTTGCCTCTGTTAGGTGGAGCCCACTCTCACCATCACTTCAATGCCACCACAAGTTCCCATTCATCTTTACTGTCAAGACCACCAGTGACCTGTGGACACATCTCAACACAACTGGACACTCTGAATAAACCCTTCTCACAGTAGTCACATCCTTAACATACGATTTTAACAGTGTGTGCTTATAGTTTTTCTCTTCCTTCTCCAACCCGCTCTTCCCTTGGTCCCCTGTGCCTCTGTCCTAGGCTCTCTTTTCTTCTCTTTTTGTACCCCTTTTTCTAGAAAAGCTCATCAGTTCTCCAGCTGAAGTTACTCACTCTGCTACTGACTCATGTGTCTATATCTGGAGTCTTTTCAGGAATTCTGAGCCCTGTGTAAGGAATCTGGGGCTCATTCTTGTCTTGTCTTCCTGCCTCTTCCCCACTTCCCTCCAGTCTGTTGTCACTTAGGCCTCAGGTTTGTCCCCTTCTTGTCATCCCATATCAGCCCTGGCTCCGTTCCTCACCTGCACCCCCAAGCAGCCTTCTTAACCAGTCTTTACATCACATTCCTTCCTCCAGCCAGCAGCTATTTTTGTTGTTGTTCAGTTGCTAAATCATGTCTGTCTGTGACCCCATAGACTATAGCACGCCAGGCTCCTCTGTCCTTTTGTATCTCCCAGAGTTTGCTCAAATTCATGTCTATCGAGTCAGTGATGCTGTTTAACCATCTCATCCTCTACCACCCTCTTCTCCTTTTGCCTTCAATCTTTCCTAGCATCAGGATCTTTTCCAGTGAGTTGACTCTTCCTATTGTGTGGCCAAAGCACTGGAGCTTCAACTTTAACATTATTCCTTCCAATGAATATTCAGGGTTGGTTTCCTTTAGGAATGACTGGTTTGATCTCCTTGCAGTCCAAGGAACTCTCAAGAGTCTTCTCCAGCACCACAATTCAAATAATCAGTTCTTTAGTGTTCAGCCTTCTTTGTGGTCCAACTCTCATATCCGCACATGACTACTGGAAATGACTACCTAGCAGCTAGGGTAAAGGGAAAATCCAGTTATGTCCTTTCCTCCCACAGAATCCTCAGAGATACCCTGCTGCTTTCAAGCTAGACTTCCAGCTCCTGAACTAAACAAATAAGATACTGCTTGATCTAATCAGTATTTTCAACATTGGCTGCATTTAATTCACTTGGGTTGTTTTTAACCACCTGGGGGTGGGAGCTGGGCAATGGTATTTCATACAAGCTGCAGACAAGATTGTTTTACCCAACCTGCTCCAGAACCTCCTGGTGCCTCCAGTTCAATATTTCATTATTCCTTTACTTTCACTCCAGACTCCAGCTGTTCAAACCTCTTTCAGGCTCTTTCTTGCTCTTCAAAGGTGACCCTTGTTTCGTTTTCCATGACCATGCCTTGCCACCTCCAAAGCTCACGTTTCCTAGTGGTATGGACTGAATGTTTGTGTCCCTACAAAATTCACATGTTGAAACCTTTTGTCAGATTTGATGGTGTTAGGGGGTGGGGCCTTTAGGAGGTGATTAGGTCTTGAAGGTGGGCCCTTTGTGGATGGGATTAGTGCCCTTATAATAGCACCCCTGGAGAAGGAAATGGCAACACACTCCAGTATTCTTTCCTGGAGAATTCCATGGACAGAGGAGCCTGACAGGATACAAATCCATGGGCTTGAAAAGAGTCAGACATGACTGAGTGACTAACACACACACACACACACACACACACACACACAATAGCACCCCAGAGGACTCCCTCTCCCCTTGTAGGGACACAGCAAGAAGATACCCATCTTATAATCAGAAGTGGATCTCATCAGTTCCTGAATCTGCTGGCACCATGATGTTGGACTTTCCTGCCTTCAGAACTCTGAGAAATAACTTTCTGTTGTTTACACTTGCTATGTGTACTTCTGTTAAAGCAGCCTGGACTAAGGCACCTGGCTAACTCTTTCTGTTGCTTCCAATCTTAAAGGATATATCATTTCCTCTGCGAAGCCTCCCAGGACCACTAAAGGCTGAGTTAACAGCATCCTCTTCTATGTTTTTCTGTCAAATAACTCATCATGCTGTATTGTGATAAGCCATTTCCTTGTGTATAGTTTCCAGCAGACTCCAAGCTCTGTGGGGACAGGAACCACATCACTGGACTTGGTAGATGCTCAGCAAATACAGATGGAAGGAAGAGACAATGTTCCACATTCAGCAAATATGACTTGACCTGTTTCTCCCATTGGCGACTGCCATATGTGGTGTTCCCACCATCTTGTGTCCTTTGACCCCAATAATATCCCTGGGGAACAGGAACAGCCAGAATTAGCAATAAACTGTGGAAAATGCTCAAAATTCTCCAAGCCAGGCTTCAGCAATATGTGAACCGTGAACTCCCTGATGTTCAAGCTGGTTTTAGAAAAGGCAGAGGAACCAGAGATCCAATTGCCAACATCTGCTGGATCATGGAAAAAGCAAGAGAGTTCCAGAAAACATCTACTTCTGCTNGCGTTCTCAGCATCTGTGGTCAGAGCTGGTTTACCAGCGTGCCTGGGTTGCAAGCCGCAGGACGGAGGAGGAGAGCGTGAAACAGAAACAGCTGGCGTCAGAAGTCCCGGCCCAGTCTGTGTCACTTCTTACAGTCCATCGGGGAAAAGGTTAGTCACGTGACCAGCCTGCCCAAGGAAGGCTGAAAATGCCTCCCTGTGCCCAGGAGGATCCTGTTCTTGTGGAGGCAGAGGAGGAAGGATTTAGGTGGGCAACTGTCAGCCTCCACACAGACGTCAAATTGTGACTTAAGGAGACTAAGTGACTTGGCCCAAACCCCCAGGGTAACCAGCCACAGCCCAAGTCTCCATTCCAAGGTGCAGACTCCTGAGTGCCCTCTGCCCACTGCCTCTCTGACCACCTGGCACTTGTCAGGCTGAGAGTAGAAATGAGGCAGGTAGGGCTGACCCCAAGGGACAGTTGGAAGAGCAAGGGATGCGGTTCAAAGGTGCCTCCAATTTTGACCCTTGCTAATTTTCGGCTTTGGGATTGACCTCTCCAAGCTCAGTATGTAACATGACATTGTACAAAAGCTGGGTTTTCCTTTACAATTGATGTACCACTCAGCCAAAGGCTAGAGCAGCTTGGGTTCTTATTTTTCTCTGGAAGTGCTTTATTTTGTTTTCACTGTTTTCTTTCTAATGGCTCAGACCTCAGAAGCCCTGACTTCTCTGCATCTCCTGAAGGGCCTGAATACACAGGGAGAAATGTCAGTCATGCCAGGAGGAGAATGACAAGAGCGGGGAGAGAGGGACAGAGGAAGTGTTGGAGGAGATTTTCACCAAAGGGAGAGGGACTCGGCCATAGGGGAATTAATAAGTGCCACTGGACCACAGGGACACACGTGTCTCCAACTCAGGTACACTGTCAGCAAACCACTCCCCACCAGAAACCAATTTCACATGGTGAGCATCCTTTTAGCCCTGGCTTCATCAGGGAGGGTGTTACAGTTTGAGTTCCAATGAAGAAAAGTTTCACTTTGCCCACTTTGGAGGCTTCTCCACAACCTTTCTGCTAATTCCCACTCAAGGGACCACCATGGGGAAGACAGGGGAGGATGAAGACCTGATGACTGAGATGGAATACTTTGAACATGGGCTGCTGCTGGGGAACCTGAGTAGCTTTTTGTGGTATTCGGGCAGAGATACAGCCCCATTGTCCAGAAGTAAGGGCAGCCAGCCCGGGTGGCCAGACTTGGGCAGTTGTCTGTGGGGAGCTTGCCAGAGAGAAGTCCAGGGCTTGCTGGACATACAAGCTCTTGTCCTCAGCCAGAGAACTGGGTGTCCTTTGGCTCCGTCACCCAGATAACATCAGAAACTTGGAGACAAGATATTGAACAACCACAAGCAGGTCCGGCCCCTCGGAAAAGATGTTTGAGTTGCCGCGAATGTCCACACTAGCCTGGTGCCTGGCCACGGATCTCACTGGCTTAGTCTGAACTAGATGTCGAGGCAGGCAGCACTTCTCCAAGCGGTGAGATGGAGTTCCCAGTCCCTTCCCTCTCGTGGCCACACCATTTTCAGCACTGGGCTTCTAGGAGTGCCAAGCTCACCTGCATTGAAGTAGCAGAGGGGGAAAAACATGGAAAATCCAACCTCCAGGGAAGATTTTCATGAGTCAGACTGGATATGGCGATTTCACTTCCACCTACACTGGGAGGTTAGAGTTCATCCATGTGCCAGGGCTGCAAGGGAGGCTGGAAATGCAGTCCTGCTGAGCAGCTGGGGAGCCGAGGATATAGCGAGGGGTCTGTGCCCTGCACATGGAGTCATCTCACCAGGGCCTCAACAAGAACAATCATAACAGTATAGCCCCTTTATCAATCCTTGCTCGGGGGCCAAGCAGTGTTCAAAGCACTTTATATCTATTGACCCTCTTAATCCTCCCAACTAGGCTGTAATCATCAGTTTACCCAACTGGTAAATGACAAAGCTGGGATTCAAAGCCAGGCAGTCTGGATCCAGGATCTCTGCACTTCATTGTCCTGCTCCAAGAAGGTGGCTTCCTGTCCAAGCCCTCCTTTGACAGGTGGGGAAACAGATCCAGAAAAGCCAGAGTGAGATGGAAGCTCAGAGTTCACCCACCTGTGTTGCAAGGAAGGGAATCCCTTCCAGGGCCCACAAGCAGGTTCTTGTCTAACACTCGGAAACGTATTGTCCAAGGAGTCCAAATATATTGTCCACACGTGCTGACGAAAGGAAGAGAGTTTATTGGGATCAGGTGCTTGGGTGGAGAGCAGAACTGCTCTGACACTTGGCTCCCAGACACCTTTTATGGCTTTGATGGTGATAGTGCCTGAGTGCTCAGTTGCTTCAGTGGTGTCCAACTCTTTTCCGACCCTGTGGGCTGTAGCCCACCAGACTCCTCTGTCCATGGGATTGTCCAGGCAAGAATACTAGAATGGGTTACCATTCCCTTCTTCAGGGGATCTTCCTGACCCAGGAATCGAACCCATGTTTCTTTACATGTCCTGCATTTCAGGCGGGTTCTTTACCTCTAGCGCCACCTGGGAAGCCTTATGATGATACGGTTAGTTTTCAGATTGTCTTTGGACAATCATTCTGAATCAGCCTCCTTCCTGATGGTGCATGCATCGCTCAGCCAAGACGGATTCCAGCAAGGAGGGTTCTGGGAGGTTTGTATGACATTATGGACTGGTGTCTCCTTTTGACCTGTCCCCAAATTCTTCCGGTTGATGGTGGCTTGTTAGTTCCGTATTCCTTATCAGGACCTCTCGTCATAAAATAACTAATGCAAATGGCCACTGTGGTGCCTGGCCAGGGCGGGTGGTTTCAGTCAGTGTTTCCCCTCACACCTGCACATCTAAGCTATTGGTAAATACCTGCTAAGTGAATGGATGGGTGATTCTGCTTTGGTAGATGATTTTAAATCTTTTTAAAACATCAAGCAAGGTTTTTAGGCCAGACACCAACTTTCACATGGTCCACCACCCTTAAGCTGAAACAAAAAGCTCAGTAGAAGGCTGGGATCAACCCAGGCTCAACCCACTGGAAAATAAATCAGCAAACTGCAACTCTTTGAGGGAATTGAAGCCCCAGAGGAGATTCATCACTGGGTTGCATAATAAAGAGCCCCCCACAGAAACACTAATACTTTCATGACTGTTACGAAATGTGGATGGGTGGGTATGACTCATCATTTTAAATTAATTTAAAGGATTTTGGATGAATGCTGTCAATTAGCTTTGGGGTCTGACCTTCCTGTCTTCCCCCGTTTGACCCAGGTTCTGAACGTCAGTTCTTACCTACAGGGCGGAGATATTTCTGAAGATATAAAGAAAGAGCTTTTGTGAGAGCTTACACGGTAAGTGACGCTCTCCCCTCGGACTGCTGCTAACCCCGTGCTTCCTGGGGTCATGTGTGTAGACAGTCATGAGGCTGTTCAAGCAGAGAGAATTCTAATCCCCTGAGCTGCTGATATATAATAATAATGCATAAACTTCTGATTAGTATTCTGTTGCAAAGGCCAGTGATCAAAGGATGGTCAGAGTGGTAAACTTGAAAACTCTGCTGAATTAACACTTCAAAGTCTCCTTCTGTGGATGTAGTCCTCTGGTTTTGGTTCCACCAGAATCTTCTTTGAACCACCCCCACGAACGCCCCAGTGCCTCCAGACACATTGGTCTGTGTGGACTCTGCTGTGGAGCCAGGGCAGTTTTCTGCCGCCGTTTCTCAGACTTTTAGCAACCTCACCGGTTTTCGGTTTTCGGTTTTCCTGTACGGAGTCCAAAGTGGAGGCCCCAGTGTCTTTGAGGAAGAGAAAGTGTCTGGCCTGGAGGAGACATTCTTTCTGGACATTTGTGCCCTTGAGCAAGAATTTAATAGGTGGAGCCCTGGCAACCTGTAAGAGATGGAGAATTTCTGGGGCAGTGGTAATTTTCTCCTCGCCTTGAAGCATTAATACTCAGTAGCTGAGTTCCATCGCTAAGAATCATGTGATGACTTTTAGAGACACTCACAGGGGGAAGAGGGGAGACACCGGGGAACGCTGTGCCCTGCCCCGGATGCAGTCACCACTGAACCCTCTTGTTTTCCTCATCTTCTGTCCACATTGCAGTCACTTCTGTTCCCTGTTCCTCACTGCCCTGATTCCAATCAAAATATCAAGGTCTCGGGACTTCCCTGGTGATCCAGTGGTTAAGAATCCGTCTTCCAATGCAGGAAACTCGGGTTTGATACCTGGTCAAAGAGCTAAGACCCCACGTGCTGCGGGACGACTAAGCCCGCATGACACGACTAGAGAGCTGACGAGCCACAACTAGAAAGAAGCCCATGCACTTCAACAAGGATTCTGCGTGCCTCAACTCAGACCCAACACAGCCCAAAATGAATAAATAAGTACTTTTTAAAGGTTTCAAGGTCTCATTCAAATTCCGAAAAAATCAAACCATTTCTACCAAGAGCTGGAACACAATGCTTCACCATCTTTGGGGTATAAATGCCTTTGAAAATTTGACAAATGCTTTACTCTGGTCCCCTTGGAAAAGTGTCCCAAGTAGACACACCTGCTTTGGAATACAGTTTCCGCAAGAGAGGCAGAAACTTCCCTACCAAAACCATCTTCTGAGGGCTTTCAAGAGCCTCTGGTTTAAGGTGAATCCTCACCCCATCCCTAAGACCTCACAAGGACTATTTATATTTTAGAAACAAACTGAAAAACCAAACAGCCTGAGGATGCTCAAAGAAGTGAAGACCAATGACTTTGTAGGCTCTCCAAGGAAAGAAAAAAAATTCTAATACTGATCCTGAACGAGTTTAGAAGGTCTGTGTTTAAATAAATGTTGGAAATGTGCTGTTATCACTAAGTTGTATCTGACTCTTTTGTGAACCCATGGACTGCAGCCTGCTAGGCTTCTCTGTCCATGGGATTCTCTGGGCAAGAATATTAGAGTGAGTTGTCATGCCCTCCTGCAAGGGATTCCTGACCCAGGGACAGAAACTGCATCTCTTGTGTCTCCTGCATTGGCAGGTGGATTCATTACCACTGAGCCTCCAAGGAAGCCTAAATTTTGGAAATACCTTATGCTATAATCTTTTGGAAACCTGCAAAGTGTATTAAAGACTCTGAGAACATCCACAGCAATGGAACATTTTTATTTTGCTGAATTCTACATTTCCCAAACTAATTTGGCCCCACTTTCCTTTCTGCTCTTATCTCCAGTTAATAATCCCACAGAACTGTTGTGTTGAGGGATCCTGCTATATAATCCCTGCACTTTATAGATGGGGAAACTGGGGCCCAGAAAAGGGGCAAGACTTTCCCAAGGTCACAGTGAGTCAGAGGTGAAGCCAGAAGATTGTGTCCTGACTTGGAGTTCTTTCCATTCAGCAAACTGCGCCAGCAAAGAGGTCTTCTCTGGCAGGGGATGCTGTAATCAGCTTTGTCTTTCCTCTGAGAGGAGGCAGGAGAATGAACAGAAAGCAGAAATATCCAAAGCATTCTCAGCGTCCCAGCTCTAATGCTCAGGTGCAATCCCCAGGTCATCACAGCCTAGAACCTTGATGTGAATGTGAACTTCCTTCCATGGAGATGCCCTAAGGATGTTGCCTCCTCATTAAAAGGGCCCAGGCAAGATCAGCCTAGCACAGGTTACTGAATGGGAACCTGAAAGCCAGGCCTGACTCTCAAGGACGTTTATAGATCTGGGACCTGCTCTAATCTCACTGGGAAGCCTAATATGCCATCCCCAGGAGTACAGACAACTGGTAAACCCCCCTTGGCCACGCACCCCTTTGTCACCAGCATTCTGATGGCCGACGGGGCAGAATCAGGGCCCCTTGGATGCGGATGATGAGGCAGCAACTGTGCAGCAGCTATGTTAGGGATGAGCTTCCCCTTCTGTTTGCTTGTTTAAAACCTGGACATGATGGACTCCATCCTCCCACTGCTCCAAAGCCTGTTTGGCAGCTAAATGGGGGAATCCCCCCCTCCTCACCCACTTCCCAGAGTATTCGCCCTTTGGAATGGCAACCTCCTCCCATTGGACACCACTGGTGGCATGTTTCTGGACCCACTATCTGAGTCTCTCTTCAGCTTCCTGAGGCTAGTGGTGCACTTTGGTTCTCTGCTAAAGATACAACACTCATGTGATCATTTGCTCAGAAATCAAAGGATGCTAAGGGTTGCTAAGACTTAGAAAGTAAAAGACCTGAGATTTTTCAATTTTAAGAAAGCTAACAATCATCCTTGCAGTGCTTATAACTATGTGGAAAATGTGTGCATTACTATACGTGGGTAGAGACTAGAAAGAAAAATATCTCCTTTGATGAAGAGAAAAAAACAACGCCTTTACTGGGATCCTAAGCTGTTCCCCACCTAGCAGGCTGAGCCCCTGTTTTTCAGTGGAGGAAGTTCCTACAGCAGAGCTGCCTGAACCTGGAGCCCACTGAGGCCCTCCTGGCAGCCAGTGGTGTTCTTCTGGGCTGGGGAGAAAAGGACGTGTGGCTTTCCTCCAGGCTCCCCTGCCTGGATGGATCAGTGCCTTTCCCTGAAGCACAGGTGGGGTGCCAGTCTAGGTTGCCTCAGGGAACATTCCTGCAGCCAGCAAGCCCAGAGGGGGCAGTTCTCAAGACAGGAGACACAAATGGTTTGGCCCCCAGCTGCTGAGGAAGCCCCATGTCAGGCGGCTCTGGACAACCAGCATTGTCTGTACCAGACTCCTGGAGGAAAGGGGGCACCCTCGCCAGTCTCCTGCCTGTCTAAAGTTTCTCTGCTCTGCCACGCTACTGCCCACTTCCGCCTATCAGCTGTGCTTCCCCCAGGGCCCCACGCCCAGCAGCACTTGGCTTGGTCTCCCATTTTTGGCTCCACTGTCCTCCTTTGGGGTTGTTCTTCTGTCTCGGCTTCCCCCCATCCATTCCTTGGAGCCTTCATGGACTCGCTTTGCCTTCCGCTTTTTATAACGTCCATGCTTAGCTCCTCTCTGATGTTCTCCACCTGGCTCTGCCCCTCTGTTGACTGTTGCCTGGACTGAGCCAACCCTTGACACCCCTTGAATGGGCATCTTTTGGGTCATATGCTTATGGGAGCACCAACCTTGGTCAGCGTCTGGCTCCCAGAAGATGCTCAGTTGCGTTACTTTCTTCCTGCCTTAACTTCCTATTTCTTGGCTCTCCAGGCTTCTGGAACATACGAGTGACCTACACTGATGCCATTCTCTTTGCAGTGCTGGAGCTAGTACTGGTCATGCTGGATGGCAACCCATCACCATCTCACATGCCATTTCCAATCAACTGGCAATGACTGCCCAGAGTGTTAATGCTAGAATTGAGACGCACAAGTCTAGGCTCAACGGGAAAGACGTACCAACAATGTCTGTCACAGGGGTGCTGGGGGACCGCACGCGAGGTGAGCACATGCCGTTCCCTGGACTCGCCCTAGTTCTGGTCTTCACTCCATCACAACCCGTGTGACAACAGGAAAGTCACTTCCCTTCCCTTCTCTCTCTCTTTCTAGCCTCTGTCTCTAAATGACAGAGGAGTCCCTGCCAGTTCAGTGAGTCACCCTGAGTCCCTCATACACTAAGAACGGACAGAGTATTGGTGAGTGACTTTTGGGCTTCTTATCCATCAAGAATTTGGCTCGGGCATCCTTTCTCGTGTGTTCCCACAGCACGCTGCTTCTGAGAGGCTTCTCAGGATTGGAGTCTCGCCTTTATTTCTAACGGCAAGCCTGCTGGCTATGGCTCCAAACCCCTAAATTGGGAAATGTTCAACTGCAGATTGTTTACATTGTGTATTCAGAGTATGAAGTGGTGTTTGAGAAGTGTTGCCATGGAGACAGGGAAGTGAGGAGGCTGCTGACTATGAAGAGAAATAATCCAATATTAACACGCACAAGCTACGCTCTTGGGCTGCTGTAAATGAAATAGCACGTTATTGGGCAGGCAGCTACTGTACATGTGCCTGGTCTTGGACTTAGAAATTGGAAGAAACTACCTCTTGGGTCTAGTCTATTAAAGAAACCATAGCAGATTCTGAGGTTCCCTGACTTTGGGGCAGAAGTCCCTCCCAACTCTAGGAGGCGATGCCTAGAGGCTCAGTCATCTCAAACTTTGTCGATGACTCTCAAACTTTGCCGCCTGGTGACCCGATTGGATAAAAGATGCCCCGTGGACCACTAGCCCCCATCTGTCCCAATTTTACATAGAAAAGGAGCTGTGTGGTAACATGCAACGCCACCATCTAAGCAAATCTGAGGGTACCAAAGTGCATGTTCACATCCACCTTTGCAACAGGCGTGTGGATAGTTTGCATGTGAATTTAATGTTATTGATGTTGTTCAGTCACTAAGTTGTGTCCAACTCTTTGCAACCGCATGGACTGCAGCCCACCAGGCTCTTCTGTCCATGGGCATTTCCAGGCAAGAATATAGCAGTAGGTTGCCATTTCCTTCTCTAGGGGATTTTCCTGAATCAGGGATCAAACCCAGGTCTCCTGCATTAGCAGGCGAATTCTTTACCACTGAGCCACCAGGGAAGCCCGGATACAATGATAGCATCTAGTTATTGGAAAATGATAGATTCCCCAAACGGCTGATGCAAATGGACATCACTGCACACTGCAGGGTTAACCAGACAGCTCGCCACCAACGCCACTGGAGAAGCTGAAAACAAGGCAGCACCAATGGGACTCTGGCAGCGTGTATTCCTCCCCAAAGTTGCAGGATTCCCAGCCATTTCTGATGCCAAGAGCTGGGTGATAGCCAGGCTTCTCAGTAGAATACTGAATTAAGAGTCTTCAGTCAGCTCTAGCAATAGGCTCATCTTACCTTATAAACAACAAATATTAGAAACCCTTAACACTCATTCATTAACCTTGGTCTTATGTGAAATGACAGCCTTTGGGGTGGAGTGCTGAGGAAAAGGTTTACATGTTTGTATCAGGAGCCCACCTCACCCCCACCCTCCCAAGGCTGCTGGTCACCTTGAGAACTGGGAGGGGGCAAAGCCAAGTCGATGTGTTTGCCTTGGCTCTGCAGCTCCAACTCCAGCTCCCTGGGTCGCTTGGTGTGGCCTGAGGCCCAAGAACCTTGTCCCTCAACCTGGACTGTGGGCCAGCTGCACCAGGGTCATCACCTAGGGAATTCTGAAAAAATACTGCCCTGGACCACAGCCCTGGAGATCAGGGATGGAAACCAAGGATCCACATGTTGGAAAATGGGCCCAGAGGGTGTGACAAACAGCCAGGTGAGGACGCCCTGGGCTCTGTGAACCTCAGGTCACCTTGGGACCCCGCCTGGGATCTTGGTCTGGTTGGGAGAGGTTCAGCACTTTGGTTTCTCTGTCTCCAAGCTGAGCATGGCATGCCTGACTCCCAGGGGAGGTGAAAGTGACTGAACAAAGGAAAAAACCAGAACGCCTTCAGCTCAGCTTGGCTCCTGGAGGGTCCCTGGCAATATCTGTGTGGAGGCAGTGTGTCCCCTGGAGAGCCCAAGGGCAGGTTCACAGGGGGCATTTTTTTCTGGTTATGGGTTATAACCTACATCCTGGAGGAGGGCATGGCAACCCACTCCAGTATTCTTGTTTGAAGAATCCCCATGGACAGAGGAGCCTGGTGGGCTACAGTCCATGGGGTCACAGAGTCGGACATGATTGAGCAACTAAGCATAGCACATAATCTACATAAGTTTACATATATTCTTTTATATGTATCAATTCTTCATGTCTTAAAAAAAAAAAAAAAACCTATTGGGGAGGAAGAGAGAACATGATTTGGAGTCAAAACTATCAATGTTCCAATCCCAGTTCTACCATTAGCTGTGCCCACTAGCTATGCTTTCTCCCCACTCTAAGCACCAGTTCAAGGACTTTAAAATGGAAATAATAATCCTTACCTCACAGGCTTTTGTGAGGGCCAGAAAACAAATTTACCTTAAAACCCTTTTGAGGCGAATCCAGCTATCAGGACATGAATAAAAGAGATGAGTGGATCAAAGTGGGAGAAAGCACAGAGGAGAGTGGGCACAGTGCCTGAGGGCAGAGGGGCGCTCCTGCTGGCCCCGACAGGCCCCCAGCCTGCCAGCACGGGGAACCCGCAGCCAGACAAACAGCAGACACCCCAGGCGGACAGAGTCGTGGCTGACAGCAGAGGGTCTGCTGGATGTCAGGAGAACTGCGTCTCCCTGTCCCAGGTCAGGGGTGGGGCCAGCACCCCACATCCAAGGTGACATTTCCTAAGATCTCTTCAGATGAGCAGAGCCCAGTTTCAGAGAACCGAAAGGAACAAAATCTTGAGTCATTGGTACATCCTGCTTTGTGGACTCAGAGCTGCAAACTGTTTTACCACATAGCAGAGGCCAGAGCACAGCTCACCCTTCTGCACACCAAATTGACCGAAGATGCCCAGACTTTGGTCCTGGGCCCTCTGTCCTGTACGGTTCAGGAATCCCTCAGAGGCGCCTCTGTGTACCCAGGTTCACTGAGGTCTAGTCTCTGGTATCTTCACTGTGTCCTTAAACTCAGGCAGCCCCTCGAGGTAGAAATTGTTAAGGTGTCATTTGCAGACTGCCCCCTCATTATCAGCAGCAGTATCTCCTGTTAGAAATCACTTGTTAGAAAGAACTAAACAGACATTTCTCCAAAGAAGATACACAGATGGCTAACAAACACATGAAAAGATGTTCAGCATCACTCATTATCAGAGAAATGCAAATCAAAACTACAGTGAGGTACCATCTCACACTGGTCAGAATGGCTGCCATCAGAAAGTCTACAAACAATAAATGCTGGAGAGGGTGTGGAGAAAAGGGAACCCTCTTACACTGTTGGTGGGAGTGCAAACTAGTACAGCCACTATGGAAAATGGTATGGAGATTCCTTAAAAAACTGCAAATAGAACTGCCATATGACCCAGCAATCTCACTGCTGGGCATACACACTGAGGAAACCAGAATTGAAAGAGACACATGTACCCCAATGTTCATAGCAGCACTGTTTATAATAGCCAGGACATGGAAGCAACCTAGATGTCCATCAACAGATGAATGGATAAGAAAGCTGTGGTACATATACACAATGGAGTATTACTCAGCCATTAAAAAGAATACATTTGAATCAGTTCTAATGAGNACTGCTGGGCATACACACTGAGGAAACCAGAATTGAAAGAGACACATGTACCCCAATGTTCATAGCAGCACTGTTTATAATAGCCAGGACATGGAAGCAACCTAGATGTCCATCAGCAGACGAATGGATAAGACAGCTGTGGTACATATATACAATGGAGTATTACTCAGCCATTAAAAAGAATACATTTGTGTCAGTTCTAATGAGGCAGATGAAACTGGAGCCTATTATACAGAGTGAAATAAGCCAGAAAGAGAAATACCAATACAGTATATTAATGCATATAAATGGAATTTAGAAAGATGGTAACAACCACCCTATATGCAAGACAGCAAAAGAGACGCAAATGTAAAGAACAGACTTTTGGACTATGTAGAAGGCAAGGGTGGGACAATATGAGAGAACAGTATTGAAACATGTATATTACCGTATGTAAAATAGATTACCCGTGCAAATTTGATGCATGAAGAAGGGCAGTCAAAGCTGATGGGGTGGGGAGGGAGATCGGAGGAGGGAAAGGGTTTCAGGATGGGGAACACTTGTGCACCGATGGCTGATTCATGTTGAAGTATGGCAAAAACCACCAAAATATTGTAAAGTAATTAGCCTCCAATTAAAATTAATTAATTTTTTTTAAAAAAGAAAACACTTGTCAGAATTGATTATTAGGCCCCACTTCAGAAACGCTGGGGGTGGGCCCAGCAATCTGTGTTTTAACAAGCCTTCTGGGTGATTCTGATGAATTCAGGTTTGAGAACCACTGCCACAGATTTTATCCTCTTGGGGATGGTTGAAGTTGGGTCCCTGCCACATCTTGTATCCCAGCTGGTGGAGGGAGGGGGAGAGAGGGAAGGTCCTAGAGAAGCTCTGCCAATTTTTCTCAGACCTAGACCAGCAAGCGGTTCACAGTCCACTGGAGAGAATGTTACATGGCCACACCCACCCGTAAGGAGGGCGGGGAAATGTTGTCTCAACTGGGTGGCCACCTCTCCAGCTCTGATTCTGTTATTCTCTGACTAATGGCAGGAGAGCACAGACTTTGTGGCCCATGAGCCGTTTCTGCTGTACGTGTCCTTGGTCACCCTGGCCATCACAAGGTGGGGGATGGAAGCAGCCCTTGGGACCTTGCAGGGGAAGGCAGAGAAGGTGGGTGTGTGGCTGACCCAAGGGCCTCTTCTCTTAGACTTTCTGCCTGTCCTCTCTAGCAGCTCCAATACCCACAAGATCCCCACCATCCTGTCCCCAGGATAACCTCTCTACTGCTGCATTCCATGCTTCCTATTCCTATCAAATTTCACCTTTCCTGTGTCTCACTTGTTGTTCCAGGATCTTTTGGTAAATCTTACCTTTCCTCTGTCTCATTATTCTATGATTTGTTTATCAAATCTTACCTTCCCTACATATCATTATTCTAGGTGAAGGGTAGATTTTCTGCGGACTCTGGTGGTATTAAATACAAGCCCAGGGTCCTAATCCAAGAAGGGGATCGTAAGGATTCTACTGTTTCTCAGGCCACAGGTAGACTATCCTGTCAATTTCAGATCGGTTCCATCTTTAAAGGAATATTGACAATTTAACACATTCAAGAAATTGACAATGATAGTGAGGGTTTCTTGAAACTTTGGGGAGTTGTTTGGCTTAAAGTAGACCTGGGAATGGAAGGCATAAGTATCCTCAAAGACAGAAAAGATTGTCAAGGAGAAGGACTCAACCTACTCCATGTAGCCGAAGAGGGTTGTCAAATAAAGGCAGACAGATGTGGGCTCCATAATACAAAGGAGAACAGAATGACAAGGAGGCTTGAGAAACAGTGGAACCGAGCACTTGTCTTGTGCGGAAGTAAACTCACTGCTTGAAGCATCCAAGTGGAAGTGAAACGACTGCCTGCCTAGGAGGCTAAGAGGCATCTGAGAAGCGATGCCTGGGACTTGATGAGCTCTGAGTCCATCCCAACCATGAGTCCTCGGTTCTATTGTGTGTTTGCTGGTGACCCTGAGTAAGTCACTGAACCTGTATGAGTCTTATTTCTTTATCTACAAATGTGGGAGTGTCTGCCGCACGTACCTCAATAGGGATATTGCGAGGGTTAAATGGCAAACCAACAGGAGCCCCTTGTAACTATGAACACGAATCAGAACACAGCTGACGACCATGGGGACAGTGATGTGGATGGTGATGATGATAAGTGCATCTCCCACTTCCATTATTTAGAAGAAGCTTTAGGGATCCAGTGCCTCCAATAATGTAAACGACTGGCTTGCCACTGGACACTTCAGGCATGAAAGGAGATAGGGAGGCAGGAGATGGCATTTTCATCTAAACAGGACATCATGAAACATCTCAGGTCGCCCATGTCCTCCGCATCTGTTTGTGACCGAGTCCGGGAGAAGCCCTATATCAGCTGGAACTCTGCGAGCCAGGCAGGCCCTGGCATCTCACTCTGCCCCTGCATCTCAGTCTCACCTGGCATTTGAGTTTATTGATTAAAGTTCTGCCGGCCCTGGGGCTCGTGCTCAGGAACAGCCCCTTCTCATTATAGCCCAGCTTGGTTTCACTGAGNCGAAGGAAATCACATGGAGGAAGCCAAGTGTAGACTAAGCTTGGCTGGGCAAGGGGCAGGCACCAGGGTTTGGACCTGGAAGAAAGTTAGGAGATGAATGGACTGCAGTTGTGACTGACTGAAGATCAGTGGGGTCGGGGGAGGGGTTGGGAGGATGACTCCAGGCTCCTGTCTTGGGAATCTGGAAGGACCAGATGTGGGCTCGGAAGAGAGGTTCACAGGAAACCTTGTATTTCCTGGATTCTCAAGCCCAGATTCAGTTCTCATTCCCTTGAACAGGTTCCAATTCGATTGCTACACATTGTCTCAATTTTATGAATTTAGCAATGGAACTAAACTACATGGCCTAGAACTGCAGGAAGAAGGGGATAACCAGAGATGACCTTCACGTGCCGCTGGAGGCAGACCAGAGCTGCCCGCGGAGGGGAAGGGATTCTCCTTTTTGTGGAAGGTGGCACTGAAGGGTACGGGTGAGGGTGGCACTGAAGGGTACGGGTGAGGCAGGCACTGGCAAGAATGAAGAAGCCTCACTCTCCTGAAGGACTGCCTGCAGAAGGGCCCCCCAAGNGACCAGAGCTGCCCGCGGAGGGGAAGGGATTCTCCTTTTTGTGGAAGGTGGCACTGAAGGGTACGGGTGAGGGTGGCACTGAAGGGTACGGGTGAGGCAGGCACTGGCAAGAATGAAGAAGCCTCACTCTCCTGAAGGACTGCCTGCAGAAGGGCCCCCCAAGCTTCCCAGGACCGCTGTGTCCCCACCGCTCCTCCGCCAACCCACTCCATGGATCAGGGTGCCAAAGAAGGAGAGTGAGGGCTCCAGCCAGTGGCAGAGCCTCTTTGAGGAGTGGCCTCACCAGCACCACCACCTTCCCCGGCAGGGAAGGTTGCATCACAGCCCCCAAGCAAGGACCTCACAGTTGCTGGGGACCAATGGTCTGGGACCTCCCAGAGCACACTCCGTGCCAGAGACAGGTCCAGCTCCACCTTGTGCCCTGGGCCTTAGAAAAGAGGGGAGATTTGACAAGAGTAAGGTGTGTGTCCTGGGGCCAGGCTCTGTTTTGCTTTGAGCTTTCTGATCAAAGGTGGAAGTGGAGGGGTGGTGTGGTCCGCTGTCCCTGGAACCTACGAGAGGCAGGCAGCAGTGTCTGGACCTGCAGGTGCGTCTTCACTCGCGGCTGGAGTGGCAGTAGGCGGCTGGAGGTACCAAGCTGAGGGCAGCCTCCCCCTCGCTGGTGCTCTAAGGCTTTGCCTTCAGCAGCCACAGGGGAGCAGCCACGGGAGCCGCAGGACCATGGGGGATGGAAGGACTAAGTTTGCTGTGGGAGATCTCTGAGTATGACACTTTCTTTGCGGGTAGTGCAAAATCAATGGGGCAGGACATGTCAGGGAGTCCTAAAGAGTCGGCCCCTTTGAATCAGAGTGTCAAGGCCAACTGCCGAGCAGGGGCTGGGCTGGAAGCTCACTTGATGTTTAAGTCAAAGAAAGTCATAGTACAGGGGACATCTCCCAACCCCATTCCAGGCTCTCTGTGGTTGTTCAGATCATTTACTACATGGAGAATGGCACTTCCCACTTACACAGTTTTGCAGTTTGATGTCAAGGTTGCTGACTGTCTCTCCTGCGGACGGGGCAGGTAAGGGCAGGAATTATTAAGCTCCACTCCCCTGTTGAGAACCTCATGACCCCTACACTTTTCTGAAGTCCCGTAGTCAGTAGGGATGGAGGCATTTTCAGCCTGGGGTGGTAGTTATTATCTCCCTGGTGAGATGACACCACATGATATAATCGAAAGGTCTCTCCCCCATATGTGTAATCAGATCTTCAAACAGGTCTCCCTGAAACAATCAAGCTTTTCATTGCCCGAAAAGAGACCTCACATGAAAGAGATGTTCTCCTGGTCGGGGTCACCTGCTGGGTCCACATCTGCCAGGAAAGGCTGTTGGCTCAGGTATGTGTTGGTTTCAGCCCCACTGAGACACACATGATATAGAAAAAAGTTTTAACTCAGTCAAGCTGTATTTTTAAAATCCTAACAATGTTAGAGATGTTCATCACCCGCCTCTGAAAGTTGAGACAATTATTCTGGAGTATTTGATTAGTCCTAATAACCACATGCTATTAAAAAATCATTGAAACTCATCCAATTAATTAAGCCTCCAATTACAAGGAAGGTAAGACGAGGAAGCGGCAAGATTTTCTGAATGCTACTTAATAAGGCTTTTAGTTTGAAGAGAATTGTGTCATTTTGTTCTAACACCACAAAAACCTGCCTTGGGGGAGATTAAAGTAGGGATTCTTCAAAGAAGATAATTTTTGTTAAAGTACATAGTGAGCTCTTTATGCAGAGACTTGGCTGAGAACACTGAATTCATTCTACTTGAAACCTTTCAGAAGAAAGATGGGGTTTGAGAGGGAGAGAATGAGGATGAGGACTAGAGAACAGAGAGAGGACAGGAATTGAGAGGGGGGAAGCAGAGGCAGAAATCTCCTAAATGATAAAAAGTAACTTAAAGAAGAAACTGTGTAACAAACTATTAGAAATTATCCCTGAAAGTGTAGTCTTTATTGTACTAAGTGACATAAGACTGATGGGAAAACACAAGTACCATATAATTACACTTACATGTGAGATCTAAAAAGATACAAATGAATTTACAAAACAGAAACAGATTCACAGACTTAGAAAACAAACCTATGGTTACCAAAGGGGGGTCGGGAGGGAAGGGATATATTAGGAGTTTGGGATGAACATAGACACACTGTTATCTATATCAGGTAAACGAAAAGGACTCACTGCATAGCACAGGGAACTCTACTCAATATCCTAGTATTTCCCTAGATTCGAAGAGCCAACTCATTGGAAAAGACCTTGATACTGGGAAAGATTGAGGGCAAGAAGAAAAGGGTAGGGGGTGCAGGAGACAGAGGATGAGATGTTTGA
Source organism: Neotragus moschatus (assembly GCA_006410615.1). Lineage (NCBI taxonomy): Eukaryota > Metazoa > Chordata > Mammalia > Artiodactyla > Bovidae > Neotragus > Neotragus moschatus. The sequence goes on along the minus strand of SJYA01002930.1, from coordinate 3,906,384 downwards.
ATGGCATCATCAACTCAACAGACATGAATCTGAGCAAACTCCAGGAGATAGTGAAGGACAAATAAGCCTGGCCTGCTGCAGTCCATGGGGTTACAAAGAGTCATGACTGAACAACAACAATCTGGAAAAGAATCTGAAAAAGAATGGATATATGTATATGTATAACTATGACTTCCCTGGTGGCTCAGACGGTAAAGCGTCTGCCTACAATGCAGGAGACCTGGGTTCAATCCCTAGGTTGAGAAGATCCTCTGGAGAAGGAAATGGAAACCCACTCCAGTACTCTTGCCTGGAAAATCCCATGGNTATATGTATATGTATAACTATGACTTCCCTGGTGGCTCAGACGGTAAAGCGTCTGCCTACAATGCAGGAGACCTGGGTTCAATCCCTAGGTTGAGAAGATCCTCTGGAGAAGGAAATGGAAACCCACTCCAGTACTCTTGCCTGGAAAATCCCATGGACAGAGAAGCCTGGTAGGCTACAGTTCATGGGGTCGCGAAGAGTCGGACATGTATAACTGAACTACCTTGCTGAACACCTGAAACTAACACAACATTATAAATAAACTATACTCCAATATAAAGTAAAAATTGAAAGTGAAAGTGAAGTCCGACTCTTTGCGACCCCATGGACTGTAGCCTGCCAGGCTCCTCAGTCCATGGGATTCTCTAGGCAAGACTATTGGTGTGGGTTGCCATTTCCTTCTCCAGGGGATCTGAGCCACCAGGAACCTGCCTGCTAAATAAAAATTATAAGTAATAAATAAATAAATCAAATAAAAAACAAATGTGTAGAGGCTGTTGTCAATCCTAAAGTCAATCTTGAAGGAAATCAGTCGTGAACATTCATTGGAAGGACTGATGCNTGTGGGTTGCCATTTCCTTCTCCAGGGGATCTGAGCCACCAGGAACCTGCCTGCTAAATAAAAATTATAAGTAATAAATAAATAAATCAAATAAAAAACAAATGTGTAGAGGCTGTTGTCAATCCTAAAGTCAATCTTGAAGGAAATCAGTCGTGAACATTCATTGGAAGGACTGATGCTGAAGCTGAAACTCCAATACTTTGGCCACTTGATGCAAAGAACTGACTCATTTGAAAAGACCCTGATGCTGGGGCAGGTTGAAGGAATGAGGAGAAGGGCTCAACAGAGGATGAAATGGTTGTATGGCATCACTGACTCGATAGACATGAGTTTGAGCAAGCTCCAAACGTGAGTTGGTGATGGCCAAGGAAGCCTGGTGTGCCGTAGTTCATGGGGTTGCAAAGAGTTGGACACGACTGAGCAACTGAACTGAACTGAACTGAGAGGCTGTTGGAGTGAGGAATGGGGCAGAATGGTGAATTTTAGAGAGCCAAACTCTGGCTAAAGATCTCTGGTTCTGCTGGTTGACCTTGAGCAGTTCTCCATTCTGAGTTCTGCTTTAGAAACATCCAGGTATTAAATTCCCACAGCTTCCCACTCTAACACTTTCTCCCTCCCTCCTTAGAAATTGGGTTTTGTGGCCATCCTGATAAAATCAATACCTTAGATTTGTAAGCAATTTTCATTTCAAACTGGTTCACTCATATTCACTCTCATTTGATTCCCCCTAAAACCCCAAGAAATTGACAGGACAGGAATTATAGACCCAGTTTACAGATGAGGAACTGGAGGTTTACAGATCTTAAACATCTTATCCAAGGCTCCAGTCATTAGATTTCAGAAGTAGGTCTTGTAGTCAATGGCCTTCTACCAGAAGGTGCAAACTTTCTTGGGCTCAGGAGTGAATTCATACCCCCAAAATTGAATTATATATGAAATTAAAAGATGCTTGCTCCTTGGAAGAAAAGTTATGACCAACCTAGACAGCATATTCAAAAGCATAGACATTACTTTGCCAACTAAGTTCCGTCTAGTCAAGGCTATGGTTTTTCCAGTAGTCATGTATGGATGTGAGAGTTGGACCATAAAGAAAGCTGAGTGCCGAAGAACTGGTGCTGTGGTGTTGGAGAAGACTCTTGAGAGTCCCTTGGACTGCAAGGAGATCCAACCAGTCCATTCTGAAGGAGATCGGCCCTGGGATTTCTTTGGAAGGAATGATGTTAAAGCTGAAACTCCAGTACTTTGGCCACCTCATGAGAAGAGTTGACTCATTGGAAAAGACTCTGATGCTGGGAGGGATTGGGGGCAGGAGGAGAAGGGGACAATGGAGGATGAGATGGCTGGATGGCATCACTGGCTCGATGGGCGTGAGTCTGAGTGAACTCCGGGAGTTGGTGATTGACAGGGAGGCCGTGCAGCGATTCATGGGGTCGCAAAGAGTCAGACACGACTGAGCGACTGAACTGAACTGAACTGACGGCTTCTCTCTCCAAATCTCCCCTGTTGTAACTAAATTGTGTTACCTGGCTGTTGAGACTTAACTCAGAAGGTCGAGGGATTCTTCAAAATTGGGAAGCAGTGGACTACCATGGTGTCCAGTGGCTGAGATTCCACCCTCCCAGTGCAGGGAGCCCAGGTTCAATCCTTCATCAGGGAACTAGATCCTGCATGCCGAAGCTTAAGATTCCACATGTCACAACAAAGATCAAAGGTCAGGCATGCTGCAATAAGACCCAGCACAGCCAAATAAGTAATTTTTTAAAAAGATTGAGAAGCAAAAAAATTACACAGCAACTCCGGCAGGTGGCCATAGTAGCAGAATAGGGCGTTTACAAGGTCACTCTGAGTCAGTCTGACAGTTTAGGACCTGAGTTTCTCTGAAGAGCCAGGGATGGCAGAGATTGGGTCCTGTTCTAACTGGGAGAGGACCTTGGAGCCCATGGTGGCTGTAAGAGTTTGCTCGGGCTGCCATAACAAACTACCGCACAGAGGGGATCGTCAAACAACAGAAATTCTTTCTTTCATGCCTTTGGACCCAGAAGTCCAAGATCAAGGTGTTGGCAGAGTCAGACGCCATCTGAAGGGTCTAGGGACAAAGTCTGCATTGCCTTCTCCCAGCTTTCCGGTGGCTTCGAACAGTGTTCGTTGTTTTTCGCCGGGCAGCTGTACCAATCCCGCCTCTGCCTTTGTCCTCACTTCTTGCCTCTGCTTCTATTTCTGTATCCAGAAGACACCAGTCTTTGGATTGGGGCCCACCTCAATTGGGTGTGACCTCATCTTTAATTGATTACATCTGCAAAGACCTCACTTGCAAATAAAATCTTATTTACAAGCTCTGGAGGTTTGCGCTTCAGCATATCTTTCTGGGGAATACACTTGAACCCAGAACACTGGGTGCCTTCTATTCCACCTCTTTCCAGAGCTTCAGAGGCAATTATCAGGATGGCTTGCCACGGTGGACACATTTCAGAAGTTTTGACTTTGAAAAAGATAATCTTAAGCAACTTTAGAGAAAAGTCTTTACCTGCAGTTATGCAAAAAAGAGAATTTGAACAAGTTCTGGCCAATTTTTCACAGCACCGAATTACTTAAAGAAAACTGAAGCCCCTCCACTGGATACCCTCTAGATGGGACAAATACTTAAAAGCTAAAAGACATTTTTAAGGCTCTCTGAATAAAGTACTATTTGTTAATGGAGTTTGTGAGGCTGCTTTCACCCTCTGCATTTAAGATGCTCATTAGAGGCAGAAAGAAAGCAGTTTCCCTCTGATCCACTTGAATACTTGTCCTAACACTTGCTGAAAAGACGTGAGCTTACTGTCTTCTGGTCCCATGCAGTGAAGTGAATTTTTGCCAGAAATTTTAAGAAGACTTTTTGCTTTTCTTGCTAATGATATGGAGTATTGGCAAACAAATAAATCAGTATAAAAATTATAGAGAAGCTTTCTGTTCTAATTTTGGCATCTATCACAATTGGTCGTGCCATCGGAGAAGCAGTTTTACTTTGTGCCAGTCTGAACCAGGAAGCATGGTACTGTGTTCATTTATGTTATGTTTGCATCCCCTTTCCTGATTTTTCGCATTTCTTTCCCCAACTTGAGAAAGAATGTGTGTGTGTGCATGCTAAATCGCTTCAGTCCTCTCCAACTGTTTGTGAACCTATGGACTGTAGCCTGCCAGGATCCTCGGTCCATGGGGATTCTCCAGGCAAGAATACTAGAGTGGGTTGCCAAGCCCTCCTCCAGGGGATCTTCCCAACCCAGGGATCAAACCTGCAACTCTTATGTCTCCTGAATTGGCAGGTGGGTTCTTTACCACTAGCCCCACCTGGGAAGCCCCTGAGAAAGAATATATCACAGTAACTGGATAATAACATAAGAATATATCACAGTAAATGGACAATACACATTTTCCCCCACTTTGCTTTTGTTTTAAAAAAGTAACCCTATTTTCTGGTCCTCTGGATCCCACAGAAAACTCCATCATTTCTGTGGCTGAGAAGCAAAAGCTTTCCTTAGGAAACACACAGGATGGAAGGAGCCCAGTCCTGCTCGGCATCAACAGTGAGTCACGAGAGAGAAGCATGGTCCTGCAGCAGCTGCTGTTTGGCTTTCTTCAAATTCAACCCAAAGCACCCAAGTTCTGATTCTAAAGCTTGAAAATAAAGCTGCTGCTGACGCTGCTAAGTCGCTTCGGTTGTGTCTGACTCTGTGCGACCCCATGGATGGTAGCCCTCCAGGCTCTCCCATCCCTGGGATTTTCCAGGCAAGAACACTGGAGTGGGTTGCCATTGCCTTCTCCGGAAAATAAAGCAGACTCAAAATAAACTTCACTGATCAATCTCCTTTTAAAATCATGCTACCCCTCCTATCAGACATCTGTGGGTAAGATCTCTGATTCGTGTTTCTGTCATGTCTTCCCTGCAGCTCCAGTTTCTGTCTGAGAACCCTCGTGCATCAGGAAAAGCTCATTCCAAGCGATTCCCGATCTGGGGATGGACCATTGCACTAAGCCAGTCAATACTTTCCACGCCCCTGGCCACAGTGATTGGTTCAGGCATAGGCAGTCAGCATGCACTGGTCCAACCAAAGTGAATCTCAAGATTTTGATTGATAATGCCAAGGCAAGAGCACTATTTACAATAACCATGACATGGCAGCAACCCAAGAGTCGATCAACAGATGGCTGGCTTAAGAAGATATGGTACCTGTATACAACGGAAAATTACTCAGCCCCAAAAAATGAAATATTTCCATTTGCAACAACATGGATGGATCTAGAGACTGTAATGCTTAGTGAAATAAGTCAGAGAAAGACAAATACTATACCACTTAACATGGAATCTAAAAAATAATATTAATGCAAATGAATCTATATATAAAACAGAAACTGACTCACAGACATATGACACAAACTTAAGGTTACTAAAGGGGAAAGGGAGGGAGGAAGGGCCAAATTCAGAGTAAGGAATTAACAGATACAAACTGAAAGTGAAAGTGTTCGTCACTTAGTCATGTCTGATTCTTTGTGACCCCAAGTTCCTCTGTCCGTGGGATTCTCCAGGCAAGAATACCGGAGTGGATTGCCATTCCCTACTCCAGGGAAGCTTCCTGACTCAGGGATTGAACCCTGGTCTCCCACATTGCAGGCAGATTCTTTATCATCTGAGCTATCAGGGAAGCCCAGAGATACAAACTGTTATACATGAAGTAGATAAGTATCGAGGGTCTATTGTATAGCTCAGGAAATTATACCAATATCCTGTAATAACGTATAATGGAATATAATCTGCAAAAAAAAAAAAAACCCACTATGTTCTGTACCTGAAACTACCCCTGTCTTCCTTGAACAAGAGTGAGGAAGTTTGTTGCTTTGGAAGTTTCTGGAAGCCACCTTGTGTCTATAATTGGTGCCGGCCCGTGGATGAAGTCAACGTTACAGATACAGTAGAGAGATAGTAGTCCTTGATAATGTTGCTGAATTGCTAGAACTCGCCCTTCTTTTAGACCATTTAGTAACATGGCTCAAAAAACTCCCCTTATGACTTAAGACCATTGAGATGGGTTTTATATTACTTACAACTGAAATGTGTTTTTTTCCACCCTCTGTTATGTCTTTTTGTCAGCCTTTTCCATGCACGTCAAAGTTAATCTGATAATATACTTGAGGCAGGATGAATTTGAGATGTTTGTGGAATATTCAGTTCAGTTCAGTTCATTTGTCACTCAGTCATGTCTGACTCTTTGTGATCCCATGAACTGTAGCACACCAGGTCTCCCTGTCTATCACCAACTCCCGCAGTCCACCCAAACCCATGTCCATTAAGTCAGTGATGCCATCCCCCCATCTCATCCTCTGTCATCCCCTTCTCCTTCTGCCTTCAATCTTTCCCAGCATCAAGGTCTTTTCCAGTGAGTCAGTTCTTCACATCAGGTGGCCAAAATATTGGAGTTTCAGCTTCAACAACAGTCCCTCCAATGAACACCCAGGACTGATCTCCTTTAGGATGGACTGGTTGGATCTCCTTGCAGTCCAAGGGACTCTCAAGAGTCTTCTCCAACTATTCAGGTGGCAATAACTAGAAGAGCATGTCCAACAGAACTTTCTGCAGGGAATTCCCTGGTGGCCTAATGGTTTGGACTCTGTACTTTCACTGCCAAGGGCCCAGGTTCAATCTGTGGTTGGGGAGCTAAGACCCCACAAGCCACAGGACTGGACCAAAAAAAAAACTTTCTGCAATGATGGCAGTGTTTTGTAGCTGCACTGTCCAACATGAAAGCCACACACAGCTATCAAGCCCTTAAAATGTGGTTCGTGTGACCATTTACAATAGCCAAGACGGAAACAACCTAAATGGCCATCGATAGATAATGCACAAAGAAGATGTGGCATATGTTTATGTAATGAAATACTGTTCAGCCTTTACAAAAAGAGTGAAGCGATGCCATTTGCAGCAACATGGATGGACCTGGAGATGACTATACTAACTGAAGTAAGCCAGACAAAGACAATGTAATATGATATCATTCATCTGTGCAGTCTTAAAAATTGCCACCAGTGAGCTTACTTACAAAGCAGAAATAGACTCACAGACATAGAAAACAAACTTATGGTTACCAAACAGGCAGAGGGGGCAGAGAGGAATAAATAAGGAGTTTGGGATTAACAGATATGTACCATTATGTATAAAGTAGATAAATAACAAGGACCTACAGACTATCACAGGGAACTGTATGCAATATCTTGTAACAACCTATAATGGAAAAGAATCTGAAAAAGAGTAGACATATATGTATATATATATATCTGTTCAGTTCAGTCGCTCAGTCGTGTCTGACTGTGACCCCATGAATC
>SJYA01002930.1:3871749-3899054 GCA_006410615.1 Neotragus moschatus | reverse complement strand
AAAAAAAAAAAAAACCCACTATGTTCTGTACCTGAAACTACCCCTGTCTTCCTTGAACAAGAGTGAGGAAGTTTGTTGCTTTGGAAGTTTCTGGAAGCCACCTTGTGTCTATAATTGGTGCCGGCCCGTGGATGAAGTCAACGTTACAGATACAGTAGAGAGATAGTAGTCCTTGATAATGTTGCTGAATTGCTAGAACTCGCCCTTCTTTTAGACCATTTAGTAACATGGCTCAAAAAACTCCCCTTATGACTTAAGACCATTGAGATGGGTTTTATATTACTTACAACTGAAATGTGTTTTTTTCCACCCTCTGTTATGTCTTTTTGTCAGCCTTTTCCATGCACGTCAAAGTTAATCTGATAATATACTTGAGGCAGGATGAATTTGAGATGTTTGTGGAATATTCAGTTCAGTTCAGTTCATTTGTCACTCAGTCATGTCTGACTCTTTGTGATCCCATGAACTGTAGCACACCAGGTCTCCCTGTCTATCACCAACTCCCGCAGTCCACCCAAACCCATGTCCATTAAGTCAGTGATGCCATCCCCCCATCTCATCCTCTGTCATCCCCTTCTCCTTCTGCCTTCAATCTTTCCCAGCATCAAGGTCTTTTCCAGTGAGTCAGTTCTTCACATCAGGTGGCCAAAATATTGGAGTTTCAGCTTCAACAACAGTCCCTCCAATGAACACCCAGGACTGATCTCCTTTAGGATGGACTGGTTGGATCTCCTTGCAGTCCAAGGGACTCTCAAGAGTCTTCTCCAACTATTCAGGTGGCAATAACTAGAAGAGCATGTCCAACAGAACTTTCTGCAGGGAATTCCCTGGTGGCCTAATGGTTTGGACTCTGTACTTTCACTGCCAAGGGCCCAGGTTCAATCTGTGGTTGGGGAGCTAAGACCCCACAAGCCACAGGACTGGACCAAAAAAAAAACTTTCTGCAATGATGGCAGTGTTTTGTAGCTGCACTGTCCAACATGAAAGCCACACACAGCTATCAAGCCCTTAAAATGTGGTTCGTGTGACCATTTACAATAGCCAAGACGGAAACAACCTAAATGGCCATCGATAGATAATGCACAAAGAAGATGTGGCATATGTTTATGTAATGAAATACTGTTCAGCCTTTACAAAAAGAGTGAAGCGATGCCATTTGCAGCAACATGGATGGACCTGGAGATGACTATACTAACTGAAGTAAGCCAGACAAAGACAATGTAATATGATATCATTCATCTGTGCAGTCTTAAAAATTGCCACCAGTGAGCTTACTTACAAAGCAGAAATAGACTCACAGACATAGAAAACAAACTTATGGTTACCAAACAGGCAGAGGGGGCAGAGAGGAATAAATAAGGAGTTTGGGATTAACAGATATGTACCATTATGTATAAAGTAGATAAATAACAAGGACCTACAGACTATCACAGGGAACTGTATGCAATATCTTGTAACAACCTATAATGGAAAAGAATCTGAAAAAGAGTAGACATATATGTATATATATATATCTGTTCAGTTCAGTCGCTCAGTCGTGTCTGACTGTGACCCCATGAATCGCGGTACGCCAGGCCTCCCTGCCCATCACCAGCTCCTGGAGTTCACTCAGACTTGCGTCCATCAAGTCAGTGATGCCATCCAGCTATCTCATCCTCTGTCGTCCCCTTCTCCTCCTGCCCCCAGTCCCTCCCAGCGTCACAGTCTTTTCCAATGAGTCAGCTCTTCGCATGAGGTGGCCAAAGTACTGGAGTTTCAGCTTTAGCATCATTCCTTCCAAAGAAATCCCAGGGCCGATCTCCTTCAGAGTGGACTGGTTGGATCTCCTTGCAGTCCAAGGGACTCTCAAGAGTCTTCTCCAACACCACAGTTCAAAAGCATCAATTATATATATGTATGCATAACTGAAACTTCTTGCTGTACATTTGAAACTAAGACAGCATTGTAAATCACCTATACTTCAATTTTTTAAATGTGGTTTATGCGAATGAAAATCCAACTGTTAAATTTTATTTTATTTTGAGATTTTTAATTTTAAAGGCCACATGTTACTAGCAGCAACTATATTAAACAGCACAGATCTAGAAAGAATTTGAAAACATGGAGCTAAGACATATAACGGGTGAAGACAGAAAGTTGAGAGTCTCAAAGCTGCTCAGAATGTGTGGGGTGAGAGGAGAGTGAAGGACAGCCCTTGGGACATTAATATTCAAATACAAGTGGTGATAAGGAGCGGGCGAAGGATACCGAGAACACAGGGATGAGAAATAGGAAGAAAAGCACAAGCTGCAGGAATCATGAACACTAAGAAAGGCACATTTCAGGGAGTCAGTGCCACATGAAGCAAGGGATAAAATATGATAAGTGTCCATTGGTCTCAATGAAAAAAAAGTCACTGATGGTCATCAGAAGAGTAGTTGTATGATAGGAGGGGAAGCTAGATGGTTTGAGGCATCAGAGCTGAAACATCTTTGGTCATGGTTATTAATGACCACAAAGAAGAACTCAGACCCTGGAACGTCCAGAAGACATCAGCCAAGTAAGGACTAAATTCATACTTTCCTGAGTCTTTACCTTGTTTGCCTTGATCTATTTCTAAGGGACATGGCAACATTTCCCCCCAACTGGCCCTTAATTAATAGGTATTTTGCCAAATCAAATATGGCTCCCTAAACGACATGGTGATATCATACCCTGTACTTATAATCTCTCATTCCAATTTCTAGATTGTCAGCTTAAACCATCAAGCAATTCATTTCAAATCACCATTTTCTCTTTTCTTCCTCTGATATATATTTATTTATTTGGGACTTCTATTTTTAGCCTGTCTGAAGGGGAAAAAAATAATAGGAATTCACAGGATTTATTGCCCAAATTACTTCCCTGGCTCCCTCCAACCTCCATCAAGGCTTCTGACAGTGGCATTGTATTTCATATTTATTAGATTTTTAAGTGCTCTGTTAGGTATTTTACAAGCTTTCCTTAATGTCTCTGCAACCCAAGTGCACAACAGCCACTGAAAATTGATCACAGGTCATATCTGGCCCATCTTTAAATTTAAATCACACGTAGCCTTCTTCATCTCCATACTGGCTTCCAAGGGAGATTGTTGCAAACTTTACATAAAAACCAAGGAGACTATTTTCCAAGTTATTTAAAATGAATGCACAGAGCATCATTTATCCTTAATACTAATGGTCTAAGTGAAATAACAAATATTCCCCCCAAGTGTGGCTGGATAGAGAAGGAACGAATGAATGATGTCTACGGAATCCAAAGCCAGCTAGGTCTGCAAAGTCATTGCAAAGCAGACATGTTGGAGCAAGTTCACAGTGAATGTGGATTAAAACAGATATTCTCTGAGCAAAGAAAACATGCTGGAAAGAGGTGCTATACCGGGAGTTGAGAAACAGGAATTCTAGAAGNTGAATGATGTCTACGGAATCCAAAGCCAGCTAGGTCTGCAAAGTCATTGCAAAGCAGACATGTTGGAGCAAGTTCACAGTGAATGTGGATTAAAACAGGTATTCTCTGAGCAAAGAAAACATGCTGGAAAGAGGTGCTATACCGGGAGTTGAGAAACAGAAATTCTAGAAATGGCTCTGTCACTAATGACTTATGTGGCTTTGGGCAACTGGCTCCCATCTCCAGATGCTCACTGTAAAAGAGAGGACATGACTGACTGATCACTACTATCCCTTCCAGTTCTTGTGTGTATTAGCCGCTTAGTCGTGTCAGACTCTTTGCAGCAATATGGACTGCAGTCCACCAGACTCCTCTATTCGTAGGAGTCTCCAGGCGAGAATATTGGAGTGGGCTGCCATCCCAGTGGACTCCTCCTTGGAGTCTTCCCAACCCAGGGATGGAACCCGCATCTCTTACATCTCCGGCATTGGCAGGCAGGTTCTTAACCATTAGTGCCACCTGGGAAGCCCCTTCCAGCTCTCACTTCTTTTAATCCCAAATCACAGGATGGAATTCCAAAGACCCAAAGTTATATTGAGGGTAACTTGCTACAGACAGAGGTCAACAGCAATCAGATCTAGAGAAGGAGGAAGCCGTTTGCACAAGTTTGGGTCCAGCTTGTTTCCATCACTGGGACAAAGATCATATCTATACTTCTTTGTAAACCACTCATTTTTCTCCTCAGCAGTCCTTCCCTCTACTCAGCACGATATAGGACGGCAGAGGTTCCACAGATATTGACTGATTGATTTATCCAAACACATCCAGGTTGGCCTTCTCCACTTTGGTGAGTCATAATTTTATTTACTCGTCCATTAATCTATTTATTGATTCATCCAGTCACCCATTCATCTAACTGTTCATCCGTCTATCCTTGTATTCATCCCGTAAATATTTACTGAGTACCTTGTATGTGCCCAGGTACTAAGTACTAAGGTACTAAGTACTGAGGTAGTGACAGCCACCACTTGGATGTGAATAACTGTGGCTGGAATTCACATGCCTGTCCTGGGAAGTAAGTGAACTATGCCACTGGGGAGCTCTCCCCAAAGGGCTCCTGTCACAACACCTCCTTTATGTAGGAAAAGTGTAACACTGATGTGGGTTCCCATCCCCCACAGAGGCAGTGTACAGAACCAGGGATGGTTAATTTGAGCAAGAGAAAACCTCCGATCCTTAACTTCTCTCTACATGACACAGCAATCCAAGCAAGGCCCTCCTCTAGAAGTATCAGCTTATCTTATCATGGCAACCGGTTCCATCACTTCATGGCAAATAGATAGGGAAACAATGGAAACAGTGGCAGACTTTATTTTTCTGGGCTCTAAAATCACTGCAGATGGTGACTGCAGCCATGAAATTAAAAGATGCTTGCTTCTTGGAAGAAAAGCTATGACCAACCTAGATAGCATAGTGAAAAGCAGAGACATTACTTTTCCAACAAAGGTCCATTCAATCAAAGCTATGGTTCTTCCAGTAGTCATGAATGGATGTAAGAGTTGAACTATAAAGAAAGCTGAGCACCAAAGAATTGTTGCTTTTGAACTGTGGTGTTAGAGAAGACTCTTGGGAGTCCCTTGGACTGCAAGGAGATCAAACCAATCCATCCTAAAAGAAATCAGTCCTATATATTCATTGGAAGGACTAATGCTGAAACTCCGATAATTTGGCCACTTGATGTGAAGAACTGACTCCTTGGAAAAGACCCTGGTGCTGGGAAAGATTGAAGGCAGGAGGGGAAGGGGACAACAGAGGATGAGATGGTTGGATGGCATCACCAACTCGATGGACCTGAGTTTGAGCAAACTCCGGGAGTTGGTGATGGACAGGGAAGCCTGGTGTGCTGCAGTTCATAGGGTCACAAAGAGTCAGACATGACTGAGTGACTGAACTGAACTGAACCCTATGAGAAAACTGGCAAGCAGAGCAGTTAGAAAATGGAATGGGCTGCCTAAGAGAGTAATGAGTTCTCTGGCATGGGAAGTGATTGCATGGGGGTTAGATAATCAACATTTGCTGGGAATGTCACAAAGGTAGGTCAAGTGTGAAAAGAGGGGCTAGACAAAATGACCTCCAAAGTTCCTTCTCACCCTGAACTTCCAGAATTCTAGGAGTAAGACCGTATTGTTTGTGTCCAATTCAGCACCCGGCCAATTCATTTAGAGCTTGCCATCCTCCCCTTTCCCCAAACCCCTTAATTCTCCTGGAGATAAGTTGGCAGAGAATACAATAGCCTTGCCACCAGAACAATTGGTTTGCATCTATGAAAACAGTTCAGCAGCAGGAATCCTTCAAGATATCAAATTCTCGCACAGGAAAAACAGACAAGAAGAGATCCATGCAGAAGAAATCAGATGAGTATCAATCCCAACTCTTTTTTTCAAAAAACATTTATTTTTTATTTTTTGGCTGCATCGGGTCTCAGTTACAGCAAATGGGCTTCTCTCTAGTTGTGGCATGCAGGCTTAGTTGCTCCAAGGCAGGTGGGATCTTAATTCTCCAACTGGGGACTGAACCCATGTCCCCTGCACTGGAAGGCAGATTCTCAATCAGGAGACCACCAGGGATGTCCCAACCCCAATTCTTAAAACCAAATTTGTACCTGAATTCACAATGTCAGGGAGAAATTCTCCAGCAGTCTTGGGTCACCAGGAGGTAGGAAATATCCCCAGCCTGCAATTCTATAGCTTAGTACTTAGAGTCCATTGGGTTTGCTAGCAATACACCCATCAGCTCTGCTTTCCCTGACAGCTTAGCCACCCTTTTAGAACAAGAATCTGAAATTCTCTTTTTCCCATATTGAAAATTAGAGCAGTCAATAGAACAAAGAAATGAGTTCTGAGATTTTTTTCCCCCCTAAAGAAGCTCATTTAACCCTGCAAACACAGGAAAGAAATGCCAGGAAAGCAGCCTTGATCAACTGCTGGCTGGTGGTGAGACTGAACCAAGTTCCCCTGGTCCCTTTCTTCTGCATTCCCCAGCACCGGAGATCTAGGTGCATCCTGTCCCTCCATTTCTCAGAAGGAGGAGCAGATGAATGTGGCTGTCTGGAGAGCAGGTTTTATTGGAGAAATAAATCTCTTTGGCTAAATATGAACCATGCAGAAGAAACAAAGGAACTTCTCTTTAATGACCAAGGTTTAAATGAAGCCCAGCACCCTAAGGCAGAACCCCAATTAAGAAGAGATGGGAAATTAATGTCCAAGAGACCACTCAAAGTTACGTAAAAATTTACCAAGGACCAAGGATATACCAGAAAGTATGTTAGTTGCTGGGGTTTCAAAGAGAAAGAAGGCAGTCCTCCTGTCACCTGGGGCTGACAGGGAGTGGGAGCATTGCCAGGTGGGGTTGAAGGATGAGGACACAGCAGGATGGAAAGTGCTATAAGCAGGTATGGCCTTACACTACAGCCACGAGGACTGATCAGGAGGCAATCAGGGAAGGCTTCCAGAGGAGGTGCTGTTGGGTCTTGTCTTAAAAGGTGTTTGCAAGGGGGAGAGGAGGGACCATTCTTCCAGACAGAAGGATGAACATGCNGAGCATTGCCAGGTGGGGTTGAAGGATGAGGACACAGCAGGATGGAAAGTGCTATAAGCAGGTATGGCCTTGCACTACAGCCACGAGGAATGATCAGGAGGCAATCAGGGAAGGCTTCCAGAGGAGGTGCTGTTGGGTCTTGTCTTAAAAGGTGTGTAGGAGTTTGCAAGGGGGAGAGGAGGGACCATTCTTCCAGACAGAAGGATGAACATGCGTAGAGGAGTGTGGAAAGGGTAGGACCCACACTTTCAAGGAACAATGACACGTTCACTGTGAGTCCTATTGTAACAGACAAGGCTGGATAATTAGACCAGAGCCCAGCCATGAAAGACGCTGGTGCTGCGAAGACAACTGAACTTTATCCTGTAGGTCAGGATGCCCCAAATTTAGACAAATAATGAATCACCCAGGGAGCTCACATGAGTGATAAAGTATGGATTCCAGGGCCACATCCCCAGAAACTGTGATTCCGCAAGTCCAAGAGGCAACCTGGGAATCTGCATGTTGATAAGCAGTGAGGCACGCTTGAAGAATCTCTCTGTAGGAGCCCAGGAACTGTGATGGGGTTTCAAGGAAGGGGCAGGGCGTTGTGTTTGGGAATTCTCAGCTGGAAGCTCAGAGAAAATGACCTGGAGGAGGAGGCAGTGGAGAGAGATTATCACAGAGGGACACGAAACGCAGAGCAGGTGCCCCGAGGGAAACTGCAGGGCCATCTCTGGCTTGACGCTGAAACGGCCGCTCTTGGTGGACTTTCTGTGTCACCTGGAGCAGTAAAGCCAATCTGGGCCAGAGAGAGAGGTTGGGGCAAGATCTGCGGCACCCCGGGGAAAGTGGCCGTCCCAGGGTTGCCAGACTTCATTTTTGTGCTGAGCCACTAATGAAGCCTGAGGCCCAGGGCTGGGGAGGGACTGGCACCCAGGCTGGGAGCGAAGCTGGAGCACAAAAAAGTGTCAGGGTGGCAGAGTGGCCTGTCGCAGGGTGCAGGCTGCAGATACACCCCACCCTGCCCAGTGTTGTTGCTGGTGACGACCTTGTCCCCAGGATTCTGTCCCAGCCGAGCCTCCGGGTGACTCGGCTTCTCGGGCTGTTGCCAGCTGCTTGGTACATGTAGCCTGGCTCGAGGGAGCTGTGCTTTCAGTGATGCCCTCACCCACAGAAGCCCAGATACCTCAGCCATGACCGATTCTGTGTCTAAAGTGATGAGTAGTGACCAACAGAGATGCCAGGACCTCACCAGGTGAGAGGCAGGAGAAATGACAAGCACAAAGAAGTTCCCTTCTCTCTGAGGGAGCACCACTGCAACCAGATCACCTGGGATGTCAGGGCGTCTGTGCCCTGCGGCTGAAGAAATGCAAAATCCCCAGAGAGCCGCACTGACCAGCCAGGCTCAAATCGGTACCCACGTGGTGCCTTGAGCAGAATTTCTCAAACCCTATATTAGAGGCACCATTTAGAAATAGTTAGCATTCACTTTACAATCTTCAAGTGAAATTCATAGATAATATAACTACCCAACTCATAATTTTAAGAAAATATATGATGCCCTGGGATGGGAAAAAAAAAAAAAAAAACGTAAAAGGGATGGAAGGAAAGTAAATTAGGACAATATATTTCACAGACTTCCCTGGTGGCTTGGGCAGTAAAGAATCTGCCTGCAATGCAGGAGACTCGGGTTCCATCCCTGGGTTTGGAATATCCTCTGGAGGAGGAAATGGTGACCCACTCCAGTATTCTTGCCTGGCAAATCCCATGGGTAGAGAAGCCCAGCGGGCTCCTCCAGGGGGCTGTTGGACACGATGGAGTAAGTAATAGCCGCTCTTTGCATTTCACAGTTAAGCTAGGAGACAGCCTGAGGAGACACCTGCATATCTAGCTGGAGAGGACAAGGCAGCCACACATGCAAGCTGGTACAAGCACGTCTTACCAATGACTCAAGCGCCATGCACAGCACTGCATTAGACGACTGTTTGCTGAATGTGTTAAACATGTGAGTTTTCTAAAGTAATGAGTGATTTTTGATATAGTTCCAAACAAAACAAGACACAGTCTTCTCTTGATTTGCTGGCAGTGCCTCCCCGTAAGAAGTATAGATTTAAACTTTGCAAAACAAAATTCTTTTTGTTTACATGTAAAATAGAATTAGGTGCTAGGTTCGGATGACTATCGGTTGATTTTTTTCACCTACATGAACACACAGAGGATATTAGAAAGTCGTGAGTGACAGAGGACTGTTCTTGGTGTGGAAATGTCCCCCCAAAGCAGGACAGCTCCTGGCTCCTGCCCTCAAAAGGTCCTGAGGTCTTCCAACTATGGTGACAACCCAAAGCATGAAGCTGTAGACTTAAAAAAATGTTCCCATTTGCAGGACAGCAATGAAGACGTAGACATAGAATAGACTGTGGACCCAGGGCAGGGAGGAGAGGGTGGGACAAACAGAGAGAGTAACATGAAAACAAAGACGTTACCATGTGTAAAGTAGATAGCCAGCAGGGATTTGCTGTATGACTCAGGGAGCTCAAACTGTGGCCCTATGACAACCTAGAGGGCTGGGAGATGACAGGGAGGGGACATACGTGTACCTATGGCTGATCCATGTTGATGTATGGCAGAAAACAACCCAATAATGTAAAGCAATTACCTTCAATTAAAAATAAATAAATTTTAAAAATGCTCCCTGGAGGGTGCTGCTGTCCCTCCCAGGACCACCCCTTTGGAGATGACCAAGCACTTTCTTGAACAGTAACTAATCTGAGCCTCCCAGGTGAGGGAGGCAGCGCAGATGGGGAAACTGAGGCCCAAGGAAGGATGTCACACCTAGGTTCATGGGGAGTTAGCAACAGAGAAGAGACCCCGAATTCCTGAACTGTGGATGGAGTTGGGAACTGAACTGTGTCCCTACAAATCCATATGTTGAAGTCCTAATTCCTGGTAGCTCAGAATGCAAATGTATATGGAGAGAGGGTGTTTAGAGAGGTAATTAGGTTAATATGAAGTCATTAGCATGGACCCTAATCCAATATGACTGGCGTTCTTAAAAGAAACGATTAGGACACAAGCACAGAAAGGAGAACACAGGAGCACACAGGAAGGCGGCCACCTGTAAGCCAAGAGGAGAGCCCTCGGGGACAACAGAGCCTGTCAACAACATGATGTTGGACTTCTAGCCTGCAGAACTGTGAGCTAATACATTTCAGGTTAAGCCAGTCTGTGGTTCTCTGTTATGGTGGCCCTGGCTGACTAATACAGGTAGGATTTGAAGATCACCTAGCCTGCCTGCCCGCCCTCTGTGTAAGTGGTCTGTGGATTATCAGAAGCCAGTCTGATGGGTTCCCACCTACCACAGGGCTGAAAGTATAGACACTGCATTTAACTCTATAAACCAGGTGAAGTCATTCACACCCCACCCCCCAGGTGAACTCAGAGAGTCTCCCACCAGCGGGTCAACGGGGAACAACCTCTAATTTAACGCAAATTTGGGGGAGACCTGTATAATCCAGATGAGACCAAATCAGGTCAATTAATTCCCCAAATGATTCTAATTACCCAAATCTCTGTGTTGAGGCTCTGTCTGCTTGGCTGAAGAGAAACTTACTCACCGCCTGAGGTTCTTAGAATCACCAGGTGTGCCGATTCATGTCTGGAAATCAGAATTTTCGTCCTCACATTTGGTTTGTCCTGAGGGTGGGGCAAAAAATCAAGTGCCCCACCCATGATGGCCAGACTCCCCTGCCTCGATCCACTGCCACCTCTGACATCCCATTCCCAGCTGTTTAGGGCTCAGGCCCCCCATCTCATCCCACCAGCTCCAACGTGGAGCTAGGACAGCTCCAAGATGCATTTCCAAATAAAAATACCTTCAGTTTAAGCTTAGGTAAGAGGGTCCCACAGCAAAGTAACCTCCTTGGAACTTGTGACTTGATTATCCCATGAGTCCACCGGGCTTCTCAAACTTGACATGTCCACACAGCACTTCTGACCTTCTGTCCCTAGAAACCAGCTCCTGTCACAGGCTTGCCTCATCTCAACACACATCCACTCCACTCATCTAGTTCTTTGGATTCATCCCAAATACACGACCATCAGTAAGTTGCTTCACCTTGTAGTGCCTCAGTTTTCTCATTTGTAAAATGGGGTCCATAGTCTTTATCTCATAGAATGTTTATGAGGATTAAATGGGCTTGTAATGGATTGAGACCAGGGTCTGCAGCATGGTAAGCTCTGTTAGTATGAGCGCGGATATGACTGATTGAATGAGCACACGAATTGCTTCTTTCTATCTCTCACATCTCACATCTAATCTGTCAGCAAATCCTATTTGTTGCCCCCACAAAATAGTGCCTGACTGTTTCTCACCACTTCCCCTCTTATCACTCTGGTTCAACCCAGTGATTTTGACTGAATTTATAGTTACATAACCATCACTGCAGTCTCATTCTAGAACATTCCATCACGTCTTTTCTGGACATTTCATGTAAGTGGAGTCATGCAGTCTGTAGTCTGTAGTTTGTGTCTGGTTTCTTTCATTTAGCAGGGTGTCCTTGAGGTTCTTCCATGTTGTAGCAGGTTTCACTTTGTTCCTTTTTATTGCTGAGAAGTATATCCCCTTGTGTGGACTTTGACTAATGTTTGCAACAGACTTCTCTTGGGTCTCCCTGTCCCCTTGTCCCCTCTGTTCTGGGCAAGAAGCCAGACAAGTTTTTTTAACCATAGATCAGTGCATGCAACTCAAATTCAAACCCTCCCAGGGCTCCCAACTCAGAGTAAGAGCCAAAGTCCCTGCAGAGGTGGCTTAGTTGGCTCCAGTGGCCATAACAAATTCTGCAGACTGGGGGACTTAAACAACAGACATTTATTTCCCATAGTTCTGGGGGCTGGAGGCCAAGATCAGGAGGCCAGCATGGTCAGGTTCCGGTGAGACCCTCCGCTTGGCCTCACTGTGTGCTCACTGATGTGAGTTCTCTCTCCCTTTGCTTACAGAATCTTATCAGATTTGGGGCTTCCCTGGTGGCTCAGACAGTAAAGAATCCTCCTGCAATGTGGGCAACCTGGGTTCGATCCCTGGGTTGGGAAGATTCCCCTGGAGAAGGGAACGGTTACCCACTCCAGTATTCTGACCTGGAGAACTCCATGGACGGAGGAGCCTGGCAGGCTACATACAGTCCATGGGGGTCACAAAGAGTCGGACACAACTGAGTGACTTTCACTTACCAGATTAGGACAACCCCCAACTCCTTGTCATTTAACTTTGCCTTCTAAAGCCCTGCCTCCAAACACAGCCACCTTGAGGGTTAGGGTTTTAACATGGGAATTTGGAGGGGACACAGCTCAGTCCACAGTAAGAGACCTACAAGGCTTTGCCTGATCTGACCTCAAGCACACCCAACACCCTTCCACCACAGGGCCTTTTGTCTTTGTGGTCCCCTCTGTCCAAACCATCCTTCACCCAGACATCCACATGGCCTTGATGTCACTCCCCTCCCATGAAACCCGCCTGCCCATCCTCCTTCACACTGTGACGCCCTCAGCATGGCTCTCCTACCCCACACCCACCCTCCCTCTCCCCCTTCCAGGCTTCATTTTCTCCATTGCACCATCTGACAAAAGAGATGTTTTACTTATTTATTGCTTATTTTACTTAGAATGTGAACTTCATGAGAGCAGCAGATGGTGTTGCTTTGCCAGGGTTCCACTCTCCTTCCCCCAGTTACTCCCATCCCTGCAGTAGGTGCCTGACAAATGTTTATGGGAAAGAAAAAAAGAGGAGCTGGGAACTCTAGGCCTGGCCCAGCCACATGTCCTGCCAGCACCAGGGACAGGCCAGAGAATTGCAGGCAGCCATGTAGTCCAGAAACGGGGCTGGATTGCGTGTATGCAGCGGTCGGTGTGAGTTTGCTGTCCTGAGAGAACAGAACAACACCCCAGATCCACAAGTGTACTTGGGGAGACAGGCCCATTGCAAGGCCCCATCCAACTTCCATCCATGCCCCTCACTAAACATTTCCTAAGTGCTGCCCGTGTACCAGGCATACAGAGATAAAGGGCATGGCCCCTGCCCTCCAGGAACTCACAGGCTGTTTAGGGAGACAGGTCCAATCCAAGACAGTTAAGGCACCAGTAGAGGAGGCTGACAGTGACTAACCCCTCTAGTTGAGTGCGGTCTACTTCAGGGCATTCAAACTGGTTCCTGGAAGATGAATTATGTGATACAAGCAGAAGGGAGGGGCGTGTTAGGGGGAGGAAACTCATTGTGCTGGGAAGGGGGTGGCGACTTGGAGATGGAGGAGGACACAGCAGGCTGAGGCCAGGTTGCAAAGGGCCACCTGCAAAGCAGTCTGAACCTTAGCCTGTGAACTAGTGGTTCTCCAACTCTCCTCTGAGGGCCCCTGTGGGGTTCCTTACAGCCTCTCAAAAGGTGGACAGGAGATCTGGAGGACAGGGCGGGACCAAGAATCGGGTAGTGCTTATCCAGTGCCGTCTGATAGAACTTTCAGTTCTATTCAGTATGGCAGCCTCTACTCCCCACCCCAGGTGGGTGTTGAACGTTCGAAATGAAGCTAGTGCAACTGAGGAACCAGCTTTCCGGTTATATTTCACATTAATCAATATAAATTGACATTGAAATAGCCACTTGTGGTCACCATACTGGACAACACAGTAATAGGAATGGAAAGTTTTCAGTGAGAGAACCTGACCAGAACTGGGCTGTAGAAGCAGCAGAGTCTCAAAACTACCTTAGGAAGTGGGTGCACTTATCTCTATTTTGTTGATGAGGAAATCAAATCTTGGAGAAACGAACGGATTCGTTTAAGGTTTCTGAGCTAATTAGTAGCCGAGATGGGTCTTGAATCTGAGCCTTTTAACACCAAATCTGGGAGCCAGTCAGGGACCCTGGTACCAATGGGGCGTGTCCAATGGGTTTATATACATTCTACCATTGATNATGAGGAAATCAAATCTTGGAGAAACGAACGGATTCGTTTAAGGTTTCTGAGCTAATTAGTAGCCGAGATGGGTCTTGAATCTGAGCCTTTTAACACCAAATCTGGGAGCCAGTCAGGGACCCTGGTACCAATGGGGCGTGTCCAATGGGTTTATATACATTCTACCATTGATAATTATGATGGCACAGACATCTTTTGTCAAACAAAATATTTTATTGTTGTTTAGTCGCTAAGTCATGCCTGACTCTTTTGCAACTCCATGGACTGTAGCTTGCCAGGCTCCTCTGCTGGGATTTCCTGGGCAAGAATACTAGAATGGGTTGCCATTTTCTTCTCCTGAGGATCTTCCTGACCCAAGGATCAAACCCGCGTCTCCTGCACTGGCATGTGGATTCTTTAGCACCGACACACTGGGAATCCCATTAGTTGGTCCCATACTAGAAACACACCAAGTTCTACTTCAGGGATAATGAGCCAATATGATAGGACTTTAAAACTTTATATTTGCAGAATTTTCTCAACAGGAAATTTTCTGCTAAAATTTCTTTCTTAAGTCCATACATTTGCTGTACTCAAATCAGCTACTATTTGGTTAGACATGAAAATTCTTGCACATGTAATCAGCTTTCCCTGGTAATAAATGCCTGAGGCAAACAGTGAGATGGACAGCAGTAATAATCCCTCTCTATATTATTCATAGTAAATCATGTCATCTACCAACATTACTGAAAACAATGAGGAAAGTTCTTACCCATCACATGACTCTTAAAGATAATTTCCTAATGAATATTTTCTTTTTCTCCCCCTGGCAGATAAAGTACCAAGTCAAGAAATGTTGCTAAACTCATTCCTGAAAAATCAAACTGTCTTGTTTTCCCTTCCTCAACTGCTTTCTCATCCATATGACTCAGAAAGAGCTTGATAGGTAACGGAAACTCCTCATGTTGGGGTACGGAGTCAGGCTGGGGAGAAGAGGCAGAGGACAGACAGACTCCACACCCTAAGGTCTGAACTGATGCAGCAGGAATTTGTACAGATCTTCACTTTCATGCAGGATTCCCAAGGCCTCTTTATCCTTCAAAATTGCTCCCTGGAATATGGGAAGGAAAGACTCAGTTAAGCTTCCACTTAGACGCATTGTGTTTTTTGCTCTCCACCAGTGAAGATTTAAGTGAAAGTTGCTCAGAGGAAATTAACCACGTTCTCTACTGCTCTTGAAAAAATCTAGGTTTGTGTAATAGTCAGGACATACTGGGTTATGCTGCAGTAAGAAATAACCCCCAAGTTTCAGAGACCTGAGAAAAAAGGGTATTTCTCTGTTCTGTTACATGTCTATCTAGGGTCAGCTGGACGCTCTGTTTAATACAGTCACTCAGAGACCCAGACTGACTGAACAGACTGCTTCTCAAACATTCTCAAGAGCACCAAAAGGTTTCACCTCTCATCTCCATGCTCTGGCCGGGAAGTCACGTGCAAACTTCCCCTCACAACTTATTGGCCAGAATTAATCACATGGTCCCATCCAAACACAAAGGGGTCAGAAAGTGCAACCCTGCTGCTTACCCAGGAGGCAGAGGGCAGGAAACCCCTGGCACTTGACCACCTCAGCGGAGACCCGTCCCTCTGTTCTGCCTGTGCGTTCTTTATTCTGGAATCCCACTTTCCTCTTGATTTCCAGTAGCGGAGATCGGAAGGAGAGGGCAGGGGCTGGAAGTGTGACAGATCACCCGAAAGTCTTCACTGAATGAATGCTCCTGCTGCCGTGTTTCACATCCGGAAACTAACGGTCCGAGCAGAGCTGTCCCCAGGGGAGGTGCTGAAGCACAGTGACTCGCCAAGCATCAAGGAAGGCCAGACGCGGGTCTCACCCACAGCCCGGAGGGGCCACGGACGTCATCTAATACAGCCCCGTCTTCTCAGGGTCGAGAGCCGGGGCCCACGGGAGGTTTCCCTGAGGTCACCTCAGGGGCAGGACCAGAACACAGCTCTCCTAGGACCCAAAACAGAATTTTCTCCATGGCTCACCCACCTTCCTGGTCTGAAAGGAGTGGAGGGGAAGACAGAGGCTGGAAGGCAGAGGGTGTGGCCTCCAAGACATATAGCCCCTTTCTGAGGTCACTTGATCAAGGCCTTTCCTCATGCCTAAACCAATATCTCTGGCAGCCCCCCTTGGGAATGTCATTTCATGTTGGCAAAGGCTGCCAATCCAGATGCTTCTTCTAGCTTCCTGTGACATTCGAGGGAACTGGAGCTGTGTATGTCAAAGAGAAGGAAAGTGATTCCGAGAAAGAAACACAGACAACAGAGGTGAACGGGATGAGAGTGCGGTTCACAAAGAAGCACTAAATATGGGCCTTTCATCTGCCAGTCTGTCCAAGATTACCTACTCTGAGGGCTACAGTCTGGAATGATCTGGTTTGTTTTCACTTGTTAAGTCCCACTAGGAGACAGACTTCCTCTGGAGTCTGGCCTGTAACCAGCATCAATCCCAGGTATAGGGAGCCACAAGGCAACCTTTGCATAAGGAGTTCCATGTGTATTTGTTGAATAAGTTCATAACAATGGGAAGTCATTTAAAGGTTCTAAACACAGAGGTGACAGCATCATGTTTGTCTTTCAGAAAGATCAAGAGAGTGACATGTACAAGCAATGTTTGAGCTGAGTCAAGGATGGTACAGGAGGGGCGGGAAAATGGAGCATGTGAAGAACATTCCAAGCCAAGAAGGAGTATGAGGGTCCGATGGGGGGAATAAGCAAGGTGCAGATCAACTTCATTCATTCACTCATCCACCCACTCAACCCATAATCTCTTCACTTGGAAGTGGCAGTGAGGGTAGGAGAAGGTACAACTGACAAAAACTAAATAGATAACGCCACTCCAAACCATTTTGTCCACATTATGGCTTCTCCAAGACTGCCTGGGGAGTCGATGTGAAACCTGGGTTGCATTCTTCCTGCNCCCATAATCTCTTCACTTGGAAGTGGCAGTGAGGGTAGGAGAAGGTACAACTGACAAAAACTAAATAGATAACGCCACTCCAAACCATTTTGTCCACATTATGGCTTCTCCAAGACTGCCTGGGGAGTCGATGTGAAACCTGGGTTGCATTCTTCCTGCGCCCAGCACAGCTGTGCTTCACCAATCACTCCTAGAGAGAATGACCCAAAAGCAGAAACACACAGGGGTCCAGTAACCCCTGAACTGGACAGACAGACGGCAATAACGGAGGGCTGAAAGGGATAGTTGTCAAGGAGGCATTTTTGGACCCAAGGTTAGAGTCAGTATGGATGAGACAAAACTATGGTGGAGACTGAAACCAGACTCTGTTCTGTGCTGCTCAGCGGGTCTCTGCTCTGCACCCCAAGCCTGGCCTCGGATGCTCCCCTACTCTTCTCTGCTCCACCCCAGATCACCCCAACCCCCCTTCACTCACTCAATTTCTCACCCAGCTGTTGAGTCCTTTAATCTCACAAGTCCTCAGGAAATGCTCACTTTAGGGGACTAGCTTGGGGATCCATGCATTTGTTCTTCTGATTCACAGATTTTTCTTGGTCAAAGAGAATAATCACAGGGAAGTAACAGCTGGATGTTATTTTTATATCATCTTTGTGATTGAAGAAAGCCCACTTCACAGATCACCAAGATTACCATCACCACTGTTACCAACCTGGGTTCCAATTGAGGAGAGGCCAGATGAGAAATTCAGGCAAGGCTTTATTGGAGCTGGCACTGCAACATGGGGGAGTGAAAACAAGTAACAGGTGCCCTTGTTTGTTCCCTGAGGTCGGGGGTGGGGTGGGGTAGCTGAGCTGGTTCCTTAATTGGGGTGAGGGGCAGGGGCAGATCAGTGGCTTAGGTGGTCTGCCCACCCCCTTGGTGGTGCTGTATGTAGGAATCATGTGCTGTTCCTTGCTTTTGCTCCAGGCACCCAGAAGTGGCAGTTAGGTTTTGGCCTTTCTGTATCGTGTTGTTCATAATTAGCCCCAATTGTGCATGTGTGCAATTATGTGTAGTCCCTTAGGGTTTTTTTGGTATCCTGTTGCTCGAGGAGTTGGTTGTCCAGGTGCAAGCACTGCAGTAAAGGGTCCCAGGTCTCAGGGCCCAGGCTACATCACTGCTGCTGCTGCTGCTGCTAAGTTGCTTCAGTCGTGTCCGACTCTATACAATCCCATAGACGGTAGCCCACCAGGCTCCCCTGTCCCTGGGATTCTCCAGGCAAGAACACTGGAGTGGGNGGAAGACAGAGGCTGGAAGGCAGAGGGTGTGGCCTCCAAGACATATAGCCCCTTTCTGAGGTCACTTGATCAAGGCCTTTCCTCATGCCTAAACCAATATCTCTGGCAGCCCCCCTTGGGAATGTCATTTCATGTTGGCAAAGGCTGCCAATCCAGATGCTTCTTCTAGCTTCCTGTGACATTCGAGGGAACTGGAGCTGTGTATGTCAAAGAGAAGGAAAGTGATTCCGAGAAAGAAACACAGACAACAGAGGTGAACGGGATGAGAGTGCGGTTCACAAAGAAGCACTAAATATGGGCCTTTCATCTGCCAGTCTGTCCAAGATTACCTACTCTGAGGGCTACAGTCTGGAATGATCTGGTTTGTTTTCACTTGTTAAGTCCCACTAGGAGACAGACTTCCTCTGGAGTCTGGCCTGTAACCAGCATCAATCCCAGGTATAGGGAGCCACAAGGCAACCTTTGCATAAGGAGTTCCATGTGTATTTGTTGAATAAGTTCTTAACAATGGGAAGTCATTTAAAGGTTCTAAACACAGAGGTGACAGCATCATGTTTGTCTTTCAGAAAGATCAAGAGAGTGACATGTACAAGCAATGTTTGAGCTGAGTCAAGGATGGTACAGGAGGGGCTGGAAAATGGAGCATGTGAAGAACATTCCAAGCCAAGAAGGAGTATGAGGGTCCGATGGGGGGAATAAGCAAGGTGCAGATCAACTTCATTCATTCGCTCATCCACCCACTCAACCCATAATCTCTTCACTTGGAAGTGGCAGTGAGGGTAGGAGAAGGTACAACTGACAAAAACTAAATAGATAACGCCACTCCAAACCATTTTGTCCACATTATGGCTTCTCCAAGACTGCCTGGGGAGTCGATGTGAAACCTGGGTTGCATTCTTCCTGCACCCAGCACAGCTGTGCTTCACCAGTCACTCCTGGAGAGAATGACCCCAAAGCAGAAACACACAGGGGTCCAGTAACCCCTGAACTGGACAGACAGATGGCAATAACGGAGGGCTGAAAGGGATGGTTGTCAAGGAGGCATTTTTGGACCCAAAGTTAGAGTCAGTATGGATGAGACAAAACTATGGTGTAGACTAAAACCAGACTCTGTTCTGCGCTGCTCAGCGGGTCTCTGCACCCCAAACCTGGCCTCGGATGCTCCCCTACTCTTCTCTGCTCCACCCCAACTGCCTNCAGTAACCCCTGAACTGGACAGACAGATGGCAATAACGGAGGGCTGAAAGGGATGGTTGTCAAGGAGGCATTTTTGGACCCAAAGTTAGAGTCAGTATGGATGAGACAAAACTATGGTGTAGACTAAAACCAGACTCTGTTCTGCGCTGCTCAGCGGGTCTCTGCACCCCAAACCTGGCCTCGGATGCTCCCCTACTCTTCTCTGCTCCACCCCAACTGCCTTTCACTCACTCAATTTCTCACCCAGCTGTTGAGTCCTTTAATCTCACAAGTCCTCAGGAAATGCTCACTTTAGGGGACTAGCTTGGGGATCCATGCATTTGTTCTTCTGATTCACAGATTTTTCTTGGTCAAAGAGAATAATCACAGGGAAGTAACAGCTGGATGTTATTTTTATATCATCTTTGTGATTGAAGAAAGCCCACTTCACAGATCACCAAGATTACCATCACCACTGTTACCAACCTGGGTTCCAATTGAGGAGAGGCCAGATGAGAAATTCAGGCAAGGCTTTATTGGAGCTGGCACTGCAACATGGGGGAGTGAAAACAAGTAAGAGGTGCCCTTGTTTGTTCCCTGAGGTCGGGGGTGGGGTGGGGTAGGTGAGCTGGTTCCTTAATTGGGGTGAGGGGCAAGGGCAGATCAGTGGCTTAGGTGGTCTGCCCACCCCCTTGGTGGTGCTGTATGTAGGAGTCATGTGCCGTTCCTTGCTTTTGCTCCAGGCACCCAGAAGTGGCAGTTAGGTTTTGGCCTTTCTGTATCGTGTTGTTCATAATTAGCCCCAATTGTGCATGTGTGCAATTATGTGTAGTCCCTTAGGGTTTTTTGATATCCTGTTGCTCAAGGAGTTGGTTGTCCAGGTGCAACCACTGCAGTAAAGGGTCCCAGGTCTCAGGGCCCAGGCTACATCACTGCTGCTGCTGCTGCTAAGTCGTTTCAGTCGTGTCTGACTCTGTGCGATCCCATAGCTCACCAGGCTCCCCCATCCCTGGGATTCTCCAGGCAAGAACACTGGAGTGGGTTGCCACTTCCTTCNCAGGGCCCAGGCTACATCACTGCTGCTGCTGCTGCTGCTAAGTTGCTTCAGTCGTGTCCGACTCTATACAATCCCATAGACGGTAGCCCACCAGGCTCCCCTGTCCCTGGGATTCTCCAGGCAAGAACACTGGAGTGGGTTGCCACTTCCTTCTCCAAGGCTACATCACTACAACCACATAAAGTTCACGAGGAGCCCCAGCAACCTGTCAGACCCCTGGGGAAGCCCAAGCATATGGCCTGTCCCAGCCTCGGGTAAAAAGCATCCAACATCAAGAGAGTCATGTGGCAGCCTTTGCAAAGATGTTCAAACGCCTGTAATTAAAAGCAAACCCTGATTAGTCTGCGTGAGAGCATCTTGGCTTCGTTTCTTCCTCAAATCCTGGCAAATTGACTTGCCTCCGGTGGGCCAGAAGGAGAAGCACTTCCAAGGTGAGGGTCTCCCAGACTTGAAGCAGTGGTGGGGGAGGAAATCCTAGCTTGAATAACATGTCAAAAATAATAATCTTGTTATTTAAAGCGGAGGCGCAGGGAGAATCCTGTAAAGGCACTATGACATTGCCATTAACGCCAAGAGAGTTCAGCATGACCGATGGCTCCAGTAAACAGCCAGCGAATCAGAAGTGATTGATTAGTCTTCTCTTTAAAGCGTGGCCAAAAACTGCCTCGGCCAGCATCCTTGCATTTTCACTGGTGAAAAATGCACGTTCGAATAACGTCAGCTGTAGAAACTGATCACCCTTCTGCCCAGATGTGTGCAAATCAGTCTGCTAATACCTGCCCAAGGTGTGAAGTCTAGATTTGGGGGCGCATTATATATGCGTGTCTGTGTGCACGCTTCCCTGTGCTGTCACCCTCTACTCTGGAAGGTCAGTTAAAGCTGGGGTGCATGAGGTTGACTTCTGGGGGTGGCCTCAGAGAAAGGTGTGAGGGAAGCAGGAGGGAGGCGGGAAACCAGCTGAGCAGGAATGTGGACTCAGCTGGGACCAGCTTCATTTGGAGCATACAGGAGTTCTAGATCACAGCTGTACCCCAGAGTTACCCCCACACAGAACTGNGTGCTGCGATTCATGGGGTCGCAAAGAGTTGACTTGATTGAGCGACTGAACTGAACTGATAATGTCTGACACATAAAACCTTGATAAATTGATAAATGGCCACTATTATCACTTTAAATGCTTTTCTGTATTCAGTATACTTCTTAAGCCAGATTTGTAATTATTTCTTGCAGGAAGTGTGTTTCATTGCCCGTCCTCAGCCCCCTTGTCAGAACTTGCCCCTCCCAAGGGCAGCCCACACAGCCCTTCCCTGCCTCCCCACTGCCTGTCCTGTCCAGGCCATCCTGATGGGACATGCAGTCTGACTCAAGAGAGCTGGGCAAGGCCAGGATCTCTCTCCATAATGTAATCAGACAGACCAATGATCTTGGTTGGTGAGACTGCGCGGGACTTATATAATCTCAGGGAGTCGAGGCCTGAGCCAGCGGACTGCGGGGAAGCCAGCACTGCCCCACAGGCAGATGTTCTGGGGCAGCAGGAACCAGATGCTCAGAGAGGCAGAGAGCAAGATGAGGCCAGGTCCCTGAGATCTAGCTGTACTTTCTGAACTTTGATTCCATCACATTCCTTTATCCCTTTCAATAAGACTCCTTGAGTTTTTTCTAATGGGTTTCTGTTTCTTACAACCAAGACAGCCTTGACTGAAACGTTAATTTACAGGCGGGTATTGCCCACCAGACACTGTTTGCATTCCTAGCACCTGATGTGGTTCTGGCTAAATGATTGCCTGTTAGAAGAATGGGCATCCCTGATGGCTCATTGTTAAAGAATCCGCCTGCCAATTCAGGAGACATGGGTTCAGTCCTTGGGTTGGGAAGATCCCCTTGGAGAAGGGAATGGCTATCCACTCTAGTATTCTTGCCTGGAAATTCCATGGACAGAGGAGCCTGGAGGGCTATGGTCCATGGGGTCTCAAAGAGTCAGACAGTTCTTAGCAACTAAATAAGAGCAAGAGAAGAATGGATGAATCAGTGAACAGACAACACAACGGCAGGCCTGTCCAGGCCCTCACCCCTGGCCAGTGTTCCTGCATCCAGCCTTGGGTACTTCCCTGGTCCTTTGGTCTGAAGAACCCTTCCCCATCCTAGGATCAGGAGAGGCCAGTGGAGACGGATTCTCTTGAGTGACAGAGCCTACAGTCCCACATAGACAGGAGTGACAAGGGAAACCACTGACAGTCAGGATGGCATCCCAAAGACACAGTTCGGCTCAGTTCAGTTCAGTTCAGTCGCTCAGTCGTATCCGACTCTTTGCGACCCCATGAATTGCGGCATGCCAGGCCTCCCTGTCCATCACCACTCCCGGAGTTCACTCAAACTCAGGTCAATCAAGTCAGTGATGCCATCCAGACATCTCATCCTCTGTCATCCCCTTCTCCTCCTGCCCCCAATCCCTCCCAGCATCAGAGTCTTTTCTAATTAGTTAATTCTTTGCATAAGGTGGCCAAAGTACTGGAGTTGCAGCTTTAGCATCAGTCCTTGCAATGAACACCAAGGACTGATCTCCTTTAGGATGGACTGGTTGGATCTCCTTGCAGTCCAAGGGACTCTCAAGAGTCTTCTCCAACACCACAGTTCAAAACCATCAATTCTTCAGCACTCAGCTCTCTTCATAGTCCAACTCTCACATCCATACATGACCACTGGAAAAACCATAGCCTTGACTAAACGAACCTTTGTTGGCAAAGTAATGTGTCTTGTTTTCAATATGCTACCTAGGTTGGTCATAACTTTTCTTCCAAGGAGTAAGCGTCTTTTAATTTCATGGCTGCAGTCACCATCTGCAGTGATTTGGGAGCCCAAAAAGATAAAGTCTAACACTGTTCCCACAGTTTCCCCATCTATTTCCCATGAAGTGATGGGACTGGATGCCATGATCTTCGTTTTCTGAATGTTGAGCTTTAAGCCAACTTTTTCACTCTCCTCTTTCACTTTCATCAAGAGGCTTTTTAGTTCCTCTTCACTTTCTGCCATAAGGGTGGTGTCATCTGCATATCTGAGGTTATTGATATTTCTCCCGGCAATCTTGATTCTAGCTGTGCTTCCTCCAGTCTAGTGTTTCTCATGATGTACTCTGCATAGAAGTTAAATAAGCAGGGTGACAATATACAGCCTTGATGTACTCCTTTTGCTATTTGGAACCAGTCTGTTGTTCCATGTCCCGTTCTAACTGTTGCTTCCTGACCTCCATACACCCCTGTTTAACCTCGCTGGCTGTTTCCAGGGGCAGGAAGGACATGCATTTCACTGATGTGGTTGGCAGTGTGCCGGGACATTTACACAGGCTTCCCCGCCAAGTCATTGACCCTGTGATGCAGGTCCTGAGCACGTTCATCCTCGGAGCCGGTCCTCGCCTTTCTTGCCCTGCCCTGGGGTTGCAGCATGGCTGATGCCAGCAGGCCGTGTTTCCCAGCGTCCAGCTACTTTCAGCCAAGGGAAGCAATGGCAGAGACTGGAGGGTGGCAGAGGGAAAAGCAGGGATCTTTCTCCTGCTTAGTCCTGGTTGAGGGAGCATCCTGGCAAGGCTGTGTTCTCCGTGGCTCCAGCTCCCCCTCCATGGCCTGGCTCCTGGGCTGTGGAAACACTGCCTCCTTCCTGGGCCTCCAGCCCACAGCTGTCTCCCTTCTAATCTTGATGCCACTCATTCCCCCACATGGCTTCCCAAGTCTGCCTTCTCCTCTGTAACCAATCCCCTACATTACATCACTCTATTTTAAATACTCCAGGAGTTTTGATTTTTTTTTAATCAAACCTGGCATCATCTGTATGCTATCCTAAAGAAAGAGAACCACAGGGATAAGGTATTTGCCATGGGTTGAACAGCCTGCAAGTGGCAATGGATTGGAATCTGGCTCTGTCTGACTCTGCCATGCACTTCCTCCCACTGCCCTCAAACATCCTTCCATCTGCTAGGGGACCAGGCCTGGGTCCCACTTGTACCATGGCTGCCATGGGAAGGACTCACAGCCCTCCCTGGAGAATAGACTCCAGGCAATTTGGCAGCAAGTGCTGGGCTCCCTGCTAAGTTCAGACATGTAGCCGCAGACCTAAGCTCTGTTCCTAATGTTGGAAAGTATTTACCCTGCACCTTTNTCTCCTCTTTCACTTTCATCAAGAGGCTTTTTAGTTCCTCTTCACTTTCTGCCATAAGGGTGGTGTCATCTGCATATCTGAGGTTATTGATATTTCTCCCGGCAATCTTGATTCTAGCTGTGCTTCCTCCAGTCTAGTGTTTCTCATGATGTACTCTGCATAGAAGTTAAATAAGCAGGGTGACAATATACAGCCTTGATGTACTCCTTTTGCTATTTGGAACCAGTCTGTTGTTCCATGTCCCGTTCTAACTGTTGCTTCCTGACCTCCATACACCCCTGTTTAACCTCGCTGGCTGTTTCCAGGGGCAGGAAGGACATGCATTTCACTGATGTGGTTGGCAGTGTGCCGGGACATTTACACAGGCTTCCCCGCCAAGTCATTGACCCTGTGATGCAGGTCCTGAGCACGTTCATCCTCGGAGCCGGTCCTCGCCTTTCTTGCCCTGCCCTGGGGTTGCAGCATGGCTGATGCCAGCAGGCCGTGTTTCCCAGCGTCCAGCTACTTTCAGCCAAGGGAAGCAATGGCAGAGACTGGAGGGTGGCAGAGGGAAAAGCAGGGATCTTTCTCCTGCTTAGTCCTGGTTGAGGGAGCATCCTGGCAAGGCTGTGTTCTCCGTGGCTCCAGCTCCCCCTCCATGGCCTGGCTCCTGGGCTGTGGAAACACTGCCTCCTTCCTGGGCCTCCAGCCCACAGCTGTCTCCCTTCTAATCTTGATGCCACTCATTCCCCCACATGGCTTCCCAAGTCTGCCTTCTCCTCTGTAACCAATCCCCTACATTACATCACTCTATTTTAAATACTCCAGGAGTTTTGATTTTTTTTTAATCAAACCTGGCATCATCTGTATGCTATCCTAAAGAAAGAGAACCACAGGGATAAGGTATTTGCCATGGGTTGAACAGCCTGCAAGTGGCAATGGATTGGAATCTGGCTCTGTCTGACTCTGCCATGCACTTCCTCCCACTGCCCTCAAACATCCTTCCATCTGCTAGGGGACCAGGCCTGGGTCCCACTTGTACCATGGCTGCCATGGGAAGGACTCACAGCCCTCCCTGGAGAATAGACTCCAGGCAATTTGGCAGCAAGTGCTGGGCTCCCTGCTAAGTTCAGACATGTAGCCGCAGACCTAAGCTCTGTTCCTAATGTTGGAAAGTATTTACCCTGCACCTTTCCTGGAAACTGTGAGAATAGACTGTTCCAATGAGACTTTAAAAAGCTGTCTTTGATGGACTCACTTCATCATCCCCTCAACGAATGTCTATCTTGAGGATCTGTAATCCTCTTACCACCAAAGTAAGACATGAGTAATTTTTTTCTGACTGTTTTCCACCCCTGCATTCACCCTACAAGGAGCTGGATGTTTTCGAGCTGATGACTTGCTAAATGATCTAGATCTTTGAACCCACAGTGTGGCCTGCAGACTGGCAGCATCACCTGGCAGCTGAGAGCCTCTTGGAAATGCAGGACCCCAGGCCCCACCCCAGCCCCACTGAATCAGGGTGTACTTTCACAAGATCAAGACCCCTAGATGATTCCTGTTTATGTTAAAGTTGGAGAAGGGCGGCCCTAGATGCTTCAGTAGATATTTACTTGGCATCTATTATATATAATCTCATAACAGTAACACATACCTTGTTGGGAAGCAGGAAGACCTAAACGAATTCATATATTAGTTCGGAGTCTGTTGCATGATACATGGCTATATGTTTTAGTATAATGATCACTAGTAGTATAACTGTTCACTCGACCACACTAGGGGGCTCAAAGATGAACAGATGAATAAGACAGAGCCCTGCTTCAAGGAGCTCTCAGGCTGTTGAGAGATGTGCATATAAACAAATAACTCTAAATTACATAGAGTCAGTGCTCTGATAGTTACACACCAAGCTATAGGACCTGCTGCTAAGTCATTTCAGTCATGTCCAACTCTGTGTGACCCCACAGATGGCAGCCCACCAGCCTCCTCTGTCCCTGGGATTCTCCAGACAAGAATACTGGAGTGGGTTGCCGTTTCCTTCTCCAACGCATGCATGCATGCTAAGTCGCTTCAGTCGTGTCTGACTCTGTGTGACCCCGTGGAAAGCAGCCCAGCAGCCTTGGACAGTATTCTGTGACTTAAAATCGCATCCCATATCAGTTGAGCATAAAACTGCTTTGTAAAGTAAGTTACATGACCATGTTACCCCATTATTGAACTCAGAGGGGCAATGCCCAAGATCACACAGAGACTTGAATCCAAACCTTTCAACTCCAAATCCAGTGCCTTCCGGTCCCTCAATGGCCTCTCAGAAAGAGAAGCTAACAAGTACCTGTGGGTCTTGAAAAGCTCAAGGTAGAAAGCAAACTGCAACCAAGGACCAGTATCTTAGGGGACATTGGAGTGGCTCCTTGTTTTTTGTTTTTAATCTTTTAACATTTTTCTTTACTTACTTATTTTTGGTCGTCCGGAGTCTTTGCTGCGGCACCGGCTTTTCTCTGGTTGTGACGAGTGTGCTTTCCATCGTGGCGGCTTCTCTGGTTGTGGAGCATGGGCCTAGGTGCCCGGACTTCAGCAGTTGTGGCTCCTGGGCTCTGGGGCACAGGTTCTAACATTCTGGTGTATGTTCCTCCGCAGCACGTGGGATCTTCCCAGATCAGGGATCTAATCCATGACTCTGTCACTGGCAGGCTGATTCTTATCCACTGAACCACCAGGGAAGCCCTGAGTCCTTGTTTTTATTCATCTTTTTTTTTTTTTTTTTT
>SJYA01002930.1:3778513-3856570 GCA_006410615.1 Neotragus moschatus | reverse complement strand
CTTTGGGTTTCATATAAATGGAATCATATAATATGTGACCTTTGTGTCTGTCTTCTTTTGCTGTGGATAATGTTCTTGAGGTCCATCCACACTAGAACATCAGTGTTTCATTCCTTATTAGCCACTCAATTTTTGTTTTGTGATTAAGGCTCTGTGGTTCCAATGCAGGAGTTTGATCTTTGGTCAGGGGACTCAGATCCCTCCTGCTACCTGGCACAGTTGAAAAGAAAAGAGCTGAATAAATAAATAAATATTTTTAAAAATGAGAAGTCCTTTGGGTAATTTTCTTTGCAACCATCGTCTCAATTCAGAAATTCAACTCTCCAGTCCAATCAATACCCAAGTCTTGACTCAGATGAGACAACACCCGAGACTCCTGTCCCACCTCCAGCCCTCGTGCTCCAGCCCTGGACTGTGGTCCTTCGCTCCTTTCCCTCTCTCTCTCTGGCTAACTCCAGTTTCTGGTTTCTGTGGGTCGGACTGTGGAGGAGGGAAAGCAGGGAAAGGGGGCACGAGATTTGCCACCTGCCGGATTCTACAGTAAAATGGTTCACCCGAGTGTCCTTGCTGACGTTACTGTGGCTCTTTCAGGGGCTCCAGCTGGGGCACTGCAGTTGCCACACCTTAATGTGGGCCATCCCTTCTTTTCTTTTCCTCTGGTCCACTCACTTTGCATGGTCACTATGGCATCCCAGCCTTTCCAAATAGTCTTCTGAGCAGGATTGTAAAGTCTTGGACTGGTCTCTCTCCCTTGAGGTTAGAGGATACTAAAAGCCATTTAAGTTGTATTGTGTGCTATGCTAAGTCGCTTCAGTTGTGTCTGAGTCTTTGTTACCCAGCAGACTGTAGCCGGCCAGGCTCCTCTGTCCATGGGATTCTCCAGGCAAGAGTACTGGAGTGGGTTGCCGTGCCCTCCTCCAGGGGATCTTTCTGACCCAGGGATTGAACCTGCCTCTCTTACATCTCCTGCATTGGCAGGTGGGTTCTTTACCACGTGCGCCATCTGGAAAGTTGTATTAAATATATTTATATATTGATCAACAAACTGGTTTTATGACATTGGTGGACCCATAAAGTAATTTGATTCAAAAACTGTATTTAAAAATAAAATTCTCATAGTAAAAATAACATATCTGTATATACCTGCACAAAATTTTTAAAGTATTTATACTAGTTGCATGAACATTAAACAAAAATTAGAAGGATCATTACTTTAGGTACACAATCAAGTACTTTATTTTGTAGCTGTATCTAATTCTAATATTGTATCATACATACTCTTCTGAAAAATGTTTTTTTTTTCAACTTGGACTCAGTATTTTTAGGTTTTTATAACATAATCTGAAATTATCTTCAAAGTTGCATTTGTTAGTACAGTTGAAATTACTGACTCCTCTACAGACCATGATTTTTTTATTTTTTAATTTATTTTATTGAAGTATAGTTGGTTTACAATGTTGTGTTATAGCAAAGTAATTCAGTTAAACAAACATATATATATATTTTTTTTTATTCTTTTCCATTATGGATTATCACAAGATATTGAATATAGTTCCCTGTGCTACACAGTTGGACCTTGTTGCTTATCCATTCTATATATAACAGTTTGCATCTGCTAGTCCCAAACTCACAATCCGTCCCTCCCACACCCCCTGCCCTTGCAGCAACCACAGGCAGACCATGATATTTTTAATTGAGAAAATATTCTTTACAGGTGCTGAGGTGCCTGGTAAGCTCAAAGGAAATTTTGCTAGATGAAGGAGATTCTCATTTCTAATTTATTTCATATCAAAATGTCTAACATTTCAGCCAAGGTATTTTTACACATTGCCTTTTTGCCTCCTTTCAGATTACTTTTCCTTAGTGTCATTACAAGATAAAAAGGCATCAACTAATAGATCTCCATTTATGACTCTTGAATGTTCTGTCAGACTTGGATTGTAGGCCTGTCTTAATGTTATTCCATCTGGTATTGAATATAAATGTATACAGTTAAAAACAGAAGTTCCAGCCAAAGATTCTCCCCTCAAGTTAAGATTTCCCAAAGCACATCCTAGAATTTTTCCATTCCTCTTTTTCATTTTTACGGTTTCCTATTTGCAAGCTTCATCTTCAATCATTGCATTTTGCTAAAAAGCTGAAGTTTTATTTTAGTGCTCCATTCGTTGAGAACTTTGATTAAATATTTCCAACTCATTTTTGACAAAAACGTTGCAACTCCCTTTAAGAAAAGAAAAGGCTTGGTAAGACTCTCAGGCTGATGTACAAAGTAATTCTTCCACAGCTCAAGCATTTCTAACATCTGATTAGTGACCTGCCAGCACAAAAAGAATGCATTTTTTAATGCTGCTTCAGCAATATCAGTTACTCTGAGTATATATAAAAATATCCGTAATGTTTAACAACTGCAATTTTTATTTCCATTGGTGAATATCACAGTTAGTTTAAATGAGTTAAAAAGTACATGTGTTTCACAACCAAATCCAAGGTCATTGCTGATTTAGTAAAGACCTCATTTTGATCATGAAGCTGTGTGATTCACCAGAGTATCTATGTGTATTGAGACCACAGAAACAATTTTATCTTCAGTGTTGGATATTCTAACTAGATTTACAATTATGTTTACATTAATTTCTGAAGTTTTATCCTTGGCACAATGAACTGCTTAAAGCTTTATTTTGATTTCACTAATTGATTGAAAAAAATCAAATCCCCACTAGAGTCAGTTCAGTTCAGTTCACTAGAGTCAACTGATATACTTAAAACAATGGATGACACTGATATCAAATTGCCATCATTTAACTGTTTGCAAGTGAAAGAGGAGAGTGAAAAAGTCGGCTTAAAGCTCAAAATTCAGAAAACAAAGATCATAGCATCTGGTCCCATCATTTCACGGCAAATAGATGGGGAAACAGTGGAAACAGTGTCAGACTTTGTTTGGGCTCCAAAATCACTGCAGATGGTGATTGCAGACATGAAATTAAAAGACGCTTACTCCTTGGAAGAAAAGTTATGACCAACCTAGATAATATATTCAAAAGCAGACATTACTTTGCCGACTAAGGTCCATCTAGTCAAGGCTATGGTTTTTCCAGTAGTCATGTATGGATGTGAGAGTTGGACTGTGAAGAAGGCAGAGTGTCAAAGAATTGATGCTTTTGAACTGGGGTGTTGGAGAAGACTCTTGAGAGTCCCTTGGACTGCAAGGAGATCCAACCAGTCCATTCTAAAGAAGATCAGCCCTGGGATTTCTTTGGAAGGACTGATGCTAAAGCTGAAACTCCAGTACTTTGGCCACCTCATGCGAAGAGCTGACTCATTGGAAAAGACTCTAATGCTAGGAGGGATTGGAGGCAGGAAGAGAAGGGGACGACCGAGGATGAGATGGCTGGATGGCATCACTGACTCGATGGATGTGAGTCTGAGTGAACTCCAGGAGTTGGTGATGGACAGGGAGGCCTGGCGTGCTGCAATTCATGGGGTCGCCAAGAGTCGGAAACGACTGAGCAACTGAACTGAAGGTCGTTCTTTTACCAGTGGAGCCCACACACTAATAGGTATCACTTCTCTTTGTATATGTACAAGGAAACTGGGAATAAAAAATAAATATGATTGATTCTTATTGCAGTAAAACATACATAACAAAATTTACCATGTTAGGGGTATAGTTCAGTGGCATTTAGTACATTCACATTGTTGTGCAACTAGCCCCAGAACATTTTTCATCTTCCCACATTGAAACTCTGTACCTGTTAAAAAATGTATGCTCATTTCTCTCTCCCTCTAGCTTCTTGCAACCACTATTCTACTTTCCATCCTTGTGAATTAAACTATTCTGAACACTTCAAGTAGAAGCACAGAATATTCACCTTTTTGTATCTAGGTGGCGCCAATGGTAAAGAACCCCCTGCCAACGCAGGTTAGATGTAAGAGACACAGGTTTGATCCCTAGGTCAGGAAGGTCCCCTGGAGGAGGGCATGGCAATCTACTCCAGTATTCTTGCCTGGAGAATCCCATGGACAGAGGAACCTGGCAAGCCACAGTGTACAGGGGCACACGGAGCTGCACAGAGTCGGACACAACTGAAGCAACTTAGCACGCACACAATTTCACTCAGCATAATGTCCACAAGGTTCATCTATATTGTAGCATGTATTCAAATATCCTTTTTTAAGCTGAATAATATTCCATTGTATGTATCTATCACCTTTTCTTTCTCACTCATCTGTTGATGGACATTTTGGTTGTTTCCACCTCTTGGCTATCATGAATAATGCTTCTATGAACATGGAACTATAAAGATCTGTTCAAGTCCCTCATTTCAACTTTTTCAGGCTTATTTTTAGAAGTAGAATTGCTAGATCAAATGGCAATTCTATGTTTACTATTTTGAGTAACTGGTATCCCATTTTCCATTGAGACTATTCCATTTTACATTCCCAACAG
Source organism: Neotragus moschatus (assembly GCA_006410615.1). Classification (NCBI taxonomy): domain Eukaryota; kingdom Metazoa; phylum Chordata; class Mammalia; order Artiodactyla; family Bovidae; genus Neotragus; species Neotragus moschatus. Next base: position 3,852,123 of record SJYA01002930.1, on the reverse strand, counting down.
CTATACACATGAGACCCACTTTCCCCACATCATCACCAACACTTGTTATTTTCTGCTTTTAAGTAACAGTCATTCTGATGGATGTGAGTTGGTCTCTCATTGTGATGTTAATTTCCATTTCTCTAAGGGTTAGGGACATCAGGCATCTTTTCATACTTTTCAGCTATTTATATATCTTCTTTGAAGACATGTCTATTCAAGTTCTTTGCCCCAAGATATGCAAGATTAATTTTAAGGAGCAGTCATTTGATAGGAACGAAAAGTCCTGGTTCACAGAGAGATGTGTCAATGGACTTTACTGGAGCTGTGCATGTTAAAGTCATTCACTTGGGGTATCATATCCTAAAAATAATCACTACCTTTTGCAGTGGATGTTGATGCTTCTTCAGTAGACTCATGTCTTCTGGTTTCACTGTGGTCAGTGACCATAGCTCCTGTGGTGTCTGTGTAAACATCAACGTTTTTTGCTAGATACATACTCATCATCGACTTTCTTGAGAAGCAGAAAAATAGTGCTTAAGTTTTCATTAAATGTGCACATGGATGTTTTTGAGCTTCATTATGNTCTTCAGTAGACTCATGTCTTCTGGTTTCACTGTGGTCAGTGACCATAGCTCCTGTGGTGTCTGTGTAAACATCAACGTTTTTTGCTAGATACATACTCATCATCGACTTTCTTGAGAAGCAGAAAAATAGTGCTTAAGTTTTCATTAAATGTGCACATGGATGTTTTTGAGCTTCATTATGACCAGAAGGGTTTATTGAAAATGTAAACAGTGTTACAAAGCACTGCAACGAATAAACAGAGCTCCACCACGTGATAAGGGACAGCACCCCTAGAGCGAGAGCAGGCAGACTTCTCTCCGTGCCGCAGGACAGAACCGCTCAGCTTCTATCCCACACACACGCCATACACCTCATCTAGAGCCTCCATACCTCCCGTTGACACCATCAACGAGCAGCCTGGTGGCTTTGAGCATCACAGCCTTATTGGCACAACTGGCTGGCACAACAAATGGTCACCAGATCATCAGTATCAAACACTTCTACTATCAGATGAGGCTGGCAGCAGCTGGCTTTCCCTGGTCGCCCATGTCACTGTGCGCGTCATTGCTCTGTGAGCACCCTGCGTGCTGTCCTTCAAAGAAAGGTGTTGGTTAAGTTGTGCACCTGGAAAAGACCGACATTGCTAGGAAACATCTGGCTTGAGCCACGCATGTCACACACAACTAGATGAGGTCACAGTGGCAGCTACAAGTGTCAAGGGAGGTCCACCACACCCATGCAGTTTATTTGAATGAAACTATTTATAACAGACTTTGGTGGGGACTTCCCTGTAGTCCAGTGGCAGGAGGCTTGGGCTTGATCGCTGGTCAAGGAACCAGATCCCACATGCTGCAACTAAGACCCAGCACAGCCAAATAAATACATATAAATAAAACAAATATAGGCTTTCAGTAGAAAGACATGTCATCTCTTCCTGTGAAAACACCAAAATTGCAACTAGCTGTTGAATGACCATCAATAGGAAGACACTGGAAGCCACCAAAAAAGAAGATAATCTATGTCCACAAAGAAGAAGCCACACCGAGATGCTCAGAGAGGTGCAAACACGATAAAATAAAATTCCATACCTGCCAGGTGGGCAACCCACAATCTGGAGAACAAATCAAATAAATATAAAAAACAGACTTTGTTTATGAACAACACACTGAACAGAATGAGACCTTAAGACAACTGATCTAAACTAGAAGTGCCTCCACAAGTTAGGGCAGGTGGTTGTTTATTGATGGTCCCCAGTAGGTCCACGCGAAACCTCTCACATCCTTGCCTGGACAAGCTCTGATGCACACACAGCAGCAACCCCCCTTTCTTCTCCACCAAGGCAACTTACACACTCATCTTTCTTGTCTTAAAGACTTCCTAGGCAGGACTCAGAAAACTAAGATCATGGCATCTGGTCCCATAACTTCATGGCAAATAGATGGGGAAACAATGGAAACAGTGGGAGACTTTATTCTTTTGGACTCCAAAATCACTGCAGATGGTGACTGCAGCCATGAAATTAAAAGACGCTTGCTCTGTGGAAGAAAAGCTGTGAACAACCTAGACAGCATATTGAAAAGCAGAGATATTACCTTGCCAACAAAGGTCCGTCTAGTCAAATCTGTGGTTTTTCCAGTGGTCATATATGGATGTAAGATTTGGACTGTAAAGAAAGCTGAGCACTGAAGAATTGATGCTTTTGAACTGTGGTGTTGGAGGAGACTCTTGAGAGTCCTTTGGACTGCAAGGAGATCAAACCAGTCAATCCTAAAAGAAATCAGTCCTGAATATTCATTGGCAGGATTGATGCTGAAGCTGAAAATCCAATATTTTGGTCACCTGATGTGAAGAAAAACCCTGATGTTGGGAAAAGACCCTGATGGAAAGACTCATTTGAAAAGACCCTGATGTTGGGAAAGATTGATGGCCAGAGGAGAAGGGGATGATTGCCAGGAGCCAGCGTGGGGAATCCCACCCATGGCAAAGGTCATGAGGAAAGGGGCCTGACAAAACACAAAGGTGAGATCAGGCCTCGAGGAAACTCCCCTGGGCTTTCTCGAGCATCTACCCCCCAAAACCAGAGTCTGCCTGCCTTATTGTACTGTGCTTTCCACTCTTCTGACATAACAAGGGGCCATCCCCTATCACCTTCCTCTAAAAGGAATTAACTTAGGGCTCCAGTTAACAGTCTCCTGCATGTAAAAGGAGTGTTTCAGCTCAACCCCTCTGATGGCTCTCTAACTTGCCTTACCCTGACTTTTACAACTACACATGTGATTGTTTGCAGCCCCCCAACTGTGAGAGGCACAGAAAGCCTAAAACATAGAGCCTTTCAAAGAGTTAAAAAGTTATTAGAGTAGTGCTGGTGTAAGATTTCACTGTTGAGCCAATACTTGTTGCTAAGTTCCCATATCTCTTATCTACTGTCCACCTGGGAGTATATTTGTTAACATATTTAGAATGTAAGAAAAACAAAATAGTAGCCTTGAAATTAACCACATCAGACTTTTGAGCTAATTGGTTCTTTCTTTGTTGTAACTGGCTGCACCTTTGCTTAGTGAAAATGTAACTTTGTTTGATACTTTCTGAGGCTGACATAGATTAGAAATATAAAGAAAAAATACTTCAAAGGAAAATAAGTTTTCTGGTTGAGCAGCCTTTATCAAAAGAGGGTCTTAAAATGTTCACAAGCCTCCAAGGCCAGAAGATAATGTACACAACATCATTTGTGGGAAAGATATAAAAGTCCTTTAAAAAATAAAGTTATTTTTATTGCTCACCAAAGCAGCTTGGTCTCCCAGTGTCAATCATTCTCTCTCTCCTCCTCTTTCTCTCGCTTTCAGGCTAGTTCCCATCTGGAATACAGAGGTCCGCCATGTCTACTTATTTGCCTGGGTTTCTAAGACCTGAACAGGAAGGCCCTGCATCTTCACTCCCTCAGGAGACCAGGAGGGCACCTGTGGCCTTACATAGATGGTGCAAGTCTCTTATCTTGAGACTTTATTGATTTTCTGTATAAACCAAGGAATATCAGCCTCTTTATCTCCTCTGTTTTCTTATCTACACATTCTTTCCTTATCTCTCTCGAAATCAATTACCCCAGCAAGTGGTGCCCAGAACAGGCTATTCAAAGGTAGGTTCCCTGAGCAATTAGAGTCATCAGCCCTATTGCTCAGAACAACTAGGGTCATCAGCCCTGTTGTTCCCCTAGTGTTGAGTGTTCGGGATGGATAGGACCCCACTCAGGGTGCTGCAGAACCCCTGTAGGATAGACAGGGTGAGTAGGAGTGGGAAGTGTTAGAGGGTTTAAGAGAAACCTGGTTTTCTAGAGGTAGAAAGAAACCTGCTTTCTTTGGGTTGAAAAGAAAACTCCCCTTGCCAAGGGTAAAACCTTTGACAAGGNTGTTCGGGATGGATAGGACCCCACTCAGGGTGCTGCAGAACCCCTGTAGGATAGACAGGGTGAGTAGGAGTGGGAAGTGTTAGAGGGTTTAAGAGAAACCTGGTTTTCTAGAGGTAGAAAGAAACCTGCTTTCTTTGGGTTGAAAAGAAAACTCCCCTTGCCAAGGGTAAAACCCTTGACAAGGCAGACTTTTCTATCTTTGGGTTGAAAAGAAAACCCCCCTTGCCAAGGGTAAAACCCTTGACAAGGCAGACTTTTCTATAAATCTTAATTTTCTGACACAGATAACAATGAGTCAAGAGAATGACAACTCTTTATAGAAGTTATTTTACAACTGTTAAACAAAAGAGAAATTAAAGTTAAAAAGGCTACTGTTCAAATCCTTTTTAAAATTTATATAAGACCAACGTCCTTGGTTTCCAGAAAAGGGTACTTCACTTGGGTGAAGGTAGGGAAACAGCTAAAAATTTATTATGCTTTTGCTCTGTGGAATATGATTAGAAACGTTCTGGACCCCCGTCATGAGGCTGTTAGATAGACTATGGGAGAGGCTATAGCGGTAGATGGTGGTGGGTCTCCACCTTCTATGCAGATCATATTTTCTGCCATTGACAAACAAAAAGAGGGAGACTGTTCTTTATCTCCCGAGGAAGAAGGCTTACAGGATGCTGCGGCCAGGCGCCCTGGTTAGCCCCCTCCCCCTCTACGCAAACCTTTAAAAATTTATCCAACACTTTCTGATTTAAGGCGACCACCCCACCTCCACTTGTGCCTCCCCAGGGTTTAGGAATTCCCCCACTTTGCCTCCAAAACCTTCTAGAGCATTGCCTAACGCTGAAAAAGATAAAAAGTTTTTTAAACAAAGTAACTTTGAAAGCAGTTCAGTTCAGTTCAGTTCAGTCACTCAGTCCTGTCTGACTCTTTGCGACCCCATGAATCATAGCACGCCAGGCCTCCCTGTCCATCACCAACTCCCAGAGNTGTAACGTAGAATGCAAACATCTCAGGAAAGGTGTTCATGGTCCAGTTTAATTGGATGAATGGACTCAGCAGGGATAAGGGCTGGGTCTAGACCTGCCCGTGGTGGGGTGGTGAGAACAAAGACTGGGGCTAGGCTAGAGGAAGAAATCCGTAGTGAGTGTTAGGGAAAAAAGCTCTCTATACTCAACAAAGCCAATGATACTTGATGGGAACAGTGATTAGCAGTCAATAGCAGTCCAGATAAAGAGAGGGTGGAAGGATCAGTGTGATGTTAATGGGGAATCCAGGTGCAGGGAAGAGCTAACAACCCAACAGGTGGGGTGGGTGCTATAATCTGGTGATTGTACCAAAGAGTAGAGATTGAGTTAAGGTATGGTGAGTTTCCTGGAGAAGGAAATGGCAACCCGCTCCAGTATTCTTGCCTGGAGAATCCCATAGACAGAGAAACCAGGGGGGCTACAGTCCACAAAGCCACAAAGAACTGGACCAGACTGAGCGACTAACACACACGATGGGTTTCACCGAGTTGGGCGTGAGATGCTTCAAGTTCTCCTGCTCGAAGGTCAGCAAAATTAAATGCCTTTTGAAACAGACTAGTCATCACCGACTCAATGGACATGAGTTTCAGCAAACTCTGGGAGATAATGAAGGACAGGGAACCCTGGCGTGCTGCAGTCCATGGGGTTGCAAAGAGTCAGACACAACTTAGCAACTGAACAACAACAATTAACATAAATGCACGGGCTTCCCTGGTAGCTCAGCCGGTAAAGAATCTGCCTGCAATCCAGGAGACCCTGCTTCGATTCCTGGGTCAGGAAGATCCACTGGAGAAGGGATAGGCTGCCCACTCCATTATTCTTGGGCTTTCTTGGTGCTTCAGCTGGTAAAGAATCTGCCTGCAAATGTTAGAGGATAAAAAGGTGAAGATCATGCCTACCGGAGAGGGCACAGCTATGGTCATCATTAGAGCTGTTCCCATTAGCGCTGACCTGCTTTCTGGGCACTGGGTAGGATTTCACGTCCCCACCTCCTCGGGCGTCAGGAGAGTCGTGTGGGTTGCTCATGCCGATGAAACCCACAGGGCATGTGTCCTTCCAGGAGGAAGCTTTAAGAACAGGTGAGCTGTTCACTCCACCCTCTTCCTTCACGGCTGCAGTGTCCCGTCAGCACATGTCAAGATGGAGCCCCTGCCAGCCTGAGTCCCTGAGCGGACACAGAAGCAGAACCCTCTCCGACACATGACCAGAAATAAACTTCATCTGTGTTAAGCCACTCAGATCTAGGGGGTGCTACTGCAGTACAACGTAACCTCACCCACCCATTGGACACTTCTGTGCACGAATCAGTGTGATGATGACTGAAGAGTTTTCCCTCCTCGGCAAGGGGATTTTGAAATTTCCCTCAGAATTTCAAGAATTTCTGAGTCCTTTACCAGCCGTATGTGGCTAAAAGAAGAACCACCAAGAAGCAACTCCCCATTTCTGAGTTTTCCCACTTCATTGAAAAGAAAGTGATAGTCCTTCAGTCGTGTCTGACTCTTTGTGACCCCATAGCCTATGTCGCCCATCAGGCACCTCTGTCCATGGAATTCTCCAGGCAAGAATACTGGGGTAGGTAGCCGTTCCCTTCTCCAGGAGATCTTCCTGACCCAGGGATCAAACCCAGGTCTCCTGAATTGCAGGTAGATTCTTTATCATCTGAGCCACCAGGGAAAGCCCCCACTTCATTGAGGAATCATACAGTCTCCATTAGCCTCATCAAGACAGCATTTAGTGGTGGCCACCTAGTTACTCATGGTCCGAGGAATGGAGAGCAGCCTGGTTCAGGCAGAAGCGTGGATGGAAAGAGCTTTGGCTGCATGCCTGGTCCTAAGGCTACACACAGCCAATAAACAACTCTTAAAGGGGGACAATGACACTGGTTGATTCCATTTGGTGTCACCCTTGGGAGAGAGGTCATCCCAAGTGGATCTGTCAGGCCAGGAGGCAGTGCTGGGGTTTAGAGGCTTCAAGGAGCAGAACTGGGAGGCAATCTCCCTGTGTTCCTGTTTCCTCACCTGTAAAGTGGCACGGTACAGATCCACTGGGTCCTCCTCCACCCTGAACACTGCGCCGGGCCCTGGGGATACAGACGGACATGTCACAGCATCTGTCCTCAAGGGTCCACAGTCTAGCACGCCACTGCAAAAGATGCGTGGCAAATGGTTACGGGTCTGCAAGAAGACAGACCGCTTGTACCATAATGGAAATCCATTTTCATCATGAGTCTCACTGCCTAGATCAGCTGACTTTTTTTTATAGTAAGACTTTCTCAATGAAGGGAGCTGGGGGTTGATTTACAAATTCTTCGTTGTGAATGGTAATGGTTTGTGGCACTGATTCATTGGCTGCGCCTTGACTGTCTAGTAGTTGCGAGACTCACTCTGAAAGGTAAGCAGCAGTGAAAGCACACGGCTGGTTTGACGATGGCAGAGCTGTGGGTGTCCCTCCCCATCCCCTCGGCGCTGGCCATTCCAGAGGCCATGCTGACGATTCCCTCCTGCGAGCACTTGTGGTGTGCCACCTGAGGGCTTTCTTTGAGGGCCAGCGTGAGGGGAAGACAGAGGTGCAGAGAGCTGATGCCCCTGGGAGCAACCCTTGGTCAGTGAAAGGGATTTGGAGTAGAAGAACCCAGCTTTTTGTCCCTTGAGTGGGCCAGTCTGTTGCATGCTCTATACTCTCAGAGCTCCCCGGCCAGACTCCACTCCCGTTGCCCATGGTAGGAACCTGCTGGTTACAGACTGCGTCTTGTCTCCTTCCCCTCCGTCTCCCCCATCCAGATTCTCTTGCAGTTCTGCCTGAGATCACCTTCCAGTTAACTACGTGCCCTCACATTCTTGTCTCAGGATCTGCTTCTGCGGGAGCCTTAGGAGACACCATGCTAAGTGAACGATCCCAGGAAACAAATGTGCTTCAGAAGCACTTTGGAGGAGGCAAGAAAATACACTCTTAGAGCTTCTGCTGTCTCCTCGAGTCCTTTCCTGCTTCCCATCACTCACCACTCAGAGGTACCCACAGGCAGTAATAACTCTTCGGCTAAAGTTTGTATTTTACGATCTTTAAGGAGGCAGTGGACTAGGATGGAAAGAATACCAGCTCTGGACTCCAAACAGAACTCCAAACCTCTTCCTCTCCCTGAGAGGTCACCTCTGCCCCAGTCGCCCAAGCCCCAGCCCTGAGGCCAACCCTGATTTATCCCTTTCCCACACCGTGCGCATATAATCCATTAGTAAGTCCTGTTGCTTGTGGCTTGGAAACCTGGTTGGAATCTCTTCCGCCCTCACCGCCTAATTCTAAGCCACCGTCACCTCGCTCTAAGGCTGCACCAATGACCTCCCAGCTTGTCTTGCTGCCTCTACTGCTACCCCTTACCATCCAATCCTCAGACAACATCCAGAGAGACCTAGCAAAAGTGTAAATCAAAGGGACTCCCCCAGTGATCCAGTGGTTAAGACTCTGCCTGCCAATGCAGGGGGCATTAGTTCGATCCCTGGTCGGGAAACTAGGGTCCCGCATGCCTCGGGGTGTGGCCAAAAAATTTTTTTAATGTAAATCCGATAATGCTTTCCCCTGCTTCAACTCTTTCAGTGACTCCTCATCTCAATCGGAATAATATCCGAACTCTTTGTAAGGCCCTACCAGACCCTACAGTAGCTGACTCCTGCCTCTCTCCAAAGCTAGCCCCTCCATTCCTTCTGGAGCTCCAGTCACAGTGACCTCCTTTCACCTCCTCAAATGTCCCCAGCTCTTGGCTGACTCGGGGCCTTTGCACGTGTTGCTCCCTCTGCCTGGAAGGCCCTTCCCTGGGCCCCGACATGGCAACAGCAGCTCTTTCCTGCCTGTCAAGGTTTAGTTCAAATGTGACTCCTCTACAAAGCACTCCCCAGTTACCCTATCTCAGATGTTCACTCCCCCTCCAACACACACCGGAAACCCAATTACTTTCTTCCATAGCACCCTGTTTATGACCCTTTTAGTAATCGTCACTAATACAAAATAACATTCCCTGGGACTTCCCTGATGGTGCAGTAGGTAAGACTCTGTGCTCCCAATGCAGGGGGCCTGGGGTCTGACCCCTGGTTGGGGAACTAGATCCCAGTGTCACAACTAAGAGTGTGCATGCCATGTTGAAGAAGTCCACGTGCCCCAGTGAAAATCCCACAAGCCACAACTAAGACTCACCACAAACAAAATAAATAACGTAACCTTGCTCATTGGTTCACTTCTTTAAGCCCAGCCTCCTCTACTGGAATGGAGCTTCCACGAAAGCCCAGATTTGTCTGTCTCCTTTGCACTGCCTTCCCAGCCCCTGGAGAGAGACTAACATGTAGCAAGTGCTCTATAAAGTTTTTTGAAGTCACAGCAGACTAGACTTCTGCCTCTGCTACTTAGTATGTGACTTTGTGCAGGTTACTTATCGCTCTAAGCCTCAGTACCTCTTCACAGACCACAGCCTTGTGGCAAAGGGACTTGCATAACTCAGTGAAGCTATGAGCCATGCTGTGCAGGGCCACCCAAGATAGACAGGTCATAGCGAAGAGTTCTGACAGAACACAGTCCACTGGATCAGGGAATAGCAAACCACTCCAGTATTCTTGCCATGAGAACCCCAGGAACAGTATGAAAAGGCAAAAAGATATGACACCAGAAGATGAGCCCCCCAGGTTGGTATGTGTCCAGTATGCTACTGGGGAAGCTGCTGCTGCTAAGTGGAGAGCAATTACTGATAACCCCAGAAAGAATGAAGTGGTTGGACACTCAGCTGTGAAGGTGTCTGATGGTGAAAGTCTGGTGCTGTAAAAACAATATTGCATAGGCTGAGCAAACTCTGAGACAGTGAAGGACGGGGAAGCCTGGCATGCTGCAGTCCCTGGGGTCACAAAGAGTCGGACATGACTTAGGGACTGAACACCACCAACAACAAAAACAAAAAGCTTCAGTTTCCTCAAATGTATGATGGAGATAAAAGAGTAATGACCTTTAAAAGGCTCCTAACACAGGCTTACACCCTGGGGAATTTGGAAAATGCTGGTTTATTTGTTTCCACCAGAACACTTTCAGTTGTACAGAGCAAAAGTTCCAGCTAAGAGAAGAGTAAACAGCAGGAGAGGAAAGTGAAAACTGTTAATCGCTGGATCGGGTCTGACCCTGTGGACTGTAGCCCGCCAGGCTCCTCTGTCCAAGGGATTTTCCAGGCAAGAATACTGGCAGGTTGCCATTTCCTTCTCCACGGGATCTTCCCGACCCGGGGAATGCAGGTCTCCTGCATTGCAGGCAGATTCTTTACCATCTGAGCCACAAGGGAAGCCTGTAAACAGTAAGGGTTTCATTATTTCACATAATTCACCTACTTGAGGGTAGGTTCAGTGTTGGTTCTCAGTGACATCATCAGGAACCCAGACCCTTTTTTCATCTTTCCTCGGCATATAGCTTGGCCCTAGGCTTGGCCTTATGGTCACAACTGGCTGCCACACTTCCAACATCACATGCAGATGGGACAACACCTGGCTAGAGGAGAAGAGCATTCCCATCCACGACTCTCCTTTCATTAGGAAAGAGCAGCTTCGAAAACACCAACAAACTCCTCCTCTTGATGGTCCTGTTGGAGCAGACGCCCTCTCTCACACTCTGCCCATTTCAGCCTCTTTGTGGGAGGAGAGGAAGCAGGGCTGGAGAGTGGCTGCTGGGCTCCATCCCAGAGGGCTCCTGCCCCTCCCTTCTCTTTCCCAAGGTGCCCTCCCAGGCTTGGAGGGTTTTGACTCGGGGAGTCCATACCTCTCAGCTGTGTTATTCTCTGTTTGAAAAGAATGGCTGCAGGTGGTTTTTCTAGGTGTGTGGTTGTTTCAAGGCAGAGATCCAGGATGTGCTGGGGGTTTGTAAGAAGTAGATAGAAAGATATCCAGGGATCGCTGGAAGGAGGAGGAAGACGAGGTGCTGAGTGGCCTGGGAGGGTAAGCAAAGGCTGAGGCCAAGGGAATAGGGCCAGAGGACAGAGGGGAAGAAACGGCTTATATTTCAAAACCTCAGCTTGACCTCTACTGTTCCTCATCAGCTCACCCTGACCCCCTCCTCCCTCCTGTTCTGTCAGGAAATTGATGCTACTCAGAACTCCAGCCTTTCCATCTGTGTGCCCCGGATGCGGGTGTCCCCATGCCCCTCCTCTGGTGCTCTGGGGACCTGGCTGCTCCTTAGCCAAAAAAGACATTCCTGGCTGAAGTCGCTCATGGTGCCCAAGGGCCCAGACGGCATCCCAGTGTGGGCAGGGCTGAGAATGGCTGGAGCCAAGGGGAAACCCAGAGCTCCCNCCCTCCTCCAAGGCGTATCTTTCCAACCCAGGGATTGAACCCATGTGTCTTATTTAAGTCTCCTGCCCTGGCAGGCAGGTTCTTTACTGCTAGCACCACTGGGAAGCCAATTACAACTACTATTAAGCATCTTTCCATGTGATTGTCATTCATATATTTCTTTGGTGAACTGTTCAAATAATTTGCTATTTTTTAAAACTGGCTTATTTTCTTACTGTGTTTTAATATGTAGTCCAGTTACCAGTCCCTCATTAGATTTATGTTCTGCAAATATTTTCTCCCAGTCTGTGGCTTGTCTTTTCATTTTCTTAAGTGTTTTTCAAAGAGCAGAAGTTTTTAACTTGGATGAAGTTCATGTTATCATTTTTTCTTTTGCAATTTATACTTTTGCACCCTATGAAATATTTGCCTAACCCAAAGTANATTAGATTTATGTTCTGCAAATATTTTCTCCCAGTCTGTGGCTTGTCTTTTCATTTTCTTAAGTGTTTTTCAAAGAGCAGAAGTTTTTAACTTGGATGAAGTTCATGTTATCATTTTTTCTTTTGCAATTTATACTTTTGCACCCTATGAAATATTTGCCTAACCCAAAGTAGCAAAGACTTTCTTCTGTTTTCTTCTAGAAGTTTTATATCAGCTTTTACATTTAGGGCTATAATTCATGTCCAATTACTTTTTGTATATGCTATAGATTGAGGGTTTTGGTGAGGTTTTGTTTTGTTTTTGTATATAGATATCCAATAGCCCCGTTTGTTAAAAAGACGATTCTTTCTCCAATCAATTGCTATGGTATCTATATAAAAAATCAATTGATTTATGTATGGGCCTATATCTGCATTCTGTTTTCTGTCCTCTTAATCTATCTNTGGGAAGCCAATTACAACTACTATTAAGCATCTTTCCATGTGATTGTCATTCATATATTTCTTTGGTGAAGTGTTCAAATAATTTGCTAATTTTTAAAACTGGCTTATTTTCTTACTGTGTTTTAATATGTAGTCCAGTTACCAGTCCCTTGTTAGATTTATGTTCTGCAAATATTTTCTCCCAGTCTGTGGCTTGTCTTTTCATTTTCTTAAGTGTTCTTCAAAGAGCAGAAGTTTTTAACTTGGATGAAGTTCATGTTATCATTTTTTCTTTTGCAATTTATACTTTTGCACCCTATGAAATATTTGCCTAACCCAAAGTAGCAAAGACTTTCTTCTGTTTTCTTCTAGAAGTTTTATATCAGCTTTTACATTTAGGGCTATAACTCATGTCCAATTACTTTTTGTATATGCTATAGATTGAGGGTTTTGGTGGGGTTTTGTTTTGTTTTTGTATACAGATATCCAATAGCCCCGTTTGTTAAAAAGACGATTCTTTCTCCAATGAATTGCTATGGTATCTGTATAAAAAATCAATTGATTTATGTATGGGCCTATATCTGCATTCTGTTTTCTGTCCTCTTAATCTATCTATCTATCATCCTTTCACCAATAGCACACTGTATTGATTACTATAATAAAGCTTGAAATCAGGTAGTATGAGCCCTACAGTATTATTCTTTATCAAAATTGTTTCGACCAACTTAAGTCCTTTATTTTTCCATATAGATATTAGAATCAGCTTGTCAATTTTTTCAAAGGAGCCTTCTGGGAGTTTGATTAGGATTGCATTGAATCTGGAGATCAATTTAGAGAGAACTGGCATCTTGACAATATTGAGTCTTTCGATCCAGAAACAAAATATATCTCATTTATCTAAGTTTTCTTAGATTTCTCTCAATATTTTATAGTTTTCAGCTTAGAAACCTTACATGTTACTTATCCCTAAGTATTTCATGGTTTTGGTGCTACTGTATTTAAAAAATTAATTTTCATTTCCCTTTGGGCCTTCCTATCACACAAAGATGCAATAAATAAATAATTGATAGTATATTGACCTTGTAGCCTGCTTTCTTGCTAAACTCACTTGTTCGATCTAACAGTGTCTTTATAAATTCTTTGGGCTTTTCTTTGTGGGCCATACTGTCTACGGTTTTATTTCTTCCTTATCCTTATGCCTTTTATTTCTTTTCCTGGCCTTGTTGTGCTGACTAAGATGTTGACTAGGAGTGATAAGAGCAGATATCCTTGACTTTTCCCCTAGACTTTGGGGGAAAGTGTTCAATCTCTCACCATTAAATATACTGTTAGCTATAGATTTTTTGTAGATGCTCTTTGTTAAGGGGAGAAAGGTCCCATTTATTCCTAGTTTGCTGAGAGTTTTTATCAAGAACAGGTGCCCAATGACCTTTTAATAAATTTCTTTTCTGCTTAAATCAGCTTGCATTTGTTCCTGTTGCAAGTAGCAGCCCTGACATATACTAGCCTAGCAACCTTGGACAAATTCCTTAACATCACCTGACCCAGAATTTTAATAAAATCCTGGTGATGAAAACTTTTTAACTTTACCTCCTAAAGAAAATAGCCATGATAATCTTCAAGGCTATCTACTGTGTTGTAGAAAAACCTTGAGGTTAAGTTATTGTTTTTCACCAACTCCACCCTCAATAACCTTGCTTATTATATGAAATGATATAAATAACATACACTCATTGTAAAGAACCCAAGCAACTTATTCAAATATAGAGTCAAGGTGACATGGAAGTCACTGTTCTGGAAAAACCACCATTATTCATGATGCTACATAAATAAGACCAGATCATACATGCTGTTTTATCATGGACATGGGTATCCTCCAGAACACCAGAACCACCGTGCTCCTCTTCACCATCTCTCATGGTACTTGGACTGACTGGGCTCAGCTGGCCTGTTCTCTCACAGGGCCTCTTGTCTAGCCGCAATACACATTTGTTCACTGGAGCTGAGGCCATCTGAATGCCCCTCTGGGCTGGATGCCACACTGGCTCACTACTGTGGCCTGCAGTGGATGCTGTCTGCCAGCTGGGAGCTCAGGTGGGGCTACTGAGTAGGGCACCTACATGTGGCCTCATCATGTGCCTCGGAGTTCTCAATGCAAGAACAACAGGCTCCGAGGAAAAGCATTCCACGAGCAGTTCCAAAACCCCAGGTTAAACCTGTAAAGCTTCTTAGAGCTGAGCTACACAAGTCCCAGGCATCACTCTGCCATATTCTAGCACATCACTAAACACAGCCCAGAGTCAAAGTGAGGAGAAATAGACCCTCTCACCCCATTTCAATGGGAAGGTTAGCAGAGAATTTATGGCCACCATTTTTACTTTACCACATTTATTAAACAATGTATATTGAGCACCTACTGCCAACCAAGTGCTGGGGATACAGAAGGGATGGAACAGAGCTCTTGTTCTTCTGAAACTTACTTTCTAGTGTGGGGACACAGACAATAGACAAGCCATCAAATAAGTAAAGCTAAACACAAAATATTCAAATTGATTACATAAATACAGTAAATGATAGCCCTCTTTCTCTAAAGTCCTGGGAGTTTTATCAGTCCTTTGCTTTGGGCACACTTGCTGTCTCACTGTATCTCACTGTGTGCACTGTTTGCTGAACCCATGGTAAGCACGACACAAGCTAAGAGGCTGGAAGAAAACTCAAGGAGCCATAGGAAGTGCAGATGCATTTATTCTCTCCTGGCTGGCTCAACAGCAGACCTGACCTGACCTGACCTGATCTCAAGGGCTTTCCAGGCGGAGTTTATATACGCTTACAAAACAAAAGTAGCCCGTGGCCAAACGAGTACCTCGAGACGCACAAACACAGGGCTGTAAGTGATTCTCAGCTGCTCAGTCGTGTCTGACTCTTTGTGACTCCATGGACTGCAGCACACCAGGCCTCCCTGTCCATCACCAACTCCCGGAGTTTGCTCAAACTCATGTCCATCACGTCAGTTATGCCATCCAACAATCTCATCCTCTGTCATCCTCTTCTCCTCCTGCCTTCAATCTTTCCCAGCTTCAGGGTCTTTTCTAATGAGTCAGTTCTTTGCATCAGGTGGCCAAAATATTGGAGCTTCAGCTTCTGCATCTGTCCTTCCAATGAATATTCAGGACTGAATATTCTCAGCTGTGATGTAATCATTATTCACTAAAACATGGGGCGAGGGCGAGAGGGTGTGGGGCAAGAGAGCCTGACCATACCATCTTGACTAATTTGCTCTTTCCCTACACTTGCCTTTGTGCCTTGGGTTTCAGGTGTTTTGTTTTGTTTTGTTTTGTTTAATATTTATTTATTTAACCAACTGCACCAGGTCTTAGCTGCAGCAAGTGAACTCTTTAGTTGCGGCATGTGGGATCTTAGTTCCCTGAGCAGGGATCAAACCCAGGCCCCCTCTGTTGGGAATGTGGAGGAGGTTCTAGGTGTTACTATTACAGTGAAGGGGCAGTTTCCATCTTAGCCATCTCTGAGGGTTGCATGTGGAGCAACATTCAAAAGTGACTATACAGCAGCTGGTTAAGAACATGGGGGCTTTGAAGCTGGGTGTTGCAGGTTCAGCTCTCACCTCTACCAACCTTCTCCCTGTGCAGCCTCAGCAAATAACTGACTTTCTCTATCCTCTGTCTTGCCCATCACTAAACTGAGGAACCAGGGCCGGTAATGGAACNAGTTTCCATCTTAGCCATCTCTGAGGGTTGCATGTGGAGCAACATTCAAAAGTGACTATAGAGCAGCTGGTTAAGAACATCGGGGCTTTGAAGCTGGGTGTTGTAGGTTCAGCTCTCACCTCTACCAACCTTCTCCCTGTGCAGCCTCAGTAAATAACTGACTTTCTCTATCCTCTGTCTTGCCCATCACTAAACTGAGGAACCAGGGCCGGTAATGGAACCTACTTCCTAGAGTTGCTTTGAGGACTAACACTTGAGAGCCTCGCATAACAGTGGCACATAGTAGGTGCTTTATCAGCATATGTTGCATGAATGGACATCTCAGGCCTCTGAGGCTGCTCTTCTGCTGCAGGTGGTCCAGCCACTCACCCACCCACAGAGGACCNCGGTAATGGAACCTACTTCCTAGAGTTGCTTTAAGGACTAACACTTGAGAGCCTCACATAACAGTGGCACATAGTAGGTGCTTTATCAGCATATGTTGCATGAATGGACATCTCAGGCCTCTGAGGCTGCTCTTCTGCTGCAGGTGGTCCAGCCACTCACCCACCCACAGAGGACCAGGCTCCACGGTGCTTGTTCACACAGAGGCTGTAAGTGGTGGTGGTGAGAGGTCCTGGCACTTCAGGACACCCAAGCAGACCTTCCCCTCAGGGGCTGCTCTCTCACTCCTTAGCTCAGTGCCAGGAAGGCCTCCAGGTATGCACTTAGCCCTCTTCGTCCTCCATAGCCACTGTGTGGCCTGTGACGGGCCTTTACCCTCGTGGGCTTCAGCGTCCCAGCCTGTGAACCGAGGTACCAGCACCCCCTGCCTTCCAGGGCTCATGACATGCTGTGTTCCTGAACCCGGCCACTCTGTGGTTAAGCCGGGTGGCTTGCTTTGTGTGCTTTCCAGCCCGGGCTAAGTAGGCTAACGCCAGCCTGGGAAGATTATTTGCAGGGAATTAGAGCAGGAGAGAGCAGATTAGGACACACTTCGGACCAACGGCTCATCTATTGCCGCCATCTGCAATGGGCTGGTGCCACCTNGTTAAGCCAGGTGGCTTGCTTTGTGTGCTTTCCAGCCCGGGCTAAGTAGGCTAACGCCAGCCTGGGAAGATTATTTGCAGGGAATTAGAGCAGGAGAGAGCAGATTAGGACACACTTCGGACCAACGGCTCATCTATTGCCGCCATCTGCAATGGGCTGGTGCCACCTTTAGCTGAGAGCCAGCACTGCTGGGCAAAGGGTCTCTTATGAGCTGGAGAAGCAGCTCAAGGAAACACCTCAGCCTTTGGGGGTGCTACCCTACCCCCACCTTCCCCTCACAAGGGACCTGCTGCGCCAGTTCTGCGGGGGTGGTTGGGAACAAGGACACTGAGTAGACACACGCCTGTCCTCTCACTCACCATGCGCCCCAGGTGAGCCACCTTGCCTTCCTGGGCCTGTTTCCTCACCTTTAAGATGAGAGTGGGCTTCCCTGGTGGCTCAGCAGTAAAGAATCTGCCTGAAATGCTGGAGCCGCAGGAGATGCAGGTTCAATCCCTGGGTAGGGAAGACCCCCTAGAGGAGGGCATGGCAATCCATTGCAATATATGCATCTAGAGAATCCCACAGACAGAGGAGCCTGGTGGGCTACAGTCCATGGGGTCGCACAGAGTTGCACACGACTGAAGCGACTGAGTGCGCTTGCACCTGAGATGAGAGTGCGGGGCCTACAACCACTCAGCTGTCCTTATTCTCAGCCACCAACTGCCCATCCTCTGCAGAACTGGTGTGCGTGGTCTCCTACTGCTACTGCTGCTAAGTCGCTTCAGTCGTGTCCAACTCTGTGCGACCCCAGAGACAGCAGCCCACCAGGCTCCCCCGTCCCTGGGATTCTCCAGGCAAGAACACAGGAGTGGGGTGCTGTTTCCTTCTCCAGATGGTCTCCTACCTGCCTCTCATGTTTGAGAAAGCATTCAAACTGGAAGAGACGGGATGTGAGGAGGGAAATCAACTAGGGGCTCCCAGTGGGTTTGAAGGCAACAACAGCAGAGAAGACAGTGAAACTGACAGTGACAGGAAGACAGAATCCAGTGTGGAATGAAAGAGTGAAATGGCCAATGTGATTAATATACAGGACAATTAAAGGGCAACAGTTTCCTCCAAAGGACGTGGAAATAAGATGACTCAATTTGCTTCTGCAGGCCAATTATCCCCATAAAACAAACACAATCAGAATTATTCATCTACTAAATATGAACAGTAGCCCTTAGTGAGTACTTACCAGACATTGCTCTTTGTGTTTTACAACTATAACCTCATTTAATCCTCACAACAATATAAAGTAGATAACATCATAACCCCCCAATTTACAGATAGGGAAACTGAAGCACAGAAATGTCCAAAGCTAACCCAGTTGTCTTGCTTCAGAGCCCATGGGCTAACATTCCCCAGGTTCACCTCGTAGCAGCCAGAAGGTTTTGCTCTTAGGTCAGAGCAAAGCTTGGCCACGTGCCCCTGAGGTATGTACTATTTACTTGAGACCTGCCCCGGTCACCCCTTCTTGGGGCAGAGTTTTCCACACTGAGTGGGACAGAAGGGCTAAGCTTTGGATCCCCGGTTGGTCCAGTTAGAAACGCTCGGGTTCCCCCGTGTCCTGCACTCTCTGCCAGGCACCAAGTTCTAAATTCGACTGCTCGCTGCCTGGAACCCAGGCCATGATGCTCCCTCCCAGTCACCAGCGGAGTCAGGGCTGTGGGGCAAGCGGCCTCCCCGCTTCCTTCCCTGACCTTTCCTGGCCTGGGCCACATGCAGGCCTGGACTTACACAAGGGTCCTTACGCCACCTCCTGCAGAACATTTCCTCAAGATGAAGACCCAGGAACAGGTTCCAGACTTCCTACCAGATGATAGCATTGACCCCAAATCCTGCACAACATAGGGGCCTTTGGGTAAGAGTTTGTGGTGAGCTCAGGTTCCCAGGCTAGTTTCACTGCTTAAAATTGACCTCAAGCAGATCACGGCTTCTACTGGTTCCCTCCTGGTTGGCAGCAGAGGGCTGGAATATCAGATGAATTCTTTTTCAGTCACAGACATGTGACTTCCAGCTCACACAATGGCCCATGGAGGTAAATACACCATTTTTCATCAACTCTAAGTCAGACTGTTATCTTATAAACCACTGGGAAAAAGGGAAAATGCTACTAAGGGACATTGGGGGGGCTGCCCCACATCTTACTTGCAGCATGCAAGACCTGCAGTTGTGGCATGACAACTCTTAGGTGCAGCTATGTGGGATCTAGTTCCCTAACCAGGGATCAAACCAGGCCCCCTGCATTGAGAGCAAAGAGTCTTTGCCACTGGACCACCAGGGAAGTCCTCCTAGTAGGGAAACTTTGACATGCAAACAATTTTAAGACTCATTCCAATATCAGAGGTATTAAAATGTGGAATTAAAATAGGGCTTCCCAGCTGGTTCATTACAGAATCCGCTTGTAATGCAGGAGCTGCAGGAGGCAGGTAGATCCCTGGGTCAGGAAGATCCCCTGGAGGAGAGCATGGCAACCCACTCCAATAGTCTTGCCTGGAGAATCCCATGGATGGAGAAGCCTGGTGGGTTACAGTCCACAGCGTCTCAAACAGTCAGACAAACAACTGAAGTGACTTAGCACACACAAAATGTGGGAAAATGTGCTTCTTGGAATCAATGAAATATGATATAATCCTCATTTAATAGATTAAAAAATCAGGACCTGGGTTGGTTATGCATTCAAGGTCACATGGAAAATGAGGATGAATGGTTTTCAAGACCTGTTCTGACAACAGATCCTACTTGTGATCCACTATGTGACCCACCTCCCCGAGAGGTCGTGGAAGGAGAGAAAGCGAAAGGACCAGCCTTGCAGAGAGAGAGGCACATGGATCAGCATCAGATTCTTACGGGATCAAACTTAGCCTCATGCCCCTAGGGATGCTCTTATTGCAGTGAACACAGAAGGTCACGGGAAGGCCTGCCCCTGTGCAGAGTGCAGGGCAGGGCAGGGACAGGAAAGGGCAGGTGAGCCCCAGCGAGGAAGAGGGTGGAGACCCCAATCTCAGCCCTCCTGCTCATCACCTGGGTGGTCGCTGCCCTGAGCCCATTAACAGAAGAGGAAACCATTTCTGAGGCAGACTGTCAACAAAATAGGTGTCGAATAACAATTGCACTTTGACAATCGTGAAGCACTCTGTGAATTGAATTCCCTAATACTACAAGTCAAAATACATAAGCCCAGGCTGCTGGGCAGTCTCATCTCAGCACCCTGCCTTCGAAAGAAATCTCAGTAGGAACTGGAAAGCGATTTCAATCTTCATTTACACTAGTCCCTGGTAAAATTCTGAAAAGAGATTCAACGTCTCTCTTGCTTATTCTGTGTGATAGAATGTGAATCTCTCATAGCATCACCTTAGTAGCTGCCTGGAGACAGAATTCAGGCTTCAAATTCAGTCTGCCTTCCTCCCTCTCCTTTTCCTCCCTGTGAATTCCCAAACCAAAGGGGATAGAGAGAGGCGTGGGGAGAAGTGGGGAGAGAGAAAGCCTAGTCCACGGTGGCCTTTCTCTTTGCTTCAGTTCCTCCTGTTTCAGTGGTGGTAGTTTAGTCGCTAAATTGTATCCGACTCTTGAGACCCCATGGACTGTATCCTGCCAGGCTCCTCTGTCCATGGGATTCTCCAGGCAACAAAACTGGAGTGGGTTTCCATTTCCTTCTCCAGGGGATCTTTCTGACCCAGGAATCAAACCCAGGTCTCCTGCAGTGTGAACAGATTCTTTACCGACTGAGCTACAAGGAGAGCCCCATATTTCAGTACCTACCCTTTTTCTCTTGTATGCCTGTTTGGAAATAACTGGAGGAGGGCATGGCAACCCACTCCAGTATTCTTGCCTGGAGAATCCCATGGACAGAGGAGCCTGGCAGGCTACAGCCCATAGGGTCACAAAGAGACACAACTGCAGTGACTTAATACACACGCACATGTGACCTCTTCACCTACCACACAGCAGCTATTGGATTCGTGATTGGCAAGTAAATATATTGCAAAGGATAAGTTCTCCTGATGACTAAGCTATTAGTATATATGCACAAATACGTGTCANGCCCATAGGGTCACAAAGAGACACAACTGCAGTGACTTAATACACACGCACATGTGACCTCTTCACCTACCACACAGCAGCTATTGGATTCGTGATTGGCAAGTAAATATATTGCAAAGGATAAGTTCTCCTGATGACTAAGCTATTAGTATATATGCACAAATACGTGTCAAGGTTCTCCCTTCCCCCAAATTATCCCTCAAAAAAAGGAGTTGCCTTACATCCTTACAAAATCTAGCATGTTACAGGAAGCACTCTTCTTTAAAACATTAAAATACTGTTTTGAGAAGACGTATCGGTCTGGAAAAATAAAAAATCAGTCAGAGCTATAGGGATGCCTCTAAAGATCCTGATAGAAACACCTTTAATCACCTGATAAAAGCAATAAAAAAGGAGACGGACACTTAGTGCAGATTTGTGAGGGGAAGGGCCTCACAGTTACGTGAAATATGGTTCTTAAAAAAGCTTTTTAAACACTGCTAAAGAGCAATGCATCTAGAGGGCTGGGCACCAGCCGGGTCCCTACCAGTGTCAAGCATCCCGGATGCTCTCTGAACTCTTGGGTTTTCACACCTAACTCAACATGGTCCTGGGGGAATGAGCTCACCCAGAGAGCCTCCCCCTGAGGTTTTTTTTTTTTTTTTTTAAGACATTTTTGATGTGGACCATTTTTAAAGTCTATACTGAATATATTATTTCTTCTGTTTTATGTTTTGGTTTTTTGACCACTAGGCATGTGGGATCTTGGCTCCCTGACCGAGGACTGAACCTGCTCCCAAGGTATTAACCACTGGACTGCTAGAGAGGTCCCATCTGCTGAAGTCTGGCAGTCCCTGCACTCCTTCTCTGTAGGGGGGCAGAACAACAGCTTTAGATGTCCACCTTCTAACCCCCTGAATCCATGAACATGATTCCTGACATGGCAAAAGGGTCATTGCAGGTGTGATGAAGGGTTCTGAGACGGGGAGATTATCCGAGTGAGGCAGGAAGAGAAGATGTGACAGCAAAACTGAGGTTGGTGTGCTGCAACGTAGCTGTAGACCATGGGCCCAGAATGCAGCAACTTCTAGAAGCCGGGAAAGGCAAGGAAACAGATTGTCCCCCTCAAGCCTCTAGAAGGAATACAGCCCTGCCAGTTCCTTGACAGTGAGAGAGACCCTGTCAAATTTTGACCTCTAGAACACTAAAATAATACACTTGTTATTTGAAGGGGGAAAAAGGCAATGCATTTAGTACTTATGGTGCAGAGGTTTTCGTATATGTCCACAGGAGGAATTGTTCCGTGTTTCCAATAACAGCATCACATATGGTTTCAAGAGAGGTTGCATCTCTCCTGACATGGGCTGAGGTGGTGAACTGTGGATTCAGACGGATGAGGATAGAGATCCAGATGCCAGCCAACCTCCAGCAGAGCTTGGATGAAATTGCTCCACGAAACGTGAGAGCAGAAAAGAGCCAATTTCTAAACTAATACATCCTTTTANAGTGAGAAAATGCAGAAATAAAGGAAAACAGTCAAATAAGACCAAATACAATGATGATAGTTTAGTCATTAAAGCAAAGTAAGTCTAGGACATTCAGTTTCTCCTCAAGGGCTATAGGTGATATTCTGAGCCACATCATGTGAGCTGCCTTATAGATACTGAAACCCCCACCAGTGGAAGAAGTTAGCTACATGGTGACCAGACTGTAGCCATGACATGTTCTATTGCTAAGTTGTGTCCAACTCTTTGCAGCATGCCAGGCTTCCCTGTCCTTCCCTGTCCTCAGGACATAAGTTATCACAATGATAAGAACTAGCCTCGAAGAAATGGGAATTAACCAACCCTGGAACTAAAGGTTAACTGTACTTAAACAATCAAGATAGTGCTGGCCTGCCCACCACATGACTAATTTCAAGATGACCATCAGTGCTGAATGTGTTCTTTCTGCATATAGCCTCCTCCATCGGTCTATATAAAAGCTTGTGTCCACCAATTGTCAGTGGCAGGGAGTCAGCCTTTGGACAGGAGTCTGCCCTTTGCACATGCGCGTGCACGTGCACGCACACACACACACACACAGGTTACTGGCCTCTGAAATAAAGCAAATTTTCCTTTCTACCAACCTTGCCTCTTTGTTGGCTTTAGAGCAGGCAGGAGCCAGACTCCATTTTTTGTTTCTCTCTCTCCCTCCCTCTCCAACCCCCTCACTCCTTCTGTTTCCAACTTTATCATTCTTTTGGATTGGCTTCATTTGCAAGCAGGCTGTTCCCCAAGGAGCAGAGATGACCATCCCCAGGGTCAGATGTTGCCAGTTTAGCAGTCCAGTGGAAAGTAAGGTCCTTTCCCATCACTGTTTCAATAAAAGTCTGGTGCTGGACCTCTTTGGCCTGGCCAAATCCTATTTCCAAACCTGAACCAATCACTGGGGCTCTGCCTTGCACCAGTTGCTCCTTGGGGTGTGGTCATCCCCCTCCCAGTCACATGACAGAAGCCAAGGAGAGGATACGTCTCTTTCAGGCAATCCAGGTGCTGTAACCAGCGGGAGAAGGGATGGCTACTGGGTAGACAGAGCCTACAGAAGTCTATTCCATTCACCAGTCTCATCATTCAGTTGAGAAAACTCAAGTACAGAGGCATTGTCCTGACTTGTAGCTGGATCCCAGACTCCAGACGCCATGACCTTTTTGCATGTTAGTGGAGACGAATCCATCAGCATGCCTTAAAGTGGGTGAACTGATACTGGAACTTGGTCCATCTGCTGTTTGGCACAAAGCTCATGTTCATTGCCAGAAATATGAGCTTATATCCATCCTACTATTCTTCACATTGTTAGCTCATCTTCCACCACCCCAGTAAAGCAACCAGTCATTTAGAGAGAATATATTCTCAGGCCCAGACTAAGTCAATGGTCAAGCTTTTTCATGCTCTTCCCTTAGATCTGCTAGGAGACAACAGGAAAGCCAGCTGGGTCCCAGCCTCCATTTCTTCCTGGAGTTGGCCCTGCCTGACTCCTGCTCCGCAGCTAGTAGGAGGAGCTCAGCAGTGTTTATCCTGGTCCTCCTGCTTATCTCCTTGTCTCCATCACTCTGCTTGTGGGTGTCAAATCAGTAAGTGTGTGTACCAAGTTGCTTCAGTCACGACTCTTTGTGACCCTGTGGATTGTGACCCACCAGGCAAGGGATTCTCTAGGTAAGAATACTGGAGTGGGTTGTCTCGCCCTCCTGCAGGGGATCTTCCTGACCCAGGGGTCGAACCAGTATCTCTGTTGTCTCTTGCATCCGCATGTAGGTGAGTTCTTTACCACTAGTGCCACCTGGGGAGCCCAGATCTATTCAATACATCTCTGATCTATTTAAGGGACTGTTGTGCGTGTGTCCTTAAACATATAACCATTTAATGGGCATCAGAGAATTGATGCTTTCAAATTGTGGCACTGGAGAAGACTCTCGAGAGTCCCTTGGACTGCAAGGAGATCAAACCATTCAATCCTAAGGAAATCAACCCTGAATATTCATTGGAAGGACTGATGCTGCAGGTGAAGCTCCAAAACTTTGGCTCACCTGATGGGAAGAGCCAACTCATTGGAAAAAGACCCTGGGAAAGACCGAAAGCAAAAGGAGAAGGGGGCAGCAGAGGATGACATGATTGGATGGCATTACCGACTCAATGGACGTGAATTTGAGCAAACTCTGGGAGACACTGGAGGACAGGGAAGCCTGGCATGCCGCAGTCCAAGGGTCACAAAGAGCTGGACATGACTTAGCAATGGAACAACAGCAATTTAATGCCAGGGATGGTACCTTATTTCTTTTTTCCCCAGAGTGACTAGTCCAGCACCCTGCATATGGTTGGCTTTTCCTAAATGATTCTGACGTGCACTATCCCTACTTTGGGGGTATCTTAAAGATGAACAGTCAATAGACTACAAGAAGAAGTAATGATAGGCATTACTCATTTCTCTAAATTTTCTGACCACAGATTTTTCCAGAAGCCACAGATTGGTCCAGAGTGGATGGGAACAATTCCATAAGCATTATATGGGGTATGAATTGCTCTTAGGGTTATTTTTCTAATCAAAGCATCTTTCAGTTGCATTACAGTGTATTTTTTAGAAAATAATTTCTCCAAATCATGTCCTTTCTTAGCCTAATTCCTCCCAATAAAAGCCCCCCTTTCATATTTCTTTCCATTCTTTAAGGCCTTCATTTTTTTCTATAGATAGATATAGATGAATTAAATATATTTCATTTCCCTCAAATTTTAATGTGTCTCTTTTAGATTCTATCCCCTAGTTCAGGCTGAGAATAGGGAGTTAGAATATCCAGAGCATTAAAGATTTATCACCTCCATCATTCTTTGTGGGACTTCTCTTATTTCTAAGGAATATCTCATTTGCTTAGGTTATTTTGCAAACGAAAAAGGAATTAATATTTTCTGAAGCTCTGCATGAGTTTTCAAAAATCTGTTGGATGGTGAGTTTTTAATAACTCCAACTAATTACTCTTTTTAAGATTAGATGTTAGGTAGAAGATTTTAGGTTTCCCTCCATTGAAAACTACTAATAAAACCAATTTATTATGAACAAAACGTGGTTTCAATATGAACATACCTCCAGGGGACAGCCATTTGTACAAGAAAGATTTTCTGCAATTCAGGTTTGAGGAGATCTACAGTAAATCCTTTCAACAATGGGATGTCGGTCGGAAGTACTAAAATTATGTGAGCAGTTTTCCCCTTGGCTGAGAGCAATGGGCTGAATTAATGTGATATTTGTTTTCTACCCACTGGGTTCTAATGGTAATGAGAATGAGCAGGGTGGTGGGGGGGCGTGGTTGCTGGTGGAAGATGAGAGCTATGGGGATCAGAAAGGCTTTGTCTGCCAGGTCTTGCTTTTATTACCTCTTTCCCACAGTGCCCTGGATCTAAAAAAAAAAAACCAGAATCTCACACACTAAGCATCATACTATGCTTACTTGAGTGGTAAAATCACAATGTAGGCAGGGTCTTATAAATTATCCTGACTAATTCCACCCTGGGTCCATTTTACAGATAAATAAACTGAGGATCACAGAGGACCAGAGATATGGTCAGGGTCCTCGAGAAAGTGACAAGACCCATCTTTCCAAACCTTTTCTTCCTGCACTGAGACTCGTTGGTCCTCACTCATCATGCTTTGTCATCCATTTTGGGTGGCCAAGCTGAGGACAAGACCGAAAATACTCACACCAAACCAAATGTACCTGTTCTTAAACACGTCACCTGAAACACACTTGACATCAGAACTAGTCCAGCCTGTAGCATTGTTCAAGGGCAGTGAATCACATGGTGGAAATGAGGTGGGGCTTGATGGATGGACAGGGGTCCGTCCACTGCAAAAGTGGACAAAAGAGGGGCAATGAAAGCCAAGGGCAGTGGTGCTTCAGGAGAGATGCTTCCAAGTAGCCTCTCTCCTTCCTGCTTTTTCCTCCTCCTCCCCTCTCGCCCCTCCCCTCCCGACGCCTCTCTGCAGCTCCTGTGTATAGTGCCCTGAGGATTGCTGACGAAAGGGGAGGTGGGAATTTTCCTGTGACATCCACAAAACTGTCCTTTCAGACCGAGTACTCACTGAGGCAAAAGAAACAAATTAGTGAAATTATAAGCTGAAAACTGGGAAATTTTTCATCTTCAGTAGACCGGGGATAAAATCTTCCCTCAGCCATCTGCATATATGGTTGCACAAAAATGTAGTCATATATTATTCTGCAACTTATTTTTGTCATTTTAATTAATATGAATATCTTTCCAGATCAGTAGGTAATATCAGTGTTGCTGTTCAGTCGCTAAGTCATGTCTGACTCTTTGCGACCCCATGGACTGCAGCATGCTAGGCTACCCCGTCCTTCACTATCTCCTGGAGTTTGCTCAAATTCATGTCCATTGAGTCCAACCATCTCATCCTCTGTTGCCCCCTTCTTCTCCTGCTCCCTAATTGACACATTGATATCAATGTATTAATCAAAATTATTTTTTTTAATGGTGCTAAATGTTCCCTGGTGGCTCAGATGGTAAAAAATCCGCCTGCAATATGGGAGACCCGTGTTCGATCCCTGGGTTGGGAAGATCCCCTGGAGAAGGGAACAGCTACCCACTCCAGTTTTCTGGCCTGGAGAATTCCATGGACAGAGGAGTCTGGCAGGCTACAGTCCATGGAGTTGCAAAGAATGGGACACAACTGAGCCACATACACACACACACACACACTCCATAAACTTCCCTGGTGGTTTCGTGGTAAAGAACCTGTATGCTAATGCAGGAGAATCGGGTTTGATGCCTGGGTCAGGAAAGATCCTCTGGAGAATGAAATGGCAACCCACTCCAGTATTATTACCTGGAAAATCCCAGACAGAGGACCCTAAAAAGCTATAGTCCATGGGATTGCAAAAGAGTCAGACACAACTCGGCAACTAAGCAACGGCAAAAAAAAGTGTGCCATGGTGTGGGGACTTCCCTGGTGGTCCAGTGGTTAAGAAGGGGACATGGGTTCGATTCCTGGTTGGGAACCAAGATCCCACAGGCCACAGGGCAGCTGAGCTCTCGCGCTGCAACTGCTGAGCCTGTAGGTTCTGGAGTCGGCACAACTAGAGTCCGTGAGCCACAACAAAAGACCCAGCATGACACCACTAAGACCCCATGTACTGAAACTAAGACCCAATGCAGCCAAATAAATAAATTTTTAAAAAAATTTCACAGTGCGGATACCTGGTAATCAACTCAATCTCTCCCTTTTCATGGATGTTCAGTGTTAATCAGATTTGCTATTCCAAAAAACGAAGAATGTAGTGATACAGTGCTTAGGCCCAGGCCCGTGACTGTGGTAGAGACACACCGAGTGTCAGGCTCCCTGGCTTCCTTGGTTTTTGGTGACTTCGCAACCAGAAATGGAATTAGAATGGGAGTCCAAGTTAACAACTCCAAAACCCCACTAATCATTTTGTACAACTTTGCTTCCTGAGTTTGTGGGTATGTCTTACTTTTTGAATTTGCGTTTGACACTAGTCCTTTCCCTAATTTATTTCAAAGGACATCTCAAAATGTTAAAGGGGTTGGGAACAACTCTAGTGGCAGCATAAAAATGCTTCAAAAGTGCTGTGGAAATATTTAGAACAGGGGGAACATCACATGATCACAGATTGTCAGGTTTAAGATGACCACTGCTTCTATTTTGAAATAGTGATGAGGAAAGACAGTTGAAGTCCTGGAAATAAACGGATCCTGAAGTTTCAACCCAAGGGAAGTTGGGTTTCTCCAAGAGAAACATGGAGGTTTCTACTCTCAAAGACAGGAAACACCCTTGCCTTGTTTTATTAGTATCTTCACATCCCTTCAGTACATACTACTCTTTCCTTCTTCTTTCATAAATATGTTTTTTGCCATGTTGGGACAGGTCTACAATTGTAAGTCAACCCTTTGAAGCTCTAATACTAAGTGTTGACTTTGGAATACTTAGAAAATATAGATCCATATCCTGGCCGCAGTTGTTTACTAGTGATTGACACCTGGGAAATTCTTAGCCTGAGTCTTCACTTTGTCATTTGTAAAGTGGGGATAACTTAAGATCTGACACCGGCTACTGCAAGAGTGAAGTGAAAGTAATGATGAGCAAGGGTGTGATACACAGTGAGAGTTAATAAGAGTCCTCTTCATTCTGGGTCAGCAGCTCCACGGGAACACAGATCGTTTCTTCCCCTAGTGTATTAAACAGTGTACTACGTACTTTATTGTTATAGCTTATAATTTATTTCTGTTGTCCATCAGTTTTGTAGGATTGCCAAAAGGAGTTAATCCTTTCTGAGCACTTGGGAGCTAAAAACTTATATGGACGCCATTTTTCAGGAAACGAAAGTCATGAAATGAAGAACTCACCCAAGACTAAAGCGCTGCCGCTTCTGCGAGCGGCCGCTGGAGGTGCTGTCTGTGGGCAAGTTTTGTAGGACGGCTCATGTGCTCTTTTTCCCACTGTGAAACATATCTTTAATAATTATTAGTTTATAATAAGGTGATGAAGAGAATAAAAGTTCTAACAAATCTTTTAAAAATTTCACTCTGTCTACCCCATTATGATCAAGGTCCAATGTGATCTATAAGTTTTGAGAGAGAAACCTGGAGGGTGAAAAAAGCAGCAAGAGAAGGAAAGATTGACATAGATACACTGGAAGCGAATTCTTGGAACAGTTAACATTTGAGGGTTGGTGGTGGGTATATTACTGACACTCTCACTTAGTTGTTAAATGTTAAAGGCTTATTTTTGTTTCTCCAAAGAAAGAGAGCTGGATATAAAGCTACTCTCCTCTGGGCCTCATTCAGATATCAATGTCTTTTAAAAGTGATAGTCTGTTTGTAATTATGTGCTAGTACGAATATCGCCATGAAGCATGACTTTATGAATAAATCTGTTTGCATTTCAGATTATAGAGAAAAACTGGAAACCATCCAAAAACTGGGAAGAGCTAAGTAAATAATGATACAGCCATATGATGGAATATTTGCAGTCATGAAAATATGTTTACAAACACAGGAAATTTTTCTCTGTAAAGACAAATGCAAAATTGTACACATAATTACATAAACATTTTGTTGAGAAAGATGGAAAGAGACCAAAATGATAAAAGTACTGCATTTAGTATGGGCCTTGTTTCTTTATGCTTCTCTGTACTCTCTAAATTTCCTATAACGTGCATTTGTTACTTATTAGAGGGGAAAGTTTAAAAGGGGGAAAATGTTTACTGAACTAGGCGTAATTTCAGCAGTAGAATGACATACCAGGCCTATCAGAATCTTTCTAGCTCAGCTGGTAAAGAATCCGTCTGCAAGGCAGGAGTCCCTGGTTCAATTCCTGGGTCAGGAAGATCCCCTGGAGAAAGGATGGGCCACCTATTCCAGTATTCTTGGTTTTCCCTTGTGGCTCAGCTGGTAAAGAATCTGCCTGCAATGCAGGAGACCTGGGTTTGATCCCTGGGTTGGGAAGATCCCCTAGAGAAGGGAAAGGCTACCCACTCCAGTATTCAGGCCTGGAGAATTCCATGGACTGTATAGTCCATGGGGTCAGAGAGTCAGACACAACTGAGCCACTTTCACTTCACATCTTTCAAAGAGTGTCTTAGTAATTAAAAAGTCCATGTGTCTATTAGTAGTATGGCCCTTAGTCATTATTTTCTCTGGCAGCTATCTTTATATGCAGCTTACTGTCCAGTAAAATGCTTTCTTATAAACCTAGCATTCTAGGCTAGGCTTTTCCTCTCGGTTATATATTTGTGCCATTGCTTTGGAAAGACAGATGAAATTTCATTTTCTCAGATTCTACCATAGTCCAAACTTACCAGGATGCTTTTGGGTATCAATGTTGTCTTTTCATTCAAGAGCTTTTTTGTTGGGTGGCACGTCATTTGCAGTTGTCTTAACCTACTACCAATATCCTCAACCAGGAAACTTGTGAAAATGTCATGTAAGGTAGGCTGGGGATATGCACGTGTACTTAGTCGGTTAGTCGCATGACTCCTTGACCCCATGGACTGTTCTGCCACCCCAGGCTCCTCTGTGCACGGAATTTTTCAGGCAAGAATACTGGAGTGGGTTGCCATTTCCTACTTCAGGGGATCTTCCCCACCCAGGGATTGAACCGATGCTTCTGGCATCTCCTACATTGACAGGTGGATTCTTTACCACTGTGCCACCTGGGAAGACAAGGACAGAGCCTGCCAATTCAGACCTCCATGAGTCCATCAATGGCCAGCCTTTAGAAATGACCCTGGACAAATCCACTTGACTAAACCCTAACCCAACCCCCATCTCTCTGTCTTATCCACAAAGATCTTATGCAAAAGTGTTAGATGACTTTTTGAAATCAGTATATAAGCATTTCTAGAAAAATATGTCCCAAGATTCTCAAGCAGCCTGAGGATTTTCTCATTTTGACCAAGAGAAGATTTTTCTGTAATTCTATGGGGAATAGCATAAAGTCAGCAGTAAAGACAAAAGATTCAGTATTTAGATTAATGCATTATCATTTTGATCAAATCAGAAAATCTGCTCCATTTAAACTGTCTTAGAAAAGTCTGAAGATAAAAATGTCTTTGATCTACATTAGGTCATATGGTGAAAATTCCACTATTATTTAAAGTAAACTGTAATATATTAGAAGTTACTTTAAAGGACACTAAAAGGATAAATATTAGAGCACTTTTACAGACCAAGTGGTAAAAGCACCCAGTTCACTATTGATCAGCCATGTGGCTTTGAATAAACCACTTAGACCTCCGAGAGTCACTTTCTTTTTTTGTGAAAATGAGGTGATACCCAGCCTTTAGGGTTGTAATAAAGATTGAATGAGGCGATGGGTGTAAAAGTGGCACTAAATAATTACGTAGTGAGGTGCTTACCATGTGCCAGACACTCCACGTGCTTTCAAGGTTCACATCCTTTAATCCTCATGCAACCCTAAGTGATGGTACTTTGACCATCATATATATCCCCATATATTTGAAGTGCTAAGATTGAAAGGACAGCAAGGAGATCAAACCAGGCAATCCTAAAGGAAATCAACTCTGAATACTCATTAGAAGAACTGATGCTGAAGCTGAAGCTCCAATACTCTGGCCACCTGATGAGAAGAGCCGATTCACTGGAAAACACCCTGATGCTGGAAAACATTGAGGGAAGGAAAAGTGGGTGATGGTTGGAAAAGGAAAAGGAAAAGGATTAGATGGTTGGATGGCATCACCAACTCAATGGGCACGAGTTTGAGCAAATTCCAGGAGATAGTGAAGGACAGGGTGGCCTGGTGTTCCAGTCCATGGGGTTTCAAAGAGTCAGAGATGACTTAGCAAGTGAACAACAAGATTTAAAGGACCACGCCCAATCCACACACAGAGGTACCCCAAACTAAAGAACTCTAATGATGTGTCAAAACTAGTATACACTGTAATGCCTACTATATGTGAAAATTGGGAGGCTGACAACAGCCATAAGCTTCGGTTTCCACATCTGCAAAACGGGGTTAGTAACAGTATCTGTTCTGCCCTTGATAATTAGGATTGAATGAGACAACGCATGCAAAGTAGTAGGCTGGCCAAAATGTTCATCTGGCTTTTCCGTAACATCTTATGGCAAAACCCAAATGAACTTTTGGCCAACACAATACTTGGTACAGTACTTGGTACAAAGAAAATATTGAGTGTCNTTCTGCCCTTGATAATTAGGATTGAATGAGACAACGCATGCAAAGTAGTAGGCTGGCCAAAATGTTCATCTGGCTTTTCCGTAACATCTTATGGCAAAACCCAAATGAACTTTTGGCCAACACAATACTTGGTACAGTACTTGGTACAAAGAAAATATTGAGTGTCAGCTACTAGGCGGGGGCTCAGGTATTATTATTTTTAGTGAAGCAGCACTTGAGCAATGATTCCCATTAGGTGAACCAAATCTCTAAAATGGAAATAATTATGGCCATAATCTCCATTTTCCATGGGTAGGATTAAGTTCTCATAAGTATTATACCGGTTCCCACATTTGTTATATAACTGTTGGACTCCATCTTGAACTTACTAAGAAATCATTTGTCCAGGGGCATGATGTAATTCCTCCCACTCCAAACTGTGAAGAAGGAAGAATAACTGACTGTTTAATAAAAGAACATCTCAGCACTCAATAGGGTGAACTTGGTCCTGACACTCCTAAAGCTTAAGAGTTAAGGGGGTGGATGATCCGAATGATGAACTGACAGGCAAAGTTTTCTGCAAGGACAGTTATAAAATAATATTAACGCAGAACTTAAGACCTTTAACGGCTGCGTTTAGATCAGACGGCACTTTGGAGGGTGCTCGCCACTGTGTGTATCCTCCCGCCGTACCTGTTACTCCCTTGAGACTGGGTTTCCACCTTGTTTTCATATTCTCCACTAACCCCACTCCACAGTGATCATTACTTTGACTTAAACCTAGACAATAATGAGGAAAATATTGTAGCAAAATAACCAAGACAAATACCCAAAGACTACCCAAGTTCTGTGCAAAGTAGAAACCTTTGGAAACTGTGCCGTTTCACCGTTGCTGGACCATCACGTGAACTGGGACAGAATACCAGTTGAGGCACTGCCATCTGAGTCAACAGGGTTCAGCTGGCAGGGGCTGCCACGGATCGAGGAATGGAAAGAATCCCCCTCGCTGTGACAGCTGTGTGCAGGGGGCTTTGAGCAAAGCAAAACTGATTAATCACAGGGATGTGAACAAGTAAGTGACTGTATTGAAGATTAGGGCTTCCCTGACAGCTTAGCTGGTAAAGAATCCTGCAATGCAGGAGACCCTGGTTCAATTGCCAGGTTGGGAAGATCCCCTGGAGAAGGGATGGGCTACCCACTCCAGTACTCTTGGGCTTCCTTGCTGGCTCAGATGATAAAGAATCCTCCTGCAATGCGGGAGACCTGGGTTCAATCCCTGGGTCAGGAAGATCCTCTGGAGAAGGGAATGGCAACCCAGTCCAATCTTCTTGCCTGGAGAACTCCATGGACAGAGGAGCCTTGCAGGCTACAGTCCACGGGGTCACAAAGAGTCAAACACAACTGAAGCGACTGAGCACAAAGGAGGTACAAAGAGAGGGAAAGCTAGAATAAATCTTGCGGAGTAGAAATGGAACTGGACGTAGACCCGTGTGAACTTGTGGTTTTTAATACAGAGAGATGGTTGATGAGGAAACAAGCAGAGAGGGAGGTACATCCTAACTATACACTGAGAGGATTTGGCAGGACTGATGGCACCGTGACAGTGCATACAACACAGCGCCCAAATCTTGGCTCTAGATGACATTCTCCCCGAGAGTGAACCAGGACTCCAGAAAAACGGCTGATGTCAGGACTGCAGTAATGAAAATTCAAGAAGGAGCCTGAAACATCTCGTGGTGACTCAAAGTAATAAAGTGCTCAAAGAACCATGGGGATGTGCAGCCATTAAGGAAGTAAGTATAGAAATTCCTCAAAAAATTAGAAACATGATTACCATGTGACCCAGAAACCTCCCTGGGTATATATCCGAGACTTGAAAGCAGGATCTCAAAAGAGGTATCTGTACACCCACGTTCATGCCAGCATGATTCACAAGAACCCAGTGGTGGAAGCAGCCCAAATGTCTGAAGATATATGAATGAATGAAGAACATGTGGCAAAGCCATACAACGAAATATTATGCGGCCTTTAAAGGGATGGAAATCCTGTCACATGCTCCGTGGATGAAACTTGAGGATAGTATGCTGAGTCAAATAAGGACAAAAGGACAAATACTGTATGGTTCCACTCATTAAGTACCTAGAGCAATCAAAACCATAGAAACTGAAAGTAGGGAAGTGATGAGCAAAGGCTGGGGGATCGGCAGGGGCAGGCAGGAAACGAAATTCGTCTTCAGTGGGTACAAGGTTTCAGTGTTGCAAGATGAAGATGGTCACTATCTGCTGCACAATCACGTGAACACACTCAACACTACTGAACCTGAACACTTAAAAAAGGTTAACACGGTAAATTTAATGGTTTTTTTTTTTTTTTTTTACCACAAAAAACAAAAAAAGAACCCGAGACTATGTCAAGAAAGCACAGAAGCCAGCTTGAAAATCAGTGAAAGCACTGTGTAGAATCAAATGAATCACGATCGTTTATAGATTACAAAACAGAATCCATGTTCCACAACGACATAAACAAAGAATAAACAAATGGAGGTGAAGAGAAAGTGCTTACACTAGAATGCCAAGTGAACACAGCAGCCACAGTTTAATTAGAAAAATCAGCATTTTGGCAAGAACTTATTCAGATAAGAATCATCCATAGATGCTAAAGCTAGAGGATAAATATTTATAAAGAACAGGATATGGACATAGTCTCAAAGTAGCTCCCCACAAAATACTGACTGTGGAGAAACCTTGGAAACAACCAACTGTGAAAACTTAACATCACCAGTAATGGGAAAAATTGACTCTTATGAGCTTTCTTATGTTATACAGAGAACATTTACTTCTCTGGTATTCCTGTCAAAAACCTGTAACCTGAATTTAGTCAAGAGGAAACATCAGACAAATTCAAAGGAAGGGCTATTTACAAAGCAACTGACCAGCACTCTTCAGATATGTCAAGGTCATAAAACAAAACAAACTTATGAAAAGGAAAAACTGAGGAAGTCCTCCAGATTTGAGGAAGACTGAAGGGAAATCATAGCTAAACACATGCATCATCCTGGACTGGGCCCCTTTCCATAAAGGAAAGGATTATTATAAAGACATTTTGGACCAGTTNCTCTTCAGATATGTCAAGGTCATAAAACAAAACAAACTTATGAAAAGGAAAAACTGAGGAAGTCCTCCAGATTTGAGGAAGACTGAAGGGAAATCATAGCTAAACACATGCATCATCCTGGACTGGGCCCCTTTCCATAAAGGAAAGGATTATTATAAAGACATTTTGGACCAGTTTGTGACATGTGAATGGGGTTTGTGGATTAAATGGTAGAATTTTATCAATACTGTTTTCCTGACTTTGATTAAGTACTGTAGTTAGATAGAAGAGTCTTTGCTTTAAAGGAAAAAACTTACTATCAAGCAGTTAAAAAATAGTATATATGCGTGGGGTTTTCCACTAGTCATGTAGGGATGTGACAGTTGGACCATAAAGAAGGCTGAGCATCAAAAAAAATAATGTTTTTGAACTGTGGCATTGGAGAAGACTCTTGAGAGTCTGTCCCTTGGACCGCAAGGAAATCAAACCAGTCAATCCTAAAGGAAATCAATCCAGAATACTCATTGGAAGGACTGATGCTGAAGTCGAAACTCCAACACTTTGGCCACCAGCTGCAAACAGCTGACTCATTAGAAAAAGACTCTGATGCTGGGAAAGACAGAAGGCAGGAGGAGAAGGGGGCAACAGAGGATGAGATAGCATCACCGACTCAATGGACATGAGTTTGAGCAATTTCTGGGAGATGGTGATGGACAGGGAAGTCTGGTGGCTGCAGTCCATGGGGTTGCAGAGTCAGATACAACTGAACAACTATACATATGTGTGTGTGTGCACGTAGAAAGATAAATAAATATGGCAAAAAGGTTAACGGGGAATACTAGCGGAAGACTATAAGGATCTTTTAAACTATCTGTGTAATTTTTCTGTCAGTTTAAAATTATTTCAAAATAATAAGTGAAAAAATAAGACACACACAAGTGGTCTTTGACCTATTGGGAATTTATNATAAGGATTCTAGATTCATTTAGTATCAAATGAATGAACTCTGAAGGCTAGGTTCCAATTCCACTTCTGTCTCTGACTAGCTACCTATCTTAAGCAAATCCCTTCCCTTCCACAGGCCCATTCATTCAACATTGAAATAAGTGTGTCAAACTAGATGAATTCTACAGTCCCGCTCAGCCTTAATGTTCTAAGATTTTAAGTTACAAATTCTAACTACCTTTTTTCCCTATTAAAAGTGAGAGGGCTTTTTTTGCAGAGATGGATAAGTGGATTCTAAAATCCATATGAAAATGTTAGGGAACCAGACTAGCCTAAATAATCTTGAAAGAGAAACCGGTTGGAGGATGTACACTTGCTGACTTAAAAAAACTTGCTACAGTTACAGTTTTCAAAACAATGTGGTACTGGCATACAGATAGATGTGGGTAGATGAACAGATCAGTGAAACAGAACTAAGATTCTAGGAAGAAAGTCATACATTCACGGGCAACTGATTTCCAACAAAAGTGGCAAGAAAATTTAATGAGGAAATAGTCTTTCAACAAATAATGCCAGCACTATTGAATATTCAAGTGCAAAAGAATGAAATCGGACCCTTACCGCACATCATATATAAAAGTTAATTCAAAATGAATCAAAGACTTAAATATAAGAAATATATTTAACCACAAAACTCTTAGGAAAGAAATAGGCATACATTTTTGTGACAATGGATGAAGCAATGGCTTTCTAACATACAACACTAAAGTACAAGNTCAAGTGCAAAAGAATGAAATCGGACCCTTACCGCACATCATATATAAAAGTTAATTCAAAATGAATCAAAGACTTAAATATAAGAAATATATTTAACCACAAAACTCTTAGGAAAGAAATAGGCATACATTTTTGTGACAATGGATGAAGCAATGGCTTTCTAACATACAACACTAAAGTACAAGGAACTAAAAAGTAAAAGATAAATTAGACTTCATCAAAATTTAAAAGTTTTGTGTCTCAAAGGACACCATGAAGAGAGGGAAAAAAGTGTCTACAAATGGGAAAAAATATTTGCAAGTCACATATGTTAAAGATTTAGTATCCAGAAAACATTTTAAAAAATAAAAATAACTCTTTAACTTAACAATAAAAAGATAAATAACCCAATTTAAAAATAGGCAAAGGATCTGAACAGATACTTACCTGTAGAAGATACATAAACGGCCAATAAGTACAAGAAAGCGGCTCAAAATCATCAGTCATTAGAGAAATGGAAATCAAAACCACAATCAGATACCTCTTCATACACAATAAAATGGCTAAAGTAAGATAATGGTTCATCAGTGCTGCCAAGGTCATGGAGAAACTGGAATCCAAATACACTGCTGGGAGGAATGGAAAATGGTGCAGCCACTTTGGAAAATGGTCTGGCAATTTTTCAAAAGGCTACACAGAGTTACCATATGATCCAGCCGTTCTACTTTTAGGTATATGCCTCTCTAGATTGAAAACATATACCCATACAAGAACCTGTACACAAATATTCATTCAGAGCAGCATTATTCATTATAGCCAAAAAGTGGAAACAAACCAAATGCCTCTCAACAGATGAATGGACTAAAACAAAATGTGGTCCATCCACATGGAGTATTATTCAGCCACAAAAAGAATACTGATACATACCACACCACTGATGAATCCTAAAAGTTATGCCAAGTGAAGAGTCAGACCCCAAAAGCCACACACTGTATGACTCCAGTTTTTTGAACTATCAAGAATAAGTAAATTCATAAAGACAGAAAATAGATTAATGGTTGCCCAGGGTTGAGAAGTGAGAATGGGGAGTGACTGCTAATGAATATGACGTTTCTTTTTGGGGTGATGAAGTGTTCTGGAATTAGACAGTGGTAATGGTTGCACAACTCTGTAAATATACTAAAAAAAATTTAAAAATGACTGTAACTTTAAAAGAGTGGATTTTAAAGGTATGTGAATTGTTTCTAAAAAAATTTTTTAAAGGCAAAGGCCCTTCTTAGAAAACTGATTTCCTCACTTCTGTTTCAGGCCACCTACTGGTTCATGAAAATTTTTTAAAAATCTGTAATATTTGACATTTATAATCCCACTGACACAAATTGCAGAATAAAATTTCTTTTTAACCAAATTATTTATAGATATCAACTGACAGTCCACTGAATTTAGTTTGCTTCTGAAAAATAATAATCTGAAGTTCCTCTGAGCTCATGATTTATCTGAGTCCTTTTTAAAATTAACATTTTTCTTAAGCAACTGAGACTAAACAAATATCTTCATTTTAGAATTTTTAGTAATATTGTCATCTAGAAACAGATGAAAACAATGCTCCTACACTGACATTAGTTAGCACAGCAATCTTCAATTTCTGTTCACAGGACAACAGAAAGGCAAAGCAAGAAATGAGTTTTCAATATCAGTACTGCAATGTAACATGTATAACCTGATGCTTTAAGCCATCAAACAAGTGCAGACTTTCTTTTCCCTGGAATATAAATAGAATTCTAGGCTTACTCTATTCCGCTGAAGTGATTTTTTTCCAAAGCTCTACAAAAAAAACATACCCTTTATCTTCATCACCTGCAACATTGTTTTGTATATCTGGTTTTCAGTACCAGAAGGCTGTAAACTTTGCATCAGCAATCTAACTCACAGTAAGAGCTCTGTAAGCATTTGAAATAGAATGAAATATTAATTCTTGTCTGATATCACTGGGTTGTACTATGCATAGTTCCAAATAAGTTAAACAAGAAGACTGATTCTTCTAAAAATGCTGAAGTGTAAAGAAAGGAGGGGTTAAAAAGAAGTAAACATCAAGGTCTGTCATGATTAAGCTACATTCTAAAAAAAGCACCAACAAATTACAACAGGGTGACATGATTTTCATTTTTAACTTCAATGCAAATCGCATGTACAGTTTTTACTCTTAAACACAAGTGGTTGACACTGTATCGAGGCTGCTGGCCCCAAGAAAGACATGAACATAGGAAGGATGGTCTTGTCCAACTTCAGTATTATTTTTGTAGCAATATGTATAAAATTCTACCACTGTTTGGGCAACCTTAGGAGAAAGCAAGCCTAAGAGATGAACACATTTACACCTCTTAATTATACTGTTACCTTATAAAAATGTAAAGTTCAACATTTGTTCCTCTGACAGCAAAGCGCCCAACAGTCTCCAATACAGTAACCAAGCTGTGAGTTAAGATATGTTTAAACATACGCAAGACCTTTAAGACTAGGAGTTTTTTTCAATTACATATATCCAAATGACAGTGTTGTAATTCAAATTGAACAACAATAACAGGATCAAAATCTTGATAAAGTAAGAAATGGGGGAAATAAAAACTGACTTATGAACCAAATGTATCCCATCTCATGAAAGAGTGAATCACTGGGAAAGACGCCACGGAGGAGAGAGGCTCCATGTGAAGGAACTGCATACAGGAATTCAAGAGTTACAGCACAGACTCTTGTTTTTTCTGTTTTTTAAATACATAGGCCTCAAAAAACTGTTTTATCAGTTTGTTTTTTTTAATAGCACATCTTTTTAAAAGAAATTCCTACTTTTCATTCCAGAAAATATAAGAAACAGTTTGCAAGAATTCATGCAAACATGCTTCTCTAAGGCCATGAACA
This sequence comes from Neotragus moschatus, assembly GCA_006410615.1. NCBI lineage: Eukaryota > Metazoa > Chordata > Mammalia > Artiodactyla > Bovidae > Neotragus > Neotragus moschatus. The sequence goes on along the minus strand of SJYA01002930.1, from coordinate 3,812,295 downwards.
GGTTTGCTAAGTTGCATTGTTTAATTCAAGTAAAAGCCCTTCTAAAATAAGGGGTCTGTAAAGGAAGCCAGTTACCTTCAACTCCAAAGCCTGTGCACTTGTAAGGATCTCTGACACTGAAAGCCAAAAGGCAGCATGCTCATTGAGCATTAGCAATATGGTTACTATTTACATTTTTAAAAATCAAATGCATGTTAAGTTTTTCTGGCAGATTCTTTTTATATGTTACAAAACAAAAAAGCAAAAGCTTAGAATAAGAATCCTTTTTTCCTAGAAAGGTCAAACAGATACTTTTTGACATTGTGTCCTTTACACAATGGCATACTGTTCATATAAAAGGTCTCTTATCCTATAAAAATCTTGACAAAGGCAGCCTTCTAATCCAATGCGTCCAGTCTCCGTCTAGAAACCAAGTAGAAAAAAAAAGTTCTTCAGTACATTTTCTATCCATTAATATGCAGACATGATAACCAAAACACATTAACTAGGTTACTTTATGATTGATTAGGAAGTGATTGTTCTGATTCACAGAATATGAACATAATATTCCCGTCATGAATTTTACATAGACACATAAATGTCAGAGGATTCAAATAATAAAAATCTACAATAAAATTATATATCACATCTTTGACAGTCCCTTTTAAAAGCCTTCAAGGTCGATCATTATAAATTTAATTTACTGATCTCCAGTTTGTAAAATTAACTCAATCAAGAATTACAGAATTCAAAATAACAAAATAGCAGAAGTATTTGTTCACTCAGTCCTTCCTTACGAAAAACACACTTACTCGACGGACTGCCACTTGATTGTTGCAAACGAGCACACCTCCTACGAATTCAGCTTGGATCCCCTCCCGTAAAAGAACCTGTTTGAAGTCTGACAGTCTTGGTTCATTCATAAAAACTGACTGATGTCCAGGAACCTGAGGTAAGGTTAAAGGGGAAAGAAGACTTTCAAACAGAACACCAGACACAGAGTTGTACTGAATAAAGGGAAGTCACACATGATCTCAGAGATAATTTCTATTATCCCCTGAATTCCTTTGACAGATCATTTCAAGTCTGTAAATCACATTCCCAGTTGTTATTCTGAGTTTTACCTCCTTATTTAACATTACAAAGCCCTTCACATTTTCTGAATGTCTCACAATCAAGTTTATTAGTCATGCCTCATAATAACAGAAAGACGTTTGATAATGTTATGCTCTTCACTCACCCACTTGCTGAAGGGGGTCAACGAGAGTGCCAGTAGGCAGAACTGAACTGAAATTTCATTTTCCAGATCCCAGTCCTTTGTATATAGTTCAGAGGATAATTGTCCCTGATCCCACTTCCACTGTCCTTCCCCCCTCACTGTGAATGCGGTGGACACCGTGGGTTTTAGAATCAGAAAGGCAAGTGGTTCAATGTAATGCCGCTACTTTGAAGTTGTTTTGGAGAGTGCCAGCTTTGGCGCAGAGAGAAAAGTTCCTAATTCCTTTCTGCGATTTCAAGAGTTGTGCTCGAAGGGGATCTGATGAAAGAGGCCATCTCTTCATTCCGTATTGCATAGAAGGGCTAAAGATGACTGGACAATGGTGTAAGACTCTCATGATGTGCTTTCAATATTATCGTATGTTAAACTACCTTACAGCTCTGCCAGTTAACTAGATATCTCTTGAGAACACGTAAACAAAATACCAAACTAAAACTATATCTCTACTAAATAAAACATTTCTAACTATATCAAAAACAAAAGTGGTTCAACTGAATAGGCAACATAGAAAAACGGAATTATGAATCTCCTAACTATAACAGAAGTAGATAGGTGACCCTCCCCATCATCAAACTTAACATTTAAAAATCTATTCTGGAAAACACCAATCATGGACCAGTTACATGTCTTAGAAGGAAGATTTGCTGAAGGGCTCTCTACTGTTGTTATTCTCTAGCCATAGAGGACACACACGTACAAGCACAGGGGCATTATCTTTAGTAATTTTTTAAAAAACTTCAAAATGAGTCTACATATGACACATCTTAAAGGGTTCAAAACATAGAAGGAGAATTCAAAGGGTAAATTAAGGGAGAGGGGAGAAGCAGCACACGCTTTTTTACCTCATGAGGTGGTAAGGGTTCCAGAGTAGGAATGATCTCACTTTCTTCACCTGTCTCTTTCTCATCGTCGCCAAACAGACTTTTCATGGCCTTCTGCTGGGCTATGACACTGGAATCTGAAGGTGCATCCACCTGCATTTCGGAGTCTTCTCCATCATCCTTTAGTTCTCCTTCTTCTAAAATAACTCCTGTGTCCACTTTGGAAACTCTCATGTCTAAGACACCGTCTATCCAAGCAAGTTCAGCATCTTTTGCCTTACAAAACTGAAGGGAGCTGACAAGTGAATCTTTTAATCTCACCTAGATATGATGCAAAGGGGAAAAAGAGAAATAGAGCCCACAGAGTATAACTTGACAATTAAATATGACCTATTACTATAATTTTCTAACTTTAGTACTGTGTATTAAAGTTTAGAAGTCTTTCACTCATCTGATCTTCACTGTAACTGGTAATGACCCAATGACCCATAAGATCATTAGGGCCCCTGTCTACTTTCCGAAGTAAAGGTTCTTAACTTCGACTGAACACTGGGACCACATGGCAAATTTTCTTTTCTACTGATGCCAGGGTCCCACCTGCAGTGATTCTAATGTAACTGGTGAGACTAAGACGAAAACATTGCACCCCCTTGACTCCCCCAAAGCTCTCCTGATGTGGAGCTGAGGTTGGAAACCACCAATAATCTCAGCCCCTAGGACTTGCTACTTGAAGGCCAGCACGCTTACCTGGTAGATGTGAGTTTCACTAGTGGCATCGACTGTCTCGTGCAGCTTCGGCATGTATACTTTAATATCTTTCCCACCAAATGCACGACAGCACTCTGCAAGATCTTGACTGGCTTCTGGTGGCCCATGGACAATGATTAACTGGCGTGGTTTCATCTGATTGATGATTTTTTTAATGGAATCCCCATCAGAGCGTCCTTCATAGTCTATGTAAGTAACCCTGGCTCTGTAATTAGATGATTATTCAAGTTTCCTTTTCTAAAATTAGGTTTTTAATAGCTTTTATCATCAGGAAAGAAATGTATCAACATGTAGCATGAGGATTTAAGGAATACACCTGTGTTATATTGTTAACATGTATTATTAAGCTCTTAGCTATACTCAAGAATGTATACTAAATGATACTAGACAAATAAGCCACTCTGCTCTCTGATAACTTTAAAAATATATATATTCCAAAGTGATCATTTGCTGTTGTTAACTGCACTGAACAGAAAGGGGAAAAAAGGTTCACAATTGATATTTTTAAGACACAGTGGTGTTTTTAAGATATTAGTGCCCTGGAGGTAATTGAGTCAAGGTGTTTATTTTACTAAACAAGCTCTTAGAAAAATTAAACTTGTGAATTACACAAGTTCACCTGCTACTCTACTTACTAAAAACACCGGAAAAAATGTTTCTTCATATAAATGTACAATGTGAAGTTTAACCCCCTCCTCACTACCAATTCACTTTGGTATTCCAATGTCATTAATAAAGGGAAAAACTCCCATATATCACAAGAAGAAAAAAAATTAACTAAGCACAAACTTGCTAGTGAATATTCAGAAATATAACCTCTGAAACAATGTCAGTTGTACAATTCAAGTACTTAAAATTTTACTTTGTAATCTATTTGCAAAATGCGACAAAAGCACTTACTTTATTTCAATAGATTCTGTTGTAGAAATACACTTAGTAGGAACATCAGATAAATCCTGATCCATAGGTTCATCTCCATTTGTTAGGCCAGATTCTAATTTGCTTTTTTCTTCTTCAGTAGCTTGAAGTTCTGGCACTAAGAAATCCTCTGGTCTAAATAATAAGCCTCTAATTAGAAGTAGTAACAAGCAAGCTAATATTATTTAATATATACAACTAATTAGTAGATGGTACAATTTTTAGACTCCTCACATATCTCAGGATTCAAATATACATTTGATCCAAAGTCAGTGCAACTTCACAATTTCAGTAATCAAATGATAGCATATATTCTTTGTGACCATCAAGTACACTTCACAACACACCACGTGAGGAGTGAAAAAGCCCTGCCTAGACAGGCCACTCAGAGACCTGAGAGGGTGCTACAAGTACTACTGCAACCTGGCCCTTCCTCTGTTCCAGTGATTCATGTTCTCAGTTTCTGTGGTTTCTCTTGTCAGTTTCCAATCTTACAAATCTCAGATCTCCTTTAGTTTCCTGAAGACGCCCCCCCCACTCATTATTCCTTCCCTGCCTGATGAAAGCAGAGGACTCTCTATTTGTGCTTATTACAGAGAAGACCAAGATACCAATCATTAGCTCCCTCAAAAGCCCTCACTGTTATTTCAACAAACTACTAGCACATTTACTTTTGCGTATCAGAGATAGTTCGAGGTTAAAATTAAAAGGCAAACTTAAAAAAAAAAATATTCTCTCTAATCTCAGTACTTATCATGCCCTAGCCCCAAATCCCCTCACACTCTCTGACAATCCAGGCCTCTACCACCAGCACCTAGACTGCTGCACGAGCCCAGTATCTTTGATTGTAACCCACAGAGCAACTGTAGCACACTGCCAACTGTAATCCACATGCGAGTCAGGTGCTATGCTGAGTGCCTTAAAAGCACAACCTATTTTATTCTTACCTCCATTTTTAAGATAAGAAAACTGAAGCTAAAGAGCCCTGTCCACATGCTAAACAGACTGGCGCTAATTAAGTGAAGCGGTAAGCAAACTCTCCAGCACTGTTTAGATTGTTAGCTTTTTTCCCTACTACTTTAGAGGGCCAAATAAACAGAAGAATTTTCCTAATTAAACCCAAGGATGACCTAAGACCATATGCTCAAGATACCATTAAAGGAGAACAAAGAAGGTACAAGAGAGAGAGCTAACTGTGTTGGGGTGGCGGGGGAGAAGAGGGAAGCTTTCCAGGAATTTGTGAGGCTAGACTCAGCAGCCTGAAAGCCTGGGGCGGGAAGGTGGAACAAGGCTGAAGGAAAGAAACGTGTCAACGCATGACATGAAAAAGCTGAGCAGCCACGAAGACCAAGACGGGTAGGGTTGAGGGGCAGTCGGAGGGAGGCCAGGAGGGAGGGGATATATGTTTACACGTAGCAGATTCACTTCATTATACTGCAGAAACTTACAGAACATTGTAAAGCAATTATACTCCAATTAAGAAAAAAAGAAAAGGCTGAGCAGACGGAAACTGAGAGAAGGCTGGTACCACCAGAATGGAGAACACACACTAATGTAACCGAAATATAGAGAAAAATAATAGGAAAGTAGGGAGAGACCCAACTGTGAAAGATGTTGGGCACTATGCTAAGGCATCTGACATTTACTGATCTTTATTCAGGACAATAGTGTTTTCAAGTCTGTGATTCGAAGATGTGATTTCAGTTGTTTTTCTAATGGTGTAGATTTTTCATGGTTCCAGTCATGATATCTCCTATTCCTCTTATAACTAAAACAGGTATGCAATACTTGAAACATAACCCACGTCACCAACTTAACATAACTCTAGCTGTCAAAAGTTCTTCCTATCATACATCTTTTGCTAACACATGTCCCTTGTGCACATGCTAAATCACTTCAGTCATGTGCAACTCTTTGCAACCCTGTGGATCACAGCCTGCCAGGCTCCTCTGTCCATAGGATTCTCCAGGCAAGCACACTGCAGTGAGTTGCCATGCCCTCCCCAGGGGATCCTTCCACCCAGGGGTTGTACCCACGTCTCTCACGTCTCCTGCACTGGTGTTCTTTGCCACTAGCACCACCTGGGAAGCCCTGCGTGGCCCTTACCTCTCTTTTCAAGTGGAGAGAGGGGAAAGAGTGGTGATCATCTTTTTAAAACATTTCACATACCTAAGTAATAAAACGATCAGTTCTCCTTTAATAGTAACTTTCTAGATGTTCCTCAACCTATTTTTACATTTTAAATTTAAAGTTTTCTGTATCTTTCAAGCTGAGATACTCAGAAACTACATACAAAATAACCAGAAGGACCAAATCATTGAGCTCAAATGACAACACAGTCACCACCTCCAATCTAGAAGCACGAAAAGCTTGTTTAGCTCACGTACTTGATAATTTCTCCATATTCATCCCATTTAATTCTTTCTTCTGGGGCAGGAAACATAGGATAGGACTTTTTAGCCTGTTTGAAGAAACTTCCTTTACGACTGCCTTCACCTTTCATCATCAGGTCATGCTTGGTCTTATGTGCTGATGGCTGGTCAATGTCTTCTTCAGCATCACTCTCATCACTGGAATCTATGTCCGCCCTAAGGGAGTTTGTGACAAGGTACAGATCAACAAGTCCCCAAATGATTTTTAATTAATATTTATAAAATTATTAAATTAACAGTCAATATTAATTCAATGATAATACAGTATTATTGGACTGCTATTTTGTGAAATATAGTGTAAACTGCCAATTGATAACAGGTCAACTAATAAATACATGCTAATGTTAGCACTGAAAAGAATATAAAAGTCTAGCACCACTGGAAAGATGTATTGAAAGCAATAAGGTCAAAAGAAAATTTAAATATTTTCAATTAAACATTTTTGTGTAGAAACAAGTTCTCAAATTATAAAAACTTCTAATCTGCCTGCAAACAACTTACTCTTTTGACTGCTCGAGCTTTTTAGCAGCTTCTTTCTTTAGTTTCTCTTTTTCCAAGTATTCTTCAAGTTCTTTCCCTTCAAGTTTCACACGTTTCCTCAACTACAGAAAAACAGCAGATAAAAGGAAGTATTAATACTAGGAGGTTAAGGCAGTGGGGTGTGAGAAATACATTACATCTCTAAATTGATTCATCATCTTTAAACTAAATTTTCCTCTGAAACATTCAAGATTCTATTACGTGCAATCACAGGTCCTATTTAGATTAGTACTAAAATTGAGCTGTCACATTTCCAGGATGGGTTTAATTTAAATCAAACTGGTTAAAAATCACCAATCAGGCAAAGAAAACACAGAAAAGTATTTTTATAACTTGGTGTAGGTGAGAGCTACAAATGACACAAAACCGAAAAGAAAAGGTGAATAAATATGGTAACAAGGGGGAAAAAACTCTGATATTCTAATCTCATGAAATGAAAAGAAACGGAGAAAATTATCTGCAGCACTATTTGACTATCAGAAGCTATATTTTCCTAAGAGCTCTTCCAAATATGTTAAGAAAAAGATGGTCAACACATCAAAACAGGACAAAATGATATACAAGCACTTTATAAAAATGATTAATAGCCATGAGAACATATCCAATTTTACTAATAATTTTTGTTGTTGTTTAGTCGTTAAGTCACGTCCGACTCTTTGCAACCCATGGACTGTAGCCCACCAGGATTCTCCGTCCATGGGATTCTCCAGGCAAGAATACTGCAGTGGGTTTCCATTTCCTTCTGCAGGGGATCTTCCTGACCCAGGGACTGAACCTGCATCTCCTGCATTGACAGGTGGATTCTCTACCACTTGACCCAAATGATATTTGAAAAATGCAAAAATTTTTAATTTATGTTAAAAATTAAAATTAAAAGATTTTCCATCTTTTAATTTATGGAATTGGCTAGAGTAATCACTAATAGGGAAAGGTTACTTTCATCCACTATGGGAAAATTACGACGACTATGTTAGAAAGCAATTTGTCAACATCTAAAACTAAAAATGTACCCATCCTTTCAACACAGCACGTCTACTTCTAGGAAGTTATCTACTGAAACGATCACACACATGTGAGGGGGAAAAAGGACATGGCAGCAATGTTCACAAGACTGGAAAGCCGGACACAACCTTAAAATCCATCTGCATGGGATGATCTAATCAGTAGTTCTCAAATTTTCTGATCTCTTTCTATTTTTTTTCTCTTTAGCCCCAGGCCTTATTATTTGAATATTTGGGACAATCATTCTATACATGGGCTTCCCTGGTGGCTCAGAGGGTCAAGAATCCGCCTGCAATGTGGGAGACCTAGGTTCAATCCCTGGTAGGGGAGATCTCCTAGAGGGGGGCATGGCAACCCATTCCAGTACTCTTGCCTGGAGAATCCCCATGGAGAGAGGAGCCTGCTGGGCTACAGTCCATGGGGCCGCAAAGAGTCAAACACAACTGAGCGACTAAGCACAGCACAGTACTTTCTATACACATATTTTAACTTCTTGCCAAACTCCATATTCCATAGTTGTATCACTCTCCATTTTTTTTTTCTTTGAAAGCTTTCCCATGGTTAACAAGTCATTTTAATACCTAGCTTCTAATTCAGCATCAATAAGCCCCTGAGGTAGATACCAGATACTGTTTTTTTCATTCTTATGATGAGTAAATTACAATTTTTTATCCCATGTTTCCATCAAGAAGTATTTCCCCAAATCACGATCTACCTGATTGTGTGTTGTTGTTGCTAAGTCATGTCTGACTCTTTGCAACCCCCTGGACTGTAACCCATCAGGCTCCTCTGACTGTGAGATCTCCCAGGCAAGAATACTGGAGTGGGTTGCCATTTCCTTCTCCACTCATCTCTTTTCAAACTCCTAAAAATTACTGAGAACCCTGAAGAACTTTTGTTTTTTGTAGGTTATATTTACTCATATTTTACCATATCAGAAATTAAAACTGAGAGATTTTTTAAGATTTATTTGTTCATTAAAAATAAAATCACTCATATCATGTTAATGTTAACATCATTTTTCACAAAAGATGATAGTTTCCAAAGCAAGAAAAAAAATAGCAAAAAGTATGGCATTATTTTACATTTTTGCAAGTCTCTTTAATATCTAGCTCAATAGAAGACAGTTGGATTCTCACATTCTGCTTCTTGCCATATATCGTTTTGGTTAAAGTATATTTAGAAATTCCAGCCTCACACAGATGAATAGCTGGAAAATTTTTTAAATAGCCTTTTCATGAATATTCTTCTTTGATATTACATTAAAACTCAAAAAGTGGTGGTTTCTTAAAGGCTAGCTGTAATGTGGAATCTTTAATCTACCCATAACCTCTGTACTCTGTTACATTAAAATTTACTGACTGATCTTACATTCTGACTGGATTTTTTACTTGTACATTACTTTGCAACTTCATGCATTAGATATTTGAAAATATTAGTTCATTAAGTTACACAGATTAGTTCATTAAGTCACACAGTTAAGTTCATTAACTTATGAATATCAGTTCATAAATTACACAATATTACACAAATTTGACAATATTTTTAAAAATCTACATTTGCAAATAACACCACCATCTCACCACAAAAGTCATGTTGTCAATCTGACAGTGACAGGCTAAGTTTTCCAAAATACTACTTTTCACTTGAAAGTTTCAGCTTTATCAGATTGAGGCAAGAAATGCTGCTGACTGTTTTCCTTAAGAGTCACAAGCTCAATTATTCCTTTTTGGGAAAATATTTGCCAAATACACAAGTCTGAATAACCATGTCATTTCAAGTAAAACTGGTGTTCCAGGAAATAAAGTAGCTAGTTTAACTCAACAACTCAAGCAATTACCCAACTGATTTCTTCAAGACAAACATCATATTGGGTAGGCAGAAAAAGTCATTTGGGCTTTCTGTAAGATGTTAGGGGAAAAACTCAAATAAACTCTTGGCCAACCTAGTAGGTAACACAAGTGCTTCTGTAAACTTCCCATCTTGACACCAAGATTATTTTAAGAAGTTCTTTTTAAAAGGACTTAATAAAGTTGTAACTTTATTAAAGTTTAATAAAAGTTTGTAAGTTTAATAAAAGTAAATAACTTTTACTGCTTCATCAAGGATATTCTTAACTGCAACTTTATTTGAACGACAAGTGTATGGTGATGAAAAATGCAGTGATTAACCTAGCTTGGTGCCAGAGACTTGATTTATGCTAAGGCACCAGCACTTTACCCGCCACTGCTTTCACTTGTCAATATTGTAGGCACAGTAAAAGACAGATAACATCTTAATATCACCATGAAAAACAACTGGTGGACTCCATAAAAGGGTCTCAGGTAGCCCCCAGGGGTCCCTGCACCATGCTTTTGGGAACCACTGGATTAAATAATCAAACTGCGTATACATAATGTATTATTAAAGAATCACTACAAATAATTCAATCACTTATTCAAGAACATTTTAAAGTTTATTATACCAAGTATTGAATAAGGTAAATCTGTAGCAACCTGCATTATTCAAAAATATATGGAAAATTTGGTCCCATTTCTTAAAAAAAAAAAACAAAAAAACATATAGATATTTGTATGTGAATAGAAAAAAAGAAATCTAGAACATACATGCTTCAAAAATATCAAGTCTTGACAACAAATGCAATGTGTCATCCTGGATGGGAGTCCAAACAAAAAGGAAAGGCCATTGTTGGAGCAATCACCAAGACTCAAATGGGGTCAATGGATGAAACTGTATTAATATCAACAGAATGATATCAGTGCTGATTTCCTTATTTCAAGTGATGTATCATAAATATACAGTCTTACAGGAGTGTGTCCTCATTTCTAGGTATTGCATACTGCTGTGTCTGGAGGTAATGCTGGAGTATCTGCAGCTTACTTTCAAAAAAGTATCTTGTGCTGTTGTATGTGTATGAAGAAGTCATAAGGCAAAGCCAATAAAATGCTGACAACTGGGAAATCTGGGTATACTATTTTTTTACAACTTTTCTGTTAACTTTTAAATTATTTTACAGTAAAAAGTAACAAAAAAATTAAACCAAAATCAAGTGATTCTACTATGTAGAATGAAAGAGTGATTTACCTGTTACCTCTGGCATTTCACATTTACCTAGTAGTATACTTGAATGTAAGTTCAATTTAGAAAAGTATTATTTTCCTGTAGTACACACTTGGCAATTTACACAGTTGTCTGTTTTAACCACAAATAAACTTGAACAAAACATTTACCCCATGATTTAGCTTATGCCTACTGCTATAATAAATTTTACTTTCCATCTTATTTTCTCATAAGATAGCTAAAATTAACGGCTAAATTCAAAAGCAGATTTCTAGGATAATCAACCCTAAGATTTTTTCTTCCTAGTTCTTCACTGCATTGTCTCCAAGTTACTCTTTTTTCTTAATCAAATCTACTCCAATTCATTAATCCTTATTCATTTCCTGTTTTTGCTCTTTTTAAATGCATAAGATTTGACTCTAGAGAAGGACAAATGTAGATGAAAAAAACCATACATAGTAAACTCTTATCTAACGTGATCAGAAGTCTGGTGCGTTACATATTCACTCATCTGGTGTTTCATGAATTTAACCTACACATTTATTGAGGACTTTCCATGTACTAGTGGATATAAAAAAACAAGATCCCTTTCTCATGAAAAAATATCCGATAGTAATGACAGCTAAGGAAAATAATGTGATGGGCTGGCAAATGAGTATTAGACTGGCAGTCAGAGAAGGCCTACCTGAGGAGGCGACCTTTCAACTGAGACTTGAGTAAAGGAGTAAACAAGGGCAAAGCTGTGAGCGGCAGAAGGAGCACCTGATGCAGTGAAGCAGTGTGGAGTGTAAAGAAAGCAGAATGAGATACGGTCAGAAAAGTGGACGGAGATCAGGTCAGTGCGACCTTGAAACCCTGGAAAAGGAGTGTGGATTTTTTCCAAAGAGAAGGAAGTCACCAGAGGGTTCAAGCAAGGGAGTGACACGAAATGATAAATTTTTAAAAGATGCCTTTGGGAATTCAATGGTTACACAGCTTGGGTTTTACAAGTTGAAAAGTTTTAGAAGTCTGTTGCACACCAGTGTTCACAGTTAACACTGCTGTGCTGGACTCCTAAAAATGGTTCAGATGGTAAATTTCATGTTATGTGGTTTTAAAACGATAAAATAAGAGAGAGACAGAAACAGAGAGAAAGGAAAAGACATGCCTTTGGCTGCTACGAGAATAAAGCATTGAGGGAGCATAAAAGTAAAAACAGTGAAATCAATTAGGAAACCACTGCACAGCCCAGGCAAGACCCTTACCATGGGGCTAGGGTGACAGGAGTGGAGCTGGAGAAAAGCAGACAGATTTAGGATATATCTGGAAGTCAAGTCAACAGGAATTGCTCCTGCATTGGACATGGGTAGTGAGAGAAAATTCCCCAGTGGCGCCAGTGGTCTTCTGCCTGCCAATGCAGGAGACTCAAGAGACACAGGTTCCACCCTTGGGTCGAGGAGATCCTCTGGAGGAGGAAATGACAACCCGCTCCAGTATTCTCGCCTGGGAAATTTCATAGACAGAGCAGCCTGGCAGGCTACAGTCTAAGGGGTTGCCAAGAGTCAGACACGACTAAGCGACTGATACACACACAAACCAGTGACTAACACACACACAATGGGAGAAAAGTAATGGAAAATAAATTTTAATAGTCTGTGTATTGGAAGTGTGGTTACCCTTGGAAAGATAAGGAGGATGAGGAAGGGGGCATCTGGGAGAATTGGTAATAATTTATTTCTGATCTGATTTATTTCTAAGCTAGAATGGATGTGTTCAATCTGTGAAAATTTATCATGCTGTTTGCTTACAATACACAAACTTTATATTATATGCATGTATTATATGTCAATGAATGCTTTAAAATTATCTATACTTAGAGCTTGAGTATGTACATAGAAAGTACTGCCATTCCATGAGATGAGGAAGACTTAGAAAAGAACAAGCTTGGGAATGGGGGACAAGGNCGGATGTGTTCAATCTGTGAAAATTTATCATGCTGTTTGCTTACAATACACAAACTTTATATTATATGCATGTATTATATGTCAATGAATGCTTTAAAATTATCTATACTTAGAGCTTGAGTATGTACATAGAAAGTACTGCCATTCCATGAGATGAGGAAGACTTAGAAAAGAACAAGCTTGGGAATGGGGGACAAGGGAACAATAAAAATTACTTTGGATGTGATAAAGGAAAGAGGTGATAGATAATGGAGAGAAAAAGGATAACCACAGAAGAAATATCCCTAACAAGGTGAGAGGGCAAAGACCCTAGACATAAGTATTACTTACCAAAATATTAAAAACCTAAAATTTTCGAGTTTCAGCTCAGAATGTCATTTTCTTTTTCAAACTTAAATCACTTTTCATAGTCTCTTACTAATTCCTCAAATGGCATACCAGCTGTCATTGTATTTCCAGTAATTAATATTTTCAAATTTAGTATTTCATATCTGATGAAACTGTTTCAAGTTTTGAACTTCATATTTTAACTTTATATTTCTAAGCTATTAAATAGCCCAAAAGATAGTATGCATTTCACTTTGATATGCCTGCTCTGAATCTTTCCTCAACAATTCTGCTTTTATAGTGAATGTACATCCGATTTTAGTTACTATTTATGCTTTCCTTAAGCAGAGCTAGGGACACAACTGAAGCGACTTAGCATGCATGCACTAAGCAGAGTTAAAGACTAAGATACCCTTACCATTTAGCTTTTCACAAACTAAACAGTCCTTAAAATCACTGCTAGGAAGACAAAATAAACAGTAATCATCTAAAAGTGTGCACAAGAACGGCAGCTCTTTACCATTCAGTATCAATCCCTTCAGTCATGTTCAAGTCTCTGCGGCCCCATGGACTGTAGTCCACCAGGGTCCTCTGTCCATGGAATTTTCTAGGCAAGAATACTGGAGTGGGTTGCCATTTCCTTCTCCAGGAATCAAATCAGCGTCTCTTGCATCTCCTGCATTGGTAAACAGATTCTTCACCACTAGCGCTGCCTGGGAAGCCTTACAAATCATATTAGTTTTGAAAAATTGGCAGATTCGATGTGTTGGCTACTAAGCAAAATGATCTCTTGGCTTTCGAGACAAGGCTACAATGTGGATGCAGGACAGATTAGGCTACTTAGTGATGAGAAGGTAAGAGAATTCCTCCCTGACTGGTGCTGCTTCTCAGTTAAGTTTGAAACAAGGTCATGTGCTACACGTGAGGGCCAAGATGGGCTGTAAGATATTTGTGGAGAAAGAAAGTACTGTCTTCCTGGGGAATGGGAGACGCATTATCCCACAGAATGTGGAGTGCTGGTGTTGGGTGCCTGTCTGACATGTGAGGTCAATAATGTGAAGGGAAACCTCTCCACATAGTGTATTTAACTCTAGTAACTTCAGATTGCTTGTGTATAGGAATGAATTAAGCAAATGGCTTAACTAGAGTCTGCTGCTGCTGCTGCTAAGTCACTTCAGTCGTGTCCAACTCTGTGCAACCCCATAAATGGCAGCCCATCAGGGCTGTCCCTGGGATTCTCCAGGCAAGAACACTGGAATGGATTGCCATTTCCTTTTCCAATGCATGAAGGTGAAAAGTGAAAGTGAAGTTGCTCAGTCATGTCCAACTTAGCGACCCCATGGACTGCAGCCTACCAGGCTCCTCTGTCCATGGGATTTTCCAGGCAAGAGTACTGGAGTGGGATGCCATTGCCTTCTCCGAGAGTCTGCTAGGCAAGTACAATAAACAGAAAGAAGGGTAAAGGAGATAAATATCTTGTAACAATATCTGTCTGAACATCTTGTAACAATCTATAATGGAAAAGAATCTGAGAAAAAATATATATATACATATGTAAAACTGAATCACTGTGAATCATTGTAAATCACACTATACTTCAAATAAATAAATAAAAAGAAAGGTGTCTGCAAATAATGCTGGACCATTGACCAGAAGATACAGCAATGATGATTAAGTAGAAGTGATGAGGTTCATGAATTCCAAGTCCCAGTGGGACCAAAGCATTGTCGGCATGGGAGTGCCAAAGAAAGTCAGCTATGAGATCAATGGTCTGCTTGAAGGAGAGATCTGTAGATCATAACAAGGTTAAAGGTATGACCATGGGAGTGGACTGCACGATCATGGGAAGGGATGGCTGAGGTGGAGTGGAAGAAAAAAATTAAGAAATAAAGAGTCGGGGCTTCCCAGGTGGCTCAGTGGTAAAGAATCCGTCCACCAGTGTAGGAGACAGAGGCGATGGGGGTTCGATTCCTGGGTCAGGAAGATCCCCTGGAGGAGGAAATGGCAATCAACTCTAGTATTCTTGCCTGGGAAATCCCATGGACAGAGGAGCCTGGGGGGCTACAGTCCATAGGGTCACAAAGATATAAATAATAAAGTGTTATCAATTTTAAAAAGAAAATAAAGTGTCAAGGAACTGAGAGGGCCAAGGAACTGGATAAATCATATGTATGGATGCTCAAGTCATCACGAATGGAGTCCTGAGCATGAGTGGACAGGAAGGCTGTGAACCAAGGTCTAAAGTCACCAGTGAATGACAGACAATGACCAAAAGAATAGTAAGTGTCTGGAACAAGAGGCCAGCTTATTTTCAAGTCTGATGGCATGAGCTACAGAGGGAAGAGAAATAGCTTGAAACCTACAACGCAGAACAAGGACACCTATGCCACTCAAATACATGACGCAGGAAAGAGAAGGCTACCGGAAAAAGAAATCTTAGGAAATAGCCAGATTTCAATTATGGGAAGAATGTGAAAGGAATTTTTCAGAGTTAGTGAGAATACAGTATATATGCATACTCTCTGGGTATGGTTCCAGACGGCGCCATGGAAGAGTTCGATACTGAGAACTTCCAATTTAGGAGCTCTGAAAGGCATGCTGTTAAAGCCTCTCTACTGTCAGCCTGATAAAAATCCTGGGACAACTTCAAGTTTTATTTTTGGTCACTGATTGTTATAAACATCATGTATAACGTATCCCCCAAACAATTTCAAGATAAGGTTCACACACAAGCACTTACCTCTATTTCTGTAACTTTTTCAGAAGGATTATCAATTAGGAAACGTGCTAAAGTCCCAGGAGTAGTTCTGTAAGTCAGAATGATCGAGTTTTTAGGGTCCTGGCACCACTGTATAAAGAGATCCCTTGAAAATCCACATTCCAGGTCAGGTTGGCTGGCAAGTACAACTTTAGGGCTAGGTACTCGAGCCAAGTCAGAAAGACCATGACACAGAGAGAGATGACGAAACTGAAATGGATTATTTCTTTTGTCTTCAAAACACCTCATCAACTTATCACTCATCCATTCTACCTAATAATGGGGGGAAAAGATGGCAATAATTAGAAAATACTGCACTATAACTTGAATGTATTCTACAACAGTTTAGGAGTTCAAGTTCCATCTTAAGTCTTTTTTTCCACCAATGGTTGCTTAAATTTGTACCATGCTGACAAGTAGCTTACTGCCTGTTTCTATTCCCCAACAAATCTTCTCAGCCAACTGTTCATCCCTAAAAATCTGTAATTTTACACCACGTTTCAGTTATGTCACCTTAAATCTTATTCAGAAGGTAGTATATAAGTTCTAAATGAATATCTTACCCAAGACATTGCTATTTCAAGAAAAAGAGCTTATTCAAAAGGAAGAGAAAAATGAATTTTAACATTTATATCCTATGAGGTGGGTTCTATTTCTGTCCCTATTTTACAGATTGTGATTCTACGCATTAGAGAAGCAACCTACCCAATCTGTAAAAGGGGAATAAAAACAGAACCTACTTCATAGGATATTTAAGGATTAAGTGAAATAATACATGTAAAGAATACATAACAGTAAGTGGCTGATTTTTAGTTTATATCATCAACCTCAACAGAAAAAGAAAATCTGAAGAGCATTTAAGACACTATTTTCCATAAGTCCAATTTCTGTAGCAAACTTCATTACACATCACATGAAAACGAACCTGGGACTTAGAAAACTCCACCACATTATAACTGACATTATTGAGGAGTGCCAATGAGTAAACACCCAATCCAGCATCTTTAGTTCTCCAAATCTGATCCAGGAGTTGAGCAAGTTCCAGAACTCTGCCTGCAGTGTCCACTGCTATTAATACATTTCCATCACCTCGGAGTGTTTCCAGGACATTTGCTAGAAAACAAGAATGTAAAATCCCAACAGGACATATCAATGTCTTGCTATAAGAGTAAAGATAACTTTTATCTTTATGTTTTCACTATTAAGACTATGGTTTATAATAATGCCATTAACTCTCTATTTTTTTAATTGAAAAATTATAAATCATGGTTTCTAACCCTTTCCACCCATAGTACACACAGATAATGACATGTGTATAAAGTGTTGGGAAAACTGGGCTAATAAGCCAAATGCAATCAGCTTTGTGTTTCCAGGTCACTCTAGTCTCACCTGCTTCACCTCACCTCTCACCTCCATGAACTTCATTATGAAACATAATTCCCAAATTTATACACACACACACATACTTTAATACATATACGCTTTATATGTATGTATGCCTATAGAATAAAATACAAATTAACATTTCTTCTCACATTAAAATTCTAGATGAAAATCTGCTTGGAACTATTTAGTCAAATCAAACTCTAGCAAAAATAAAAAACAACAACAAAAATCCAAGAATTGAAAATCGTCTTAGAGTAACACAGTGTATAAGTCATACTTTTTAAGTAGATAAATGAAGGTGGTGGCTTCAAACATGTTGAAATTGGAGTCCGATTTACCCTGTTGAATTACAGTGCAGCTTACAAAAACAGAATAAAAAATAAAACGGTTCAAGCCAGAGCAGAAGCAACCAGGGATGGCCTGGATGCATCTCTTTAGAACCAAGACTACTTACTGTATTAGAGTATAAAACACCCAAACACCAAAGTCACAGACTATGCACACCCTCATTTATCTCCTTCATTCATTTTTCTAAGTGTTTTTCTAGTATTTATATGAGATCTTTATATGTTGTGATGTTCGCTAGACAACAAAATATGTTGTCTGACATTCAATGAGGCCAAGGAAAGCTAGCTATGTGCTGAATAACAGGAAGAAACCAACCTTTATAACTATCCCAGGAAAGTTAATTCAGACCAACAAAAGCATCTTTTTGTAAAAATATTGATATGGTTACAAAATATTCTTTCAAAAATACTAGAGTTAGCCAATCTCTTATGACAAGAAAAATGTCCAACAGTCATTATACTACCATGAACCTCCACAATTCTGTAGAAAGGATCGTAAGCAATACATACTCAGAAGCTGCTCGTCTCTCTGTTTTCTCCTGGGCTGCACATAAGTAGCATTAAATGAGTCTGTGATAAGTAAGGAGGGTCTGCTTAGCATTTCCAGGGAACATCCATTTAAGTGGCTATAAGGAAGTTGAAGAACAGGAATACTCTGTATCACTTCAAATAAACAACAGCTTTCTTATCAAAAAAAAAAAAAAAAACCTTTTAATAAGGTTTTTTTCCTCTTCTAACTATCACAGTTTACATGCTCACTGATAAGAAAATCTATTAAGTTCAGAAAAGGAAAACTAAGCTCTTCCAGAGTACCATCACCCAAAGATAATCACCATAGTATTTTGGTGTATATCCTTCTAAGTACATATTTCTCTATGCATATATCTGTGAATGTATTTTACTAAAGTGGTATCTCATGTAGATGATTATATAATCCAGTTTATACCCTAGTTTTCTCCCATGACATTAAAACCATTTTCTAAATCTCATTTTTAATAATTATAAAAGCTTTCTGTGTATACAATAAATATTTGGTCATTTCCCTTTATTGATATTTAGGTTACTTTTTTTTGTCATCATAAATAATCTCTCAAAGAAAACTTTTGCAAAAAGCTTCTGTTGCATTTCTAATTGTTTCTTTAGGACACATTCCTAGAAATGTTTTTACTAAAATATACAATATTGCTAAATGGCCTTCCAGAAAGGTTTGACCCTTTTGAGAAAGCTCTCCCTTTTCCAGAAAGGTTCAACCAGAAACAAAAACCAACTCACGAAATAATTCCCAGAAGAACATTACCATTTAAAAGCAATTTTAATGGTATTTAATTTTTAAAAATCATTATCATTTAAATTTTCTCTTTTTTGACTTTATAACTTTTGTCCATTTTGCAACTGGTATCTTTCTGATTGATTAATACCTGGTCTTATAAATAAGTCTTTGATCAACTTTATGGAAATATTTTCCCTAGTTTATAGGTCTTTTAATTTAGGTCTTTTAAAATTTTTTATTTATTTGTGGCTCTGCTGGGTCTTCACTGTTGCACGGGCTTTCTTCCTCTAGCTGCGGGGAGTGGGGGCTACTCTCTAATTGCAGTGCACAGGTTCTCACTGCTATGGCTTCTCTTCGCTGCGGAGCACGGGCCCTAGGGCACATGAGCTTCAGTAGTTGCGACAAGTGGGCTCAGTAGCTGCAGCTCCTGGGCTCTAGAGCACGGGCTCAATAGTTGTGGTGTACGGGCTTAGTTGCTCTGTGACTTGTGGGATCTTCCCGAATCAGGGATTGAACCTGTATCTCCTAATTGGCAGGCGGATTCTTTACACTGAGCCACCAGGGAAGCTCTGACTTAGTTTATTGTTTCAGACATTTTGAACGTATATGTAATCAAATGTAGCAGAGTCTCTCTTTATAACTTGGTCCATTTCCTTTCTGCTTACCGAAGTCTTCCAAATCAAGAGATTAGACTCACCAGNAGAAAGGTTATTTATTATTAGCTATTCTTTATTAAGTGACATGTGCAATGATAAATAATTCGAAAGTAAAAAGGCATACAGGGAAATGCAAGTCTCACCCTCCAGTCCCCCAGCTACTTCATACCTTCATGGAGGCATGCTTATAATTTTATCATGCATCTGTGCATAATATTTGTGCTTGAAAAATAAAAGACTAGAGATTGCCACTACTATTCGATAACTAAATATGAACTAATAAACTTTACTATTCATATTGTGCACATAAATTACGAAGTGTTTCCATCTTCGCTAACCTCTAAATGGACAATGCAAATCTCACTATGGTAAAGAATGTCTCCTATAGAAAACTAAGTACCAGCCAAACTGCTGAGACCACTGTTACTTCCTGGCTAAACTTCAGAGTCCACTTGTGCACCATTTTTTCATATTTATGGTACTGTATTTATGAAAATATTTAAATAGTTGTCTCTACAGATGATAAATATATATTTAGGGACATATATATATATATATATATATATATGGGAAAAGGCAATGGCACCCCACTCCAGTACTCTTGCCCGGAAACTCCCATGGACAGAGGAGCCTGGTAGGCTGCAGTCCATGGGATCGCTAAGAGTCGGACATGACTGAGCGACTTCCCTTTCACTTTTCACTTTCCTGCATTGGAGAAGGAAATGGCAACCCATTCCAGTGTTCTTGCCTGGAGAATCCCAGGGACGGGGGAGCCTGGTGGGCTGCCGTCTATGGGGTTGCACAGAGTCGGACACGACTGAAGCGACTTAGCAGCAGCAGCAGCAGCATATATACATGACTTCCTATCCTACTTAAATGACACATTGTGTTCGTGTTCTAGAATTCAGTCATGTTCTACTCTGTGCTGCCATAGCACTTCATTTGCTTCCATGAGTCCATTTAGTCATCTGAGCTGCTTTTTCTCCTCAACCTCACTGTGAGCTCTTTGGACAAGAATCTGACCATGCTACCTTTGTGCATTATATACAGTAATCACTAAGTAAGNGTCATGTTCTACTCTGTGCTGCCATAGCACTTCATTTACTTCCATGAGTCCATTTAGTCATCTGAGCTGCTTTTTCCCCTCAACCTCATTGTGAGCTCTTTGGACAAGAATCTGACCATGCTACCTTTGTGCATTATATACAGTAATCACTAAGTAAGTCTCCCTAAATTAAACGTGAATAGGAGGCCTGAGCTGTTACATTTTATTAGAATTTAGCCTGGAATATTTTAAAATTCAGATGATTTGGGGCAAGTTCACAGCTCCCTCTGGAAAAAATGCAGATTTTTTATTCTTCAGACAATAGTGCCTATCATTTTTACTACAAATTTCCCTTGTACTTTTCAGTAGTTCAAACACCATTTGCCCAATTATTTGCTACTGGAAACATGTTTTACCTTTCAAATTCACAATCTGAGAGAATTTTAACTGTTGTATCTTATCAAAGGCTGCATCCACATCATCTAGGGTGAAGAGTGTAAAATCTTCTGTATTGTGTCGGGACTAAAAGAAAAAATACAAATAAAAGGTTAAAAATGATCACTGCAGGGGTGTTGAAACTTTTTTTTTAATTGCTTCAATTACCTGATAAAGGTCATACATGAACATCTGTCCCATTTTATAAACGGGAATGGTTGCATAGATGGCGCAGTTCAGACCCAGCTTTCCAACAGCATAGGGGAGGGCGCCAAGATGGAGGGGGTCGGGATGAGACAGCAAGACCGCATCGATCTGGTGAACGTGCCTAGAACACAAGCAAGATGACTATTACGGAGTCTTGTTCCCAGAGGAACAGGCAGGATACTCAAAATTAATTTGCCAGTTCTGATCCCTCTCAGTATTCTGAGCTGAAGACTATGATGGGGTAAAAGAGCGAAAGTGAAACCGCTCAGTCGTGTCCAACTCTTTGAGAGCTAAAATTACATTACCTATGGATTTCAATTTCGGAGAAGGCGATGGCACCCCACTCCAGTACTCTTGCCTGGAAAATCCCATGGATGGAGGAGCCTGGTGGGCTGCAGTCCATGGGGTCGCTAAGAGTTGGACACAACTGAGCAACTTCACTTTCACTTTTCACTTTCCTGTATTTGAGAAGGAAATGGCAACCCACTCCAGTATTCTTGCCTGGAGAATCCCAGGGATGGGGGAGCCCGGTGGGCTGCCGTCTTTGGGGTTGCACAGAGTCGGACTCGACTGAAGTGACTTAGCAGAAGCATGGATTTCAATTAGTACTACCCCTGTCCTACATAGAGATCAAAACTGTGGTATGAGTTGCACGTAAATATATAGTGTCTAGACACGATTTTTAAAAAAGGAAGGAAAACAGTAGACACCACAGACAAACTGATTTCAAGAGGATATCTCATATACCATTAAAGTTCAAGAACTCAGGATTTAAGAAATTGTTAAGAAAAGGACATTTAAAAGGCCACATATTTATTATGGATTTTTGTCTCAGCTTTTTAGCATAATGACTGACAGTATATTCATGATAGTGTAACTTTAGTCAATGAATAATATATTCTCATTAATGAAAGAAATAAAAAAATTTTTTGCTATAAGTTCTAAGTTTTTTCAATATTTAAGTTCTCATTCCTTCCATAATTAGTACAATACTGCTAACACAACTAAATTTTTCTTTGATGGATTAGATCCTTTTGAATCTCATGGGCTTTATTCTAAGCACCAATTCTCAAATGTCTAAGCATCAAAAGATTAAAAGAAAATAAGCTAATTTGATCTGACTGTAAAACTTTTATAAGTACAGTTTTCCTCTCTTCAAATTCTTATAAATTTAATTTTGCTCTTTTCTAAAATTAGGGTGCAAAAATTTCTATTGAGATCCATTGATCAAGTAACAACTTAAGATTTTGCTGACATTCAATAAACAAAGTTTACAAGTCAATCAAAACTACGCAAATAAAAAGTCATTATTTGGTTCTTCAGTTTAAATAAAACTGTTTTACTCTCAACTAAATTAGAGCAAAACAGCAAACACTGTGTAACATCAAAGTAGTATTACAGCATAGAAAAGAGAAGTTGATTTACTAAAAGTGTAGAAATATTAACAGTAACTTACTTCCTCAGGGAATCTATAATATCCATAGAAAAGTGCTCATCCCAGCCACAGTCCAATAAAAATCTAAACTCGTCGACTTGGAGAAGATAGCAAAGAGCAGATTCTTCTTGGACCCCAGAAAGGGTAGTTAATTTGATAATAGATGTCATTTTTTCAGTCCAACAACAACAATCCAAAAGGTTCCTTCAACAGAAATAAAAACATAGTTAAACATAAACGCAGAGTCATTTTAAAGACCTATTTCCATCATTGCTAAGTGTGAAGGTACAAACATAATCTTACACCCTCCTGCATAGAGTCCTTCAGTGGCCCCTCAATGTGGCTGATGAAAAGTAGTAGGTTTTGGAATCAGACTGACCTGTATTTGAATCTATGCTTATATGGTTCTGAGCAGGTTAGTTAAATTTTCCCTCACTTATGTATCCTATAAAATATGAATATTAATATATACATTAAAAGGATGTTGGAAGATTTCAAATAATGTATAAATTACCTAGAATGGAGACCACCAAGTTTCTCAATAAGTAAATGTAGTGTATAAACAAGTGAACCTATTCTTCAAGGTGAATTTCCTCCTCCTTTATTTTGCTCTGAGATGGCAGTGATTACATTGCATTACACTGTTATTTATGTGTCTTTCTCTACTACTAAACCAGTGGTCTGTAAATAAAAGACCGCTTGACACTGTGATAAAAGCTATGGACCTTTCCTGCTCCCTTCAGTCTGTAAAAAAACAAAAAGGTCCATATACATGTAGCAATTCACATATTTTTCAGGGAATTTGTTAAGAAGCCTTGCACTGGAACATGAGCAACTGATAAACAATTATACTACCTTATAGTTTGCACTTCCTGAAGAGATTCTGACGCATAGTAGGTGTTCAAAACATATGTGATGGAATACAGTTGGGATACTTACTATGTATTTCAAGAAGATACAAAATGAAAACATCTATTGGGATTTAGGACCTACAATTATGTGCTACTATATAGATGTTACTAAAAACATTCATTAGCAAAGCACAACTCCACAGCAAGATTTCAGATCTTAGGTTCTTAAAATAAATTTGCCTTTTCTGGTTAACTATGCAAGTAAGAGAATTATTCATTCACAGTCATGTATCCTTAGAGTGCTTAGAAGAAAAGGGGATGTTGGAAGATTCAAAAGTTTTCTAAGTTTTTAGACCTCCCTCTAATTAATGTGCCTTTTCATTACTGTTAATGTTACTCTATAGCATCTCTTATTAAAATTATTATTATGTGAAAAAGAGAGGTCATTGCACAGCTGATGATCCTTCAACAGCTGCCCAAGGTCATATCAACAATTAAGGTAAGTGGCCCAGCTTTCTTAACAGACTGTCACCACACCTCTCATCCTTGTTTACTTTGGTCACGGCCAAAGACCCAAGACTGAGGTTGTCCATCTTCACCGAAGTCTACCTAGTGGGACCAATTCACTACCTCTTCTGCCTTCCAAATCCTTTCAGTATTCCCTCTGGAACCATTACACTCACCGAGAACTTCACCCTCTTCTCTGAAGGTTTTCCTCATCTGCAAATCCTCACAGAAACCTAGCTCTTCTCACATGACAGTTTCTCCTCCAGCCTTCTCAAGAGGCCTTTTTCCTCCTGGATTCCCGGACCTCAAAAGCAGGAAGCATGCGCTCCCTGTTCATCACTGCAGCCTCCAGCGCATGTCTTCTCCTTCCTCCTGGAAACACTCGAGTCCCGCTGAACTCATGCTGCCCAGCCAGCTCGCTGTGAGCCTTTCCTGACCTTCCTCGTTAATGGGACTTTAGTTCCTGACTCAGTCTTCCTCTGAGTAGCTTCATGACTGACCTCTTCTCTCCTTGACTTTCTCAACTCCAACCATCTTCTTTTCACTTCAGCCACCGGGCACCACGGTCAAAACCATGAACTTATCATGACTGCAGCACTTTCAAACTTTCACTTTCAACGATCTCCCCATCTCACTCCCACCTTCCCTCCTCTAGAATTCCCACTGCAAAAACCCTCTGGCCTCACTGTATCTCTACTACTGTAGAGATACACTACACCTCACTGTATCACTACTTTTTCACTGTCCATGACCACCTCCTGTCTCCACCCCTGTTATATGGATCCGTGAGCCATCATGATTATTTTGCAAATATTCAAGTATTTTGCAGCTCTAGTCCTTCTTTGTACAAGTCTGGCAAAATCCTAACCCTCACTCACTCCAATCATGCACTTTGTCTTTTCTAGCAGCTCAGTGCTGCCAGAGGGGGAAAAAGCCAATCACACAACTATGCTATTTGCTCTTTAAATTCATGGCCAAATCTCAAACAGGCACTATGTCCTACCTACCAATCTGATTTTTCTTAGTAGCTTGACTTTCCATCTGAGACCATCATTTCACATCTCTTCTCTGCTCAAGCATCACGCACCCTTCCCTCCACCCTACTCTGTTGATAATCTCACCTCATTCCTCAATTAGAGGACAAAAGCAATCAGACAGTAGCTCCACATTTTCCAAATATCATAGCTACTACATTAAGCTATCTGCACGTACGCTGTTGTGTCTCCCATCGTTCAGAACAAACAGCCCAGCTCTCATTCAAGGCCAATCCCATGTGTGTGCTCAGGATCCCACTCCTGTTTATCTTCTCCATAACTTCTTCAGTCATCCCCTCCTTCTGCGTTATCAATGGATCACCGATGTACCATTTCCATTAGCCTACAAAGCATACTCTAGAATTTCTCAACTTAAAAGATCCCTCTCTCAATCCTACCGTCCCCTGCAACTGCTTTATCACTTCTACACTCTACATTCACCACAAAATTTCTCAGAGTATTTGTCCACAGACCTGTCTCTTACTTTCTTATCTCCCATTCAAACCACTGAATCTGATATCTTTCTCCACCATATCACGAGAAGAGCTTTCATGAAGGCCACTGACAAACCTCTATCCAACTGAAGCCAATGGACATTTCTGTGGTCCCAACTTACTGGAAATTGTAGCAGCATTCAACAAAATTAACAGCTCCATCCCCCCACAAACACCTTGCTCTGCTCCTCTGGGTCAACCCTCTCCTGATTTTCCTTGTATCTAACTGGCCACTCCTCACGCCCCTTAATTAATCCCTCCTTCTCCCCCCATCTACATGAGGCACTGCTTTTCTGCAGGACTTTCTCTCTTCTCTTTAGGTAATCTTCCAGTCTTAGAGCTTTAAGATCATCTGGTCTCTGATGGCATCGTCCTTGATCTTTTACTTGTTTTTCACATCTAATCCATCAGTAAATCCTGCCTTTTTACCTCTATTATATTTCTCAAGTATAATAATTTCTCATATATTTCCTTCTATCTCCGGTGTCACCAAGATTTCCAACTAGTCTGAGTTATTGTTTTCCCTACCTCAAATTCATTCTTTCAGAGACATTTTCTGACAACCCTAAAGTCCACCCCTACCTCAGTTACATCCTATAATGTGTATTTTCCTTCTGTTTTCTTCAAAATACATAGTATCCACCTCTATTTGCTGCTTATTTGCTCACTTCGTCCAACCCCTTATCTCCTTTTAACCCCTACACCGGAATAAGGACTCCATGAAAGTAGAGACTTTTGTCTATTTTGATTATAATTATATTCCGGCATGCCTACGGTGCCTAACACATAGTGGTGGTCAATAAGTGCTTCTTAAATGAATAAATGAAGATGGCTAATATTAAATGACCTTTAATACTGAGCTTTTCCACACCAATAACAGCTGGCTTTTCATACTCTTCATGGGGTTCTCAAGGCAAGAACACTGAAGTGGTTTGCCATTCCCTCCTCCAGCGGACCACGTTTTGTCAGAACTCTCCACCATGACCCGTCCGTCTTGGGTGGCCCTACACAGCATGGCTCATAGTTTCACTGTTAGATAAAGCTGTGGTCCATGTGATCAGATTCGTTAGTTGTCTGTGATTGTGGTTTTCATTCAGTCTGCCCTCTGATGGAGAAGGAAAAGAGGCTTATGGAAGCTTCCTGATGGGAGAGACTGACTGAGGGGGAAACTGGGGGAAACAGAGGATGAGATGGTTAGATAGCATCNGTTAGATAAAGCTGTGGTCCATGTGATCAGATTCGTTAGTTGTCTGTGATTGTGGTTTTCATTCAGTCTGCCCTCTGATGGAGAAGGAAAAGAGGCTTATGGAAGCTTCCTGATGGGAGAGACTGACTGAGGGGGAAACTGGGGGAAACAGAGGATGAGATGGTTAGATAGCATCACTGACTCAATGGACAAGAGTTTGAGTAAGCTCTTGGAGTGGGTGATGGACAGGGAAGCCTGGCATGCTGCAGTCCGTGAGGTCACCAAGAGTCGGACACAACTGAGCAGCTGAACTGAACAGCTACCTATTTATATGCACTTCCTTTGGTTTGGGAGAGCTCTCTGAACGCAGGACTAGGTTTGTTCTATGTTTGTACCCTTACTATATAAGCATGTCTTACACAGTGCATGTTTAACAATCACTGTTGTGAAAACAAATTGAAATTAAAAACACATTGACTTAGTGTGTTCCTATTTTTAAGGTATGAGAAATACACAGATACTAATTCTCTATTTGAAGAAACGTGTTTATAAATACAGTTTTAAATAGGACTTGGATCTCCCTGTCAAAAAGCTCCACAATTATAATGGCCTAAGAGAAACCCTTTTCCAACTTAAATCTACTTTACTCTCCCACTTTCTTTATTTAGATTATAACATGAAAATACAAAGCATTTTACAGAGAGAACCGAATGAGCTCATTTATAACTTTTGCAGCCAAACCCAGATTGCAACAGATGAAAAGATATTTTTATTATAATTGCTTATAATATAATAAAGCTGTATCTTTATTAGACAGTCTTTACTTACTGGTATCTCAGTTGTATTTGAGATGAAACACCATGAATTCAAAGGAAGACTTCTTTATATATCTAAAAAATAAAGAAATAAGAATCTCATGACTGTGGTATAATGATTTACTTCTGTTTTTAATTTTAGTGTTTAACTTCTATGTCTTCTCCTAAGGTAAAGACAGTGAACAGCAGCAAGTACAATAATATACAGTCCTTTAAAAAACAAAATCTTGGAAATAAGATTTTTAAAACTGACATTAACTTATGTTATTGAGAATCGTAACAGAGGTGGGATCTTAAATTATTCATTAAGGACTGGTAGGCCATGGGTAAAAAGAGAAAAGGTATTCAAAACAAGGGAAAAACATGATCGAAAGCACAAAACAAAAACTTGCCTGGCACAATTTCATGGAAGCAAAAAAATGAAAAAGTCTTAATAAATAGATAAAGGTCAGCTAATGGAAGACCTTGGAAACTCTGGACCTAATGATAATTGCTAAACAGAGAAGAGGCAACAGAGACATTTTAAGGTCAATTATCAAGTAAGATGATGTGATACAATTAGTTCTGTATTAAAAAAAAAAAGCTGGTATACATGAATGATTAGATAAAGAAGATAGAGAATGCAGGGAGATTAAAAAAAAAAAAAAAAAAGGAGAGTATTTAGCAGCCCACTTCCTCCTTTCAAACTTACTTGCTCTATTTTGAGACTAACTTTCTTTAGCCCCAGACTTCCCTGGTGGCTGAGAAGGTAAAGTGTCTGTCTGCAATGCAAGAGACCTGAGTTCAATCCCTGGGTTGGGAAGATTCCCTGGAGAAGGAAATGGCAACCCACTTCAGTACTCTTGCCTTGAAAAGCCCATAGACGGAGGAGCTTGGTGCAGGCTACTGTCCATGGGGTGGCAAAGAGTCGGGCATGACTGAGTGATTTCACTTCACTTTTCTTTAGCCCCACATGTACCTTATAACTCTATGATACAGAATTCACTGGTTGTTATTTAAGTAACCAAGACTATAACTGCTTCCTTTACTTCTTGGACTATTAGACTGTTAGCAACTCCTGATTATTTCCCCCTTAGGATGCTTTTGTACATTTATTCTTCTCTTTCCATGCATATTGCAAGCACTCTTACACAGGGTCTCACTACCTTAGAGTTTCTCTTGGCCTGCAGCCTTTCCTTCCCTTACCTCAACATAAACCTTACTGCTGATTAATCTTCCAAAACACCCCTGAAATATGATCCCTTGCTGAAAAATCTCTGAAGGCTTGTTTAAAAAAACAAAACCTGAATGCCTTAACAGGCAATGGAGGGCGCCAGCAAGCTGCCTTGAGATCACCACTATCACCATCTTAAGGCCTAGCTCAAATCTAACATCATCACTAATCCCTGTATCATTAGTCTAGACTAGAACAGCTCTGTCCAACAAAAATATCATGCAAGCCACAAGTGTAATTAAAATTTTTTCAGTCACACTGAAGTCTGTGAAGTTAATTTTATTTTACTTAACCCAGTATTTCCAAACTATTATCATTTCAATATGTAGTCATTATTAAGACACTAATGAGTTTTGGTACTAAATCATTGTATTTTATGATTACAACACCTCTCAATTCAAACCAACCACAGTTCCAAGTGCACAACAGCTACAGGTAGCTAGTGGCTACTGTAATAGCCCAAGTCTAGACTCTAAAATCAATGCTTTGGACTGTGCTTTGCCACTCCTAAAGTGCAAGTTCGCATCATACTATTTTTACATTTATGTCTTAGACTTAATCAAGTCTCAATGGTATCACCAGCCACTTAATCTCCCAGACTAAAAATTAAGTCACCCTCTGACCACCAAATTGGCTCCCATCAGTTAAACCCTATTTGACATTTCAGAAGTCTCTCTGACATCTTTTACTCTCCTGCCTCAGCGGAGGCATCCATTACCTTACCTGAATGACTGCAATTTCCTCTCATCTAGTTTTTCTGTTCCAAGTTGATTCTCCACAAAGCAATCAGACAGACCATCCTAAAAAACAAATATCTTTGCGCCTCTTTCTTGTGATTTCCAGCTAACTATTAGGTCTGAACACCTTCCTTGGAAAGCAAGGTCCTTCCCAAGTTTACCTTAATCTCCCTCTTGCTTCACCAACCACCTTGCACTGCATGCTCAAGGCTGCTTACTCCTGCTCTCCCTAAGCCAAAACTTCTCCAGTCTCTGCATCTCTGCACTGTATCCAGGGATGACCTTTTCCTGATTTTAGTACTTTCCTTTTGACCCTTAATGACCCAGTTCAACTGAAAGCTATTTTGGTGTCTCCAGGCGATGTTTTTCATTTTTAGTTAACACAAGTGGGCACAAAGAACATAATGTTCAAAGCATATATGTTGAATGGATGTTAAATGAATGGGGAAAGAGTAAAATGAATCTTTTTTTTTTTTATCGCCAATGCCAAGCACAGGGCTCAAAGCAACACAAATGTGTACTGAGCGGAATGAATCCTCACCATATAAACTCCTTCTGGGCGGGAAATGCTGACCATTTCACCTCAATTATCTGTCACAGCCACTCGTTCTCAATAAAGGCTGCATCTGCTGATGACAAAGGGGAACCATGCAAAATCTAAGGGAAAACGAAAGTCTGGGTTAGCTCTGGAGCTCGAGCGAGAAAGTCTCCTCTTGATCAGTTCCGGGAGAGCACTAGTTTCATAAAAGGCTCCAAGAGGCTCTAAAATAAAAAAAAATTAAAAAAAAAAANTAAGAAAGTAATATTTGTTCTTGATTTCTAGAGTGTACATATCATTCAGTCGAGGTTCCGGACCTCAAGAGTTCAGCTTCTCCTTGCATCCAGAACTGATTTTTTTTTTATAGGTTAAGTCGACACTTTGGATCAATACACATAAATTGCTGTAAGGACTAATGTCTAACCGTCTATGTTTTTCCGGTGTGCATTTAGGAGGACTCACAAAAATCACACCATATACAATTTTCTTCATAGATGTTAAGCGGGAAAAATTGGGTTGAAGACAAGGTAATAAGGCAAATATTTTATCGTGCTTCACAGATAATGCACCTTTTACAAACTGAAGGTGTGTGGCAACCTTTTATATGCACTGGGAAACCAAGAAATTCTCGTGACTCATTTTATCTCTATATTCGCTTTATTGCAGTGGTCTGGGATGAAACTTGTAATATCTCAAGTTATGCTTTTAGTAGGAAAAATAAGATAAAGCCAAGAGTAAGATTAATGTACATGTTGACCTTTATACTTATTGTAAAAGACAGAAAAGCATGAATAAAGAGCATAGACCAAAGAACCAGCCTGCCTGGGTATTAATCCCAGTTCTGGCACTTACTGCTTCTGTGACCTTAGACAACTTGATTGTCCCTGGACTTCCTCATCTGAAAAAAGTATTCCTGCTTCACTGGGGACATGGCATTAGTTAATACATGTATAGCAATGTAAGGATTACATGAATTGGAGATTATGAAAACGAGTTAAGAACCGTGCCTGACAGAGAGTGCTCTAAAAGTCAGCTTTTTCTAAAAGTAGGGAGAAATTTTTGGATAATTTTGGTATCAGAGGATACATGATCAGTTATTCAATTCCCTGAGTTCAAAAGATTAAAAACCATTTAGTGTGGTTTTTTTTTTTTTTTTTTTTTTTTCTTTTTCAGGAATACCATAGCTACTCTCAGTTCTGAAGTAGAAGCAAAATTTTTCTTGAGTCTTCATATAAAGATGGAGAAGGCAGTGGCACCCCACTCCAATACTCTTGCCTGGAAAATCCTATGGGCGGAGAAGCCTGGTAGGCTGTAGTCCATGGGGTCGCTAAGAGTCGGACACAACTGAGCGACTTCACTCTCACTTTTCACTTTCCTGCATTGGAGAAGGAAATGGCAACCCACTCCAGTGTTCTTGCCTGGAGAATCCCAGGGACGGAAGAGCCTGGTGGGCTGCCGTCTATGGGGGTCGCACAGAGTCGGACACAACTGAAGCGACTTAGCAGCAGCATATAAAGAAGACACTAGTAGTATGCACAGTGCCCTTGAGGGCACCCATGTCACTCTTTATCCAAACGTAGACTTGTCTCATTCGGAAACGGCAATGGCGACCCACTCCAGTTCTCTTGCCTGGAAAATCCCATGGACGGAGGCACCTGGTAGGCTGCAGTCCATGGGGTCGCTAACAATTGGACACGACTGAGCGACTTTATTTTTCACGCATTGGAGAAGGAAATGGCCACCCACTCCAGTGTTCTTGTCTGGAGAATCCCAAGGACGGTGGAGCCTGGCGCGCTGCCATCTATGGGGTCACACAAAGTCGGACACGACTGAAGCGACTTAGCAGCAGCAGCAGACTTGTCTCATTAGAGACTGCCCCAGATGCTTGCTGCCCTCCATCCATCAAATAGAGCTATCTTATGATCTTGGGCCTGTGACCATGAACCTGTCTATACTCCTCCTCCTATCCCTTCTCAAGGGGATCATTCTAGCTCACTTTCTTTAAAAATTTGTTTATTTTTTAACTGAAGGATAATTGCTTTACAGAATGATGTTGGTTTTTACCAAACATCCAGCTCACTTTTTTTGTTCATCAAGCTTTGTCTTTCTAGGTCATCCACTTGCAGTGACATATGTAGGACAGATTTCATGTTCAATGTCACTGGTCCCAAAGCCCATTATGTAGTAGTAGATTGTGCAGTGTAATATGAAATGCCTCTGGGAGTAAGATTTGCCATTGTTCTCTCAGGGATGGAAACTGTTTCCATCATAGTGACAGTGAAAGTTTCTCAATCATGTCCAACTCTTCAACCCCACGGATTTTACAGTCCGTGGAATTCTCCAGAAAATTGGAGTGGGTAGCCTTTCCCTTCTCTAAGGTATCTTCCCAACCCAGGTCTCCAGATTGCATACGGATTCTTTACCAACTGAGCTATCAGGGAAATCCATCATGGTGATTGACTCCAACTCTGGGTTCTAAATGTATAGAATCCTTTTATCTGTCACTCCCACTGCCTTATCTGTAGACTCTCTTTGAGAATCTATTAAGCAAGAGCCCGTGGGGCGTGGTTCTCTTTTCTTGTCAGAGGAAGTTCAGTTCAGTCGCATGGTCCTGTCTGACTCTTTGTGACCCCGTGAATCGTAGCACGCCAGGACTCCCTGTCCATCACCAACTCCCGGAGCTCACTCAGGCTTAGGTCCATCGAGTCAGTGATGCCATCCAGCCATCTCATCTTCTGTTATCCCCTTCTGCCCCCAATCCCTCCCAGCATCAGAGTCTTTTCCAATGAGTCAACTCTTTGCATGAGGTGGCCAAAGTGCAAGAGTTTCAGCTTTAGCATCATTCCTTCCAAAGAATACCCAGGGCTGATCTCCTTCAGAATGGACTGGTGGGATCTCCTTGCAGTCCAAGGGACTCAAGAGTCTTCTCCAACACCACAGTTCAAAGGCATCAATTCTTCAACACTCTGCCTTCTTCATAGTCCAACCTTCACATCCATACATGACCACAGGAAAAACCACAGCCTTGACTAGATGGACCTTAGTCGGCAAAGTAATGCCTCTGCTTTTCAGTACGCTATCTAGGTTGGTCATAACTTTCCTTCCAAGGAGTAAGCGTCTTTTAATTTCATGGCTGCAGTCACCATCTGCAGTGATTTTGGAGCCCAAACAAATAACGTCCGACACTGTTTCCACTGTTTCCCCATCTGTTTGCCATGAAGTGATGGGACCGGATGCCATGATCTTTGTTTTCTGAATGTTGAGCTTTAAGCCAACTTTTTCACCCTCCTCTTTTACTTTCATCAAGAGGCTTTTTAGTTCCTCTTCACTTTCTGCCATAAGGGTGGTGTCATCTGCATACATTTCTCCCAGCAATCTTGATTCCAGCATGTGTTTCTTCCAGTCCAGTGTTTCTCATGATGTACTCTGCATAGAAGTTAAATAAGCAGGATGACAATATATAGCCTTGACATACTCCTTTGCCTATTTGGAACCAGTCTCTTGTTCCATTCTAATTGTTGCTTCCTGACCTGCATACAGATCTCTCAAGAGGCAGGTCAGGTGGTCTGGTATTCCCATCTCTCTCAGAATTTTCCACAGTTTATTGTGATCCACGCAGTCAAAGGCTTTGGCATAGTCAATAAATGAAAAATAGATGTTTTTCTGGAACTCTCTTGCTTTTTCCATGATCCAGCAGATGTTGGCAATTTGATCTCTGGTTCCTCTGCCTTTTCTAAAACCAGCTTGAACATCAGGAAGTTCACAGTTCATATATTGCTGAAGCCTGGCTTGGAGAATT
>SJYA01002930.1:3731296-3774844 GCA_006410615.1 Neotragus moschatus | reverse complement strand
TCTTTCCCATTCTGTTGTTTTCCTCTATTTCTTTGCATTGATCACTGAAAAAGGCTTTCTTATCTCTTCTTGCTATTCTCTGGAACTCTGCATTCAGATGCTTATATCTTTCCTTTTCTCCTTTGCTTTTCGCTTCTCTTCTTTTCACAGCTATTTGTAAGGCCTCCCCAGACAGCCATTTTGCTTTTTTGCATTTCTTTTCCATGGGGATGGTCTTGATCCCTGTCTCCTGTACAGTGTCATGAACCTCATTCCATAGTTGATCAGGTACTCTGTCTAGCAAATCTAGGCCCTTAAATCTATTTCTCACTTCTCCTGTATAATCATAAGGGATTTGATTTAGGTCATACCTGAATGGTCTAGCGGTTTTCCCTACTTTCTTCAATTTGAGTCTGAATTTGGTAATAAGGAGTTTATGATCTGAGAAATGCCTGCTGGCCCTGTTGCTGCTACCGCTGCCAAGTCACTTCAGTCGTGTCCAACTCTGTGCGACCCATAGACAGCAGCCCACCAGGCTCCCTTGGGATTCTCCAGGCAAGAACACTAGAGTGGGTTGCCATTTCTTTCTCCAGTGCATGAAAGTGAAGTCACTCAGTTGTGTCTGACTCTTAGCGACCCCAGGGACTGCAGCCCACCAGGCTTCTCCATCCATGGGATTTTCCAGGCAAGTGTACTGGAGTGGGGTTCCATTGCTGGCCCTGTTATAAGAGTGTAAACAGTAATGGCTTATTAGCCCACAGGTGGCCATGGGCTAAAGTCTTGGACCAAGAGTCAGCAATGACTTTTTTTGTTGGTTCAGTGTTGTGGTGGTGTTCAGTCGCTAAGTTGTATCCGACTTTTTCCAACCCCCTGGGCTGCAGCACACGAGGGTTCCCTGTCCTTCACTGTCTCCTGGTTGTTGAGTCACTTAGTCCTGTGTGACTCTTTGTGACGCCATGGGCTGCAACCCACCAGGCTTCCCTGTCCTCGCCAACTCCCAGAGCTTGCTCAAACCCACATCCATTGAGTCGGTGATGCCATCCAACCATCTGATCCTCTGTCGTCCCCTTCTCCCACCTTCAATCTTTCCCAGCATCAGGGTTTTTTCCAATGAGTCAGTTCTTCACACCAGGTGGCCAAAGTATTGGAGTTTCAGCTTCAGCATCAGTCCTTCCAATGAGTATTCAGGACTAGTTTCTTTTAGGATTGACTGGTTGAATTTCCTTGCCGTCCAAGGGACTCTCAAGAGTCTTCTCCAACACCACGGTTCAAAAGTATCAAATCTTAGGTGCTCAGCCTTCTTTATGGTCCAACTCTCACAGCCATACATGACTGCTGGAAAACCATAGCTTTGACTAGACGGACCTTTGTCAGCAAAGTAATGTCTCTGCCTTTTAATAGGCTGTCTAGGTTGGTCATAGCTTTTCTTCCAGGGAGTAAGCATCTTTTAATTTCATGGCTGCAGTCACTATCTGCGGTGATTTTGGAACCTAAGGAAATAAAGTCTGTCACTGTTTCCATTGATTCCCCATCTATTTGCTATGAAGTGATGGGACCAGGTGCCATGATCTATCTAAGCTTTTTGAATGCTGAGTTTTAAGCCAACTTTCTCACTCTCCTCTTTCACTTTCATTAAGAGGCTCTTTAGCTCCTTTTCACTTTCCCTTCTCCAGATTTTCCTAACCCAGGGATCAAACCCAGGTCTCTCACACTGCAGGCAGATTCTTTACCATCCGAGCCACAAGGGAAGCCACTATCTCCTGAAGTTTGATCAAATTCCTGTCTGTCCAGTCAGTAACGGTAAGGCTATCTGACAGTCAGCTGTGCTGACGGTTAAAATTGACACCTCTTAAGGAACTTACGACAGGTGGAAGAATAGATGACCCCTGAGACTTCTCTGCTGCTAAGTCGCTTCAGTCGTGTCCGACTCTGTGCAACCCCATAGACAGCAGCCCACCAGGCTCCGCCGTCCCTGGGATTCTCCAGGCAAGAACACTGGAGTGGGTTGCCATTTCCTTCTCCACTTCACCACAATATAGGACTTCTCTAGAAACCTATATTGTCTAGTATTTTGTAGGTTAGTGCTTTCCAGGTTACATAATTTGATTAAGGCACACATTGTTATTCCCATACTTGACTGGCTCAAGTTTATAAAAATCAAGTGGCCAACTTGGTCAGAATCACAAAAAGTTCCTGAGTGTTTTATTAAATATGTCTTAAAGATCTGAATGCAAATAATGTTACTTAGGGGAGGTACAATGCTAAGAAAATGACCGCCTTCTAGGAATAAGGTAATGTTGCTTAGATCTCTGATATTCAGACTGGAATCTGTGGTGTGTAATATTATACTCTGTGAAAGCGGTATGTAATATTATACTCTGTGAAAGCAGTGTATAATAGCTGTGTGACTTTTAACTTCATGTCTGTTTCCTAACCCAGTGCCTCTAGTGAGGAAACTTTGAGAAATAATTAGAATGTGTGTGAGAACCAGTTTCTTAGGAGAGGCAGGAATCCAGTCTGCATAATCCTAGCACAGTTGAATGCTAAGATTAGAAAGCACAGCTTCTTCCCAAACATAGCTAAGCCCTTTTATTAGCAGTAATGTATTCTCTTTCTGGGATGTTGCCATGTCTTCTCAGACGTTATATAGGATTTATTCATTATAGATTCATGTGCATACATATGTATTTCATCTTTAGATCCAAATTTTTACAGAAAGTTGATGATTCAGCTATGTTTCCATTGAATTAGTGCAGATTCACTTTCCATGTGATGACTTTTAGTTCTTCTATAAAGATGTCATCCTCTTCTGCCTTTTGGAAACTCTTTAAACACTATTTTTTAAACTGGGTCTTTGTTGTGCATGTGGGCTGTCTCTAGTTGAGGCAAGCAGAGGCTACTCTTCATTGCGGTTGCGGCAAGCAGAGGCTACTCTTCATTGCGGTATACAGGCTGCTCCTTATGGGGGCTTCTCTTGTTGCAGAGCACAGACCCTTGGCACACGGGCTTCAGTAGTTACGGCGCACTGGCTTAGTCGCTCTGCAGCATGTGGGATTTTCCCAAACCAGGGATCGAACCCGATCTAGTTGTGGCAAGCAGATTCTTAACCACTGGACCACCAGGGAAGCCCTGGAAACTCTTAAAAACTTAATAAGTCTTAAGTACCATAAATGTCAATGTCAATTTGGGGAAGGGTCTCTATGAGAGGCATTTCAATATAATAGAAGGATCTAGGCCTTTGGGATGGAGAAGGCGATGGCATCCCACTCCAGTACTCTTGCCTGGAAAATCCCATGGATGGAGGAGCCTGGTGGGCTGCAGTCCATGGGTCACAAAGAGTCGGACATGACTGAGCGACTTCACTTTCACTTTTCACTTTCATACATTGGAAAAGGAAATGGTAACCCACTCCAGTGTTCTTGCCTGGAGAATCCCAGGGACAGGGGAGCCTGGTGGGCTGCCATCTATGGGGTTGCACAGTTGGACATGACTGAAGTGACTTAGCAGCAGCAGCAGGCCTTTGGGATGAACCTGTGTTTGAATTCCAGCTTTATATGTAATACCTATTTGGGTATTACAAATAGGTTAAACTGTTTTCTTATCTGTAAAATAAGTAATAATTTTTCATGTTATATATTGGNCTGCCATCTATGGGGTTGCACAGTTGGACATGACTGAAGTGACTTAGCAGCAGCAGCAGGCCTTTGGGATGAACCTGTGTTTGAATTCCAGCTTTATATGTAATACCTATTTGGGTATTACAAATAGGTTAAACTGTTTTCTTATCTGTAAAATAAGTAATAATTTTTCATGTTATATATTGGACTGTGTCATGGCTCTGGTACCTAGTAGTCATTTTACAAGAGTAAGTTCCCTTCTTTCCATATCTTTTGTAGAGTTATTTAATTGATATTCAGATCTACTGTGACATTATTCAGTATGGCTCTTAAAAAAATTTCTCATGTTTTCATTTCCTTTCTAAAATCAGTTTTAAAAAAGTTTTCAATAATTATAACTTTAAAGAATTCTGCTTCTGACAGTATTATTGTTATATCAGTTTTAACATTGTGAGCTATGCTAAATCTAAAAATATTTTACATGTGTAACAGTTTTAAATCAGCAGCTGCTGTTAAGTCACTTCAGTTGTGTCTCTGCAACCCCATAGACGGCAGCCCACCAGGCTCCCCCATCCCTGGGATTCTCTAGGAGGGTGAAAATACTCAGCTTTTGCAGGTAGAATTTTTTAATACTCTCTCCATTCCTGTGATATATCAGATCACTGGTGGAACTTGAAAATTAATAAATTGTCTTTCAGTTCAGTTCAGTTGCTCAATTGTGTCCGACTCTTTGCGACCCCATGAATCGCAGCATGCCAGGCCTCCCTGTCCANCTAAGCAACTGCACTTTCACTTTTCACTTTCATGCATTGGAGAAGGAAATGGCAACCCACTCCAGTGTTCTTGCCTGGAGAATCCCAGGGACAGTGGAGCCTGGTGGGCTGCCGTCTATGGGGTTGCACAGAGTCGGACACGACTGAAGCGACGCAGCAGCAGCAGCAGTAGCAGGTGTTTGGTCTGGATCACAAAGAACTTTTTAAACCAGCAACAGGAAGCCATTGAAAGATTTTAAATAGAGTAATATTGTGTAATTATGTATGTAAAGATTCCTTCCAATATAAGCTCTGTGAAAGTGAAACTCTCATGATTATAGTTCCAGTGCCTGATACATATTCACATTCCATTTGTTCAGATAAATATTGGTGAGATTTGCGTTCTTGAAAGATCACTGACAGCACTATGAGTTGAACATATTAAAACTGGATTAGAAAGATCTAATCAGAGATCCTGGGACTGGACTACAGAAGAGACTAAGAGGGCAAAGCAGTAGCAATGCAGAAGGAAAGAGGCATGAACACACAGCATTTGAGGACTGATTGGCACAAAAGGCGACATGGGAAAATGGGGAGGGGAAAGAATCAGGAATGATTTTCAGACACTAGCTTAATTAGCTCATCTGAAAGACACTGACTACAAGAAACATAAAGTCAAATAAGAAATGGATCCTTGCCATTTATGGGCTTCTCAGGTGGTTCAATGGTAAAGAATCCTCCTGCCAATGCAAGGAGATGCAGGTTCAATCCCTGGGTGAGGAAGATCCCCTGGAGAAAGAAATGGCAACCCAGTCCAGTGTTCTTGCCTGGAGAATCCCATGGACAGAGGAGCCTGGTAGGCTACAGGCCATAGGGTTGCAGAGAGTCAGACATAACTAAGCCACTGAGCATGCAATGCACCTGCCATTTACAGGGTATTAGTGAAAACATCTGAGACGGCAGTGGCACCCCACTCCAGTACTCTTGCCTGGAAAATTCCATGGACGGAGGAGCCTGGTGGGCTGCAGTCCATGGGGTCACGAAGAGCTGGACATGACTGAACTACTTCACTTTCATTTTTCACTTTCCTACATTGGAGAAGGCAATGGCAACCCACTCCAGTGTTCTTGCCTGGAGAATCCCAGGGACGGGGGAGCCTGGTGGGCTGCTGTCTATGGGGTCAGACAGAGTCGGGTATGACTGAAGCGACGCAGCAGCAGCAGCAGCAGCAGTGAAAACATATGGTCAAACCAACTATTACTGTATAAAAGATACCACATATGATACAGACACACACAAGAGCTCAGAACAGGGACAGGGACTTCTTCATTAGTTGAAGAGGAGGGAACACTTCCTGGAGAGTGTGGTCTCTCAGTTTTGATGAACAATATGAGTTACCTTATGAAGGTCAAATTTGGAATGGGCCAAATATCGAGCAGAGTTATCAGATAGGAAATGCAACAAATCTCATACCCAAATCACACATGGCTTCAGTGGCAAAGCCAAACCCACAACTTGGATTTTGACTTCCAGGCAGTGATCTTTTCATTTTATGCTGCTTGCTGTTCATCACATGCTCAATATGTAGGGAAAGCCTAATGAAGTAATTATTAGTAATCCAACATTACTAAATATTGCCACGTACTGTTCTACATGCTAAGGATCTGAACAAATCTATACAGTCATTTGGGAAAGTTTATTAATACATCCCAGTAAGGAATTAATCTGGCTTCCCGGGTGGTGCTAGTGGTAAAGAAACCTCCTCCCAATGCAGGAGACATAAGAGACGTGGGTTTGATCCCTGGGTTGGGAAGATCCCCTGGAGGAGGGCATGGCAACCCGCTCCAGTATTCTTGCCTGGAGAATCCCATGGACAGAGCAGCCTGGCAGGCTACAGTCCATAGGGTCTCAGACTCAGACATGACTGAAAGGACTGAGCCCACACACTAGCAATTAATCACGGCAGAGGTGAAACATGATCCTCCAAAATTCAAATTCATGCAGAATCAAAGACATTGTTTGGAAACAGAGTCTTTGCCAATATATTTAGCTAAGGATATCAACTCGAAATTCCCTTGGATTAGAGTAGAACCTAAATTCAGTGACTAGTGTTTTATAAGAGGAGAGGACACACAGAGACACACACAGAAAGGCGGCCATGCAAAGCAGAGGCAGAAACTGGACTTATGCTGCCACAAGCTAAGGAACACAGGAGCTACCAGACGCTGAAGGAAGCAAGAAAGAACTTGCCACTAGAGGCTTCAGGAAGAGCAGGGCCCTGATGACACCCTGGGTTCGGACTTCTGGCCACAAGGACAATGAGAATAAAGTTTTGTTTTAAGTCACCAAGTTTGTGGTAATTTGCTACAAAATAGGAAATGAACACCACCACATGTTTTTCTGAATTAGTAATACATTAATTAACTCAAAAATCAAGACTAGGAACTTCCCTAGTGGTCCAGTGGCTAAGAGTCTGTGCTCCTAATGCAGGGGGCCCAGGTTTGATCCCTGGTGTGGGAATTAGATCCCACAGTTGTGCCACAACCAAGACCAGGTACAGGTCAAGTAAATAAATATTTTAAAAAATCAAGACCCAAATTGTATACAGTAAAAAGTCTCCATCCCACTCTTAACCACCATTTGCCTAGACCCCTTCCCACTCAAACATGTAACCTCTGAGTTTTCTGTATATTCTTCCAGAGTTTTGTAATGCATGTACATGAAAAAATAAAAACAAAACATGTTTCTCTACCCAGACACACAGTTTCTTTAAAAAAAAAAAACAAACAGAAAAACTGGTTTGCCTATTCTTTTTCACTTCCTGAGACCATGATTTGTTTCCCCAGTTAGGCTACAATTTCTTAAGAACACCATTTCCAATACAAGACTGTGGACTGTACATGCAGAAACACTTGACAACTGATAACCAGATTCTTCACTTGAGCACCTGGTCCTCACAGGCAGTTTCATTTCCTTGCCCCCCACTGCCCCTTGGACAGGGACTCACCAAGGTCACCAATGGTCTCTGTAGCAACACAATTTAGTGAGCTCTTATAAGTCCCTATGCTGCTGGACTTCTGGATGGCAAATGACACTAACTGCTCTTTGAAACATTTCCTTTGCAGGTCTTCCATAACACTACACCCTCCTGCTCCCCTCCCTCCTTAGCTATTCCTTCTCTACCCTCAGGGCTCTGCTAGATCCTCTTCCCAGTTTCTTCCTTTCCCCAAGATGATTATATTCACTTCTGTGGTTTACTCCTCATTCTACAGCCAAACAACTTACCTATCTATCCACCCATCCACCTCCACATTGAATATCTCATAGATATTTCACTTTCAACCAATATCTACAAAGCATAAATTCTTTGTCTTTTTCTCCTCCCCAGAGCTTCTCCTCCCAATTATTCCCCGCCTCAGTGACTAACCTTCCTGCTACAGTGGCTACCTAGGGCAGAAACCCATAAGTCTGACCCTAAGACTTTTCTCCCTCTTATTCTCCACTCTCTCACCAAGTTTGGAGTCTCCCTACTTGGTGGCTTAGATGGTAAAGAATTTGCCTACAATACTGGAGACATGGCCTTCAAGTCTTGGGTCTAGAAGATCCCCTGGAGAAGGGAATGGCTACCCACGCCAATATTCTTGCCTGGAGGATTCCATGGACAGAGGAGCCTGACAGGCTACAATGTATGAGTCACAAAGAGTGGGACACTTTCATATTTTCAGTCTCACTTGCTAATTATCTCTCAAAATGGTCTCCTTCCATCACTAAGTTATGATGCTTGTCCAAACACTGTCATCTCTCCCAGGATTCCTCTGACAGTAATGGCTCTTTGCTTCCGCCAAACTGATCACTCTAAAATACAAATCTGCGTCTGTTTCACCTCCTTGTAAAATCTTTCTATAGCGCCCCATTGTCTGTAAAAAGCACACCTGCCTAGTGCTTCCTTGGCAGTCTATTGGTTAAGACTCCATGCTTCCAATGTAGGGGACTTGGGTTCAATCCCTCACCTGGGAACTAAGGTCCTACATGCCAGTGTGCCAAGGAGAAGATTTACCAAAAAAAAAAAAAAAAAAAGCACACCCTGGTGTCAGGACATAAGACCTGCGCCTATCCTGCTCGTTCAACTTCCTCCACCACTATACCGGGCTTTCCACCTCCCTCAAGTTATGCTTCCACTTCAGGGCCAGAACACTTACATCTAGTAACAAGGTGTCTGGACTTTCTAGTTGTGCTGTACTATCTTCATGACTCACTTTCCCCGTGTGTAAAATAGGGATAATAATGCCTACATCAAAGTTTGCTGTATTAAATTTCTTAACATATGCAAAGCACTTCCAAGAGTGCCCACCTGCCACTAAGTCCTATGTAAATAATAACTCTCATTTTCACCCACGTGGTCAATGTTGAGGGGATGCTATGAAAATTTCTGTGGGGGAGGAGAAAGATACTAAATTACCGTAAGCAAATATGATAAAAAGACAATACAAATACAAAGTAAAAGTAGAAAACAAAAAGACCATAGAACCTCAGTGATCCTTATTCAAAACAAATCCCTAGAAGCTTACGAATCCATCACGAGTGGGAAGGGGAGATAATCCTCCATACGGCAGGAGGCGCTGCAGCACTCCCCAGTTTGAGGGGCTAACCCAGGGATGCTAGGATGCGCTAGAAGGTCACGTGCCGCTCATTTAGCGCCCCAGCGTTCACGCCTCGTCGCTCCACGTGACTCGCATTCTCGGGGATTATTGGTCTACGTGAGGCACGCGGGCAGGGAAGACCGTGGGGGGCGGGGCGGGGCGGAGGGGTGGGGTCGGGGGCGGAGCTGGCGGGGGGTGGTTCGGCGCGGGGGCCGTTGGCTCCAGACAAATAAACATGGAGTCCATCTTCCACGAAAAAGTGAGTGTCCACGTTCGGTAGGGAGCTGTCCACTGCGCGGTGGCGGGCGGCGGGCGCGGAAACACCGCCTCCCAGGGAGCTGGGTGGGGCCCGAGAGGCCCCCATCCAGATCTCGCCGGGCGGGAGGAGCTTCCCCGCGAGGGGAGCTTCACCGCTGTCCCCATTGCACCCCAAGGCCCGTGCCCGAGGATCCGGAGGAGACCCGGTCCGGGGATGTTTAGGAAGCCGGGAGGGGATAAGGGCCGGGCCGGGGGCGCCTCTGGGCACGAGAGTGGATGGCTTCCGCGCTTCCCCTCCACTTTCCGTGAAATTTCTTCTCCTGGCCCCTCTCTCCATCGCTCCACATCCTAGCTAGTCACCTCTCGGACATCTCCCTCTCTCCTTCCCAACTCCACCCCACTCTGCCAGTCCTAGTCCTTGAAAGTATGAACTTTTCCTTCTCTGGGCTTCTCCGTTCTATATTGGAATCTCCCATACCCTTAGAGCCTTGTCCTGCACTGGGTCCGTAAGCCTCTCGAGGCAGGGACCTTGGCTCGTCCCATGGAGGGCGTGACACTTAAGCGAAGTGAAGTAGGGAACCCGGTGCGCCTCTGCACTGGGAAGTCGTCACAAGAGTTTCTGTTACGAGGTGTTTGGGTTTCGTTTCTTTCGGTAGTGGCATCTTTCCCAATCAGGAGGCCAGCTTTCTTGTTAGGTATTAAGGATGGGCAGGAATAATGTTGTCGTCTGCCTAGCCCATTGTGCTTTGATTCTTCCATGACTATGCACTTGAAGATTATTGTAGCATGTGGATAAACTCGTCCTTTTTCGCATAAAATTACCATT
Organism: Neotragus moschatus; assembly: GCA_006410615.1. Lineage (NCBI taxonomy): Eukaryota > Metazoa > Chordata > Mammalia > Artiodactyla > Bovidae > Neotragus > Neotragus moschatus. The sequence goes on along the minus strand of SJYA01002930.1, from coordinate 3,764,772 downwards.
TCATTTGAGTGTGAATGAAACCTTCCTCAGGTCGGCTTAAACGTATATCTTATTTCATAATAGTTTCGTGTTTGGAATGAGTTGCTGCTGAGGCTGTTATTTAGTAGGAGCAAAGGGGTTGTGTTTTGTTAAATACTTATATATCCATTTTTAAATGCATGCGCACAGCAATCAAAGCAATCAGAGACAAAGGAAGTGCAGTATAAATTCAAACAAATTGTTGTGGAATGCTTTTCTTTATAGAAAACATTGCAGAATTTTTTCTTTTTTTTTTTTGGTGGATGAGGAAGGACTCAGTGTTTGGTTATCACTAATCTTTTCAGTTGGCTGACGTATATGAATCTTGGACGAGAAATTTAGTTGCTTGGCTAAGGAGATTGGATGAAAAGAACATTGAGTGGACATATTTTTATGACTAATTTCAGAAGCTTTGGTGTAGGACCAGATGTTTCACATTGAAAACTTTAAATTTTTCCACATCACTTTTTGAGGACCATGCAATGTGGGTTTTTTTTGGTTTTTTTTTAACAATATTCATTGGTACCTAGTTTAGATAGATTGCAGTGGAGGTAACCACTTAATCATGGGATCAGAAGAAGTTGGACACTAGCCTAATGAAAATCCACTTAACTTAGAGCAGTCACTCTGAATTATCAGCCTGAATATAGATTTAAAGACTTTTCAAAAACACATTTACCCTCATCACCTTACATGTACTTAGCAAATGAAGACTCAAAAGTTCTACAGGCATATTTCAGAGATAAGGAAAGCACCTATAACCAAGGACCTGTTGCCCATCTTCTACAGAGGCCATTTGGGGGATGTTTGAATCAATATGACATTTTCCAGAGCACTCCCTTCCCCTGCTCCTCATGTATTTAACTCCAGGTCCTGGATTTGGACAGCCAGGAAACCAACTGTGGCCAGTAGGAATCTGTGCATGTAGGGATGTCTCCCCGCAGATAATTTTGCAGCCACTTCCTCTTGGAGTTCTGATTTCCCCATTTTCAGAGTTGTCACTTTAATAAGTGACCCTTTAATAAGTTGAAATGCCCTTTAATAAGTTGAAATGTAAACTCAAGAGTTGTTTATTGATATATCCCCAGTATCTGGCACATAGTAGGTGTTCAATAAATATCTGAATGAATCAAGAGTGTTCCTTGAGCATCTAAGATGATATGATGCTGTTTATATAAACAGGTTTTCTGTAAATATTTTAGACATTGCAAGTCATTTATGTTCTCACATATTCATGTGTGTGTGTGCAGTATCTATCTGTATGCTTTCCCAAGCATCTAAAAATGTGAAAATCATTCTTAGCTACTGGGGCAGAGTGAATATGGCCCACAGGCTAGAGTTTGCCAGTCCCTAACTTAAACCCTAACGCTACATGGCCACCTAGTACTGGTTTTTTGTTGTCGTTTCAATTTTTTTTTTTTTTGGTTCTTGTACCTGCTTTCTGTCATTATCGCTTCTATTGCTGACTGCTCTTGGTGAGGTTATTATTTTGCCATCTGAATTGATATTTTATGCATTTACAACTGAGAATGATAACCAAACTTGTTGGGATTATATTGAAAATTAGTGAAAATACTGGAAAGATGCTGAGTGTTGACTTTATGACAGTCATTATGTTTTTGTTGTGTGTGTGTGAGAGAGACTGCTCTTTCCTATCCATCTTCAGGTTATATGAGGTTTAAGAATCACCGAGTTCCAAGTAAGTGGCTAAAGGAAGTGTTAATAGTACAAACTCTGCCTGGGTTTGAATCCCACCTCTCCTGTTTGCAGTATCTGGTCACTGTATTAGGTAGCTCTTGAAGTGAAATAGCCTATCTTAATAGAGACTTTTTTGTTGTTATTTGAATTTTTTATTAAGGATAACACGTGTAGGGGCACCCAGATCATAAGAGTACAGCTCAGTGAATTCTCATGAAATGGACACGTGTGTAAATAATACTTACATCAAGTAATAGAACATTTACCTGCATCCTGTAAGCCCCCTCTGTCCTCTTCCAGGATACCAAGGCTCCCTCCACCCCTGCAGGGGTAACCTCGATCCTGATTTCTAACATCATCGATTAATCAGTTTTGTCTGTTTTGAGATTTTGTAAATGGAATCATATAGAGTATACTCTTTTGAGTCTGTCTTGTGTGTGCTGCGATTCATGGGGTCGCCAAGAGTCGACTAGACTGAGCGACTGAACTGAGCTGGGTTTAACACTGAGTGAGTTACACATTTTGTTGCAGGTAGTTGTAGTTAACTCATTAGTATTGTTATGTTATATAGTTAATTTTCTATATTAAAATTCTATATTTCTTATATAGTATTTCTTTGTGAATGTAACACAATTTAGCCATACTCCTGGGAGGAGCCTTTGAGTAGTTTCCAGTTTGGTGGCCAATATAATAGGGCTTCCTTGATGGCTCAGATGGTAAAAAATCTGCCTGCAATGCAGGTGGACCCAGCTTCGATCCATGGGTCAGGAAGATCCCCTGGTATAGGAAATGGCAACCCACTCCAGTGTTCTTGCCTGGAGAATCCCAGGGATGGGGGAGCCTGGTGGGCCTCTGTCTGTGGGGTCGCACAGAGTCGGACATGACTGAAGCAACTTAGCAGCAGCAGCAGAGGAGCCTGGGAGGCTACAATCCATGGGGTTACAAAGAATCTGTTATATAGTACTTCTTTGTGAATATCACACATTTTAGCCATTGGACTGTGAGGAGCATTTGGATAGTTTCCAGTTTGGCGGCCAGTACAAATAATGCACCTATGAACATTGTGTCTTTTGATGTACATCTGTATGCATTTCTGTTGCTTATGCTATGTACCTAATGGTGGAATTACTAGATTATAGGGTTGATATATGTTGAAAGTTGAAAGTTAAGTTGCTCAGTCGTGTCCAACTCTTTGCAATCCCTTGGACTGTAGCCCACCAGGCTCCTCCGTCCATGGGATTCTCCAGGCAAGAATACTGGAGTGGGTTGCCATTTCCTTCTCCAGGGGATCTTCCCAACCCAGGGATTGAACCCAGGTCTCCTGCATTAGAGGCAGATGCTTTAACCTCTGAGCCACCAGGGAAGGTTGGTATATGTTAAGCTGTAGTAGATACTCCAGATAGTTTTCCAAAGTGGTTATACTAATTTCCACTTTCGTCAGTAGTGTGAAACAGTTTTGATGTCTTTAATCCTCTCCAACATTTTAGTCATTCTGGAGTTTGTAGTAGTAACATACTGTTAACGTTAATATGCATTCCTCTCATAGTTAAATGAAGGTGAGCCCCCTTTTGTGTTTTTTAATCCATTGGCTATCCTCTTGTGAGTACTTGCTTGTCTTGCCCATTTTTGAATAGAGTATAAGTAGGACATCTGTAAAGTTCAGTTCAGTCAGTCAGTCGTGTCTGACTCTTTGTGACCCCATGGACTGCAGCACACCAAGCCTCCCTGTCCATCACCAACTCCTGGAGTGTAGTCATACTCATGTCCATCAGTCGGTGATGCCATCCAGCCATCTCATCCTCTGTCATCCCCTTCTCCTCCCACCTTCAGTCTTTCCCAGCATCAGGGTCTTTCCCTCCAACTCACATATTCGGTGGGAGGTGCTTTCTGGTAGTAGAACTACAGTCGAAGGAAAAAGAGGTGCAGACAAGTCCTCTTCTCGCCATTGTAGCCATGATTTCAGGGATAGGTGGTGCCTTCGTTAAGTTCAAGCTGTGTACTCAGCACCAAAATAAGAAGATAAACTTGTCTCAGCCCCCTAGCTCACACCCAGACCGTCTGGATGCTGCATTCCTGAATTTTGTTACCAGAGATTTAAATCAGGAAAAAGATGTGTCTTGCATGGTGTTGGGCTTTGGGGTCAGATCTGTTGTGTGACATAGCTCAGAACAAATTGCAGGATGTCAGAGAGGCTGGGTTAAAGAATATACTTTTCTAGGGAAATGGATAACTTACAGCATCAGGGTTATTAGCAGGAGAAGGTGTTCTCCCAACTATCATCATCCCTTGGAGTCAGCCCAGTGCTAGGTGCACAGGGAGGGACCTCATCCACCCATGAGTCTCCCTTCTTATAGGGAAACAGAGCTGCATTGTTAAGGGGAGATGGGTGATACTCAGGCTACTTAGTTGAAGGTAGCCTGGGTTTAGGTTTGAGTGCCAGCAGCATGAGAAAGCCAGTTGCCCAGTGCCCGAAGACCCCGGGGCTTCTAGAGAGTTGTATTCTTCCCACACCCATAACAGGAAGCCAGCGATCCCTTGGAGACCCGAGCTTGGATGTGGTCTCCTTGCTGCCTTGTCTAGAAGTGAGCTCCAAGCATGATTTTTCTGGACAGTTTTGCTCATTGCACCAAAGTGTGTGCCTTATCTTTTTTTAAGAGAACCTCATTTTTGTAGCTACAAGTCTCCATAAACATGGAACAAAATTTGTCTTACTGTGTCAGTTCTTGAGATTCATCTGTTCATGGATTTGAAATTCCATGAACGAACATTTAAATGTACTCATTAAATGGAGTACATAAACCTCCCATGAACAACCATTTAAATCATGTTGAAAGAACAAATGTTCTAGGGATTAAATGTTCTTTTCAGCATTAGTAATTTACCATGGAATCTCCAAAAGTGAATTTATTTTAGCTACTGAAAATGAGGGAGGCTAAATGTTTATTGTAGAGTAATTTTTAGTAAAATGTGAGATTTTATATAGATGATGTTTGTTTAATATAAATCATTAAGCTTTGACCATATAACTGATCAAATAATTATAGTTTCACTAGTGGTAGAATTATAAAATAAATGTTAGCAAATGAAAATGCCCATACCTGGGTTATTCATGCTTTCTAAAGCTAAAAATGTTTGGTTTGGCTGTGTTAAGAAGTTAATGATTACATATCTCTTTGGAGAAGATACTGTACAAATCTGTTTTACAAGTCACATTTGAATTTTTTCTTTTGGAAATATTAGCAAGAAGGCTCACTTTGTGCTCAACATTGCTTGAATAATCTACTACAAGGAGAATACTTCAGCCCTGTGGAATTATCTTCAATTGCACATCAGCTGGATGAGGAAGAGAGGATGAGAATGGCGGAAGGAGGAGTTACTAGCGAAGACTATCGCACATTTTTGCAGGTACCGATTTTAAACTCACTAAGTCACGCTTCTTAAGAAATGTGGGTACTGTTTAGAAAGGGATGAGCTGCTCTTCCAATGGGGATCTGACTTGTTAATTATAACCCAGCTCTCGGCTTTGTAGACAGGAATGCACAAGATGTTATTTTAAATCCACACACTAATGGCACTTTGCCCTTCTCTCCCCACCCTCAATCTCCGCCCCAACCACCTCTCCAAATTCAACAGCAGCCTTCTGGAAATATGGATGACAGTGGCTTTTTCTCTATTCAAGTAAGTAGTCACAAGCATATGCTAAGGGTTGTTTATATCCCAGGCAGTAAACTCAGGGTATGCTTTTCACAACCTTTCAAAGTCACTGTATTGATGTGACCTACAGAAGTTCCTCCAGTAGGTTGAGTATAAGAGTATAAGATTATCCTTTAGAATACTAGTTTTCTATATAGAGAAACATGAAAATTAGGACAGTAGATTCTTCATTTTAGAGAAGGCCTTTTTCAAAGGAGGCTGTTAATTTGAGTCTGTGTGCTAATAACTGTAATTCTGGTAAGTCACAGTGTTTCAAAGGCTTCCCTCATGGATCAGCAGTAGAGAATCCGCCTGCCAATGAAGGAGACGCAGTTTTGCTCCCTGGGTCAGGAAGATCTCCTGGAGAAGGAAATGACAACCCACTCCAGTATTCTTGCCCGGGAAATCCCATGGACAGAGGGGAACCCTTTGCTAACCTTGCATTTAAATCAGCCTACCAGGATTGGATTCCTTCATTATGGTCTGCGGCTTTTGTCTTTCCCCTTTTTGGTAACTTATTGCTCCCCTTGAATTCTGTGGCTGAATATATTTATGATACTTGTGAGATTGATTCTTTCGTCTGTGGCTCTTTCCTTCCTTCCCTAACACCTGTGAGGTGGATCCAGAGTTCTTCAGAAGCTCTCTTGGGGGACCTGCAGGTCTCTCTGTATGTGTTCCCCTGTTCAGTCCTCCTGGACTCCTCGCTCACCAGCATTTGCAGCCAGGGCTTCACTGTGGGTGGTTAACAGGTAACAGCTGCTGCAAGGCCCAGAGCTGGGGCCTGAGTGGGCTCAGCGCGTGCTGGTTGCTGTTTGTGCAGTGCTGCTTGGGCACCAGTCCCCACTTGCCCAGTGCAGGTCACTCATTGTCTGTCTGTATCATGCCTGGCTCACGTGCTGCTTTGTTGGGTACCGTGGAGGGTAGGTGGTGAATTTTCAAAAATTTTCCTTTTTTTTTTTTTTCTTAGTTTGAAATAATCAGGTTTTTTTGATTTCCTACAAATCACAAACCCACGATGAAAGAAGTTTAGAATTGATGAAAACTTCAGTTTAAATCCTCAGAAATAATTCATTTTGATAGACATAAAATTATCATGATTCCATATAGTAAGTTGACTGTCAGTTTTCTAAAGCAGGACTCATAGCAGCCAAATGAATGCAATGTGCTTAAGAGTGGCACTTACTGGATAGAATATATATCTAGATTTTGGAGGCAATTCTATCTAGGAATTGTATGGTTCTCATACAATTCCAGAAACTTAGTGTAAAAAGTACTCTTAAATGTTATGTCTATATTGTTATTTATGGATATTTGATGCATATAGTGATATATCCACGTACACAACATACACACGTACACACACCCACATGCACTCTAAAACCCATAGCCTATTGGGGAAATTTATCTATGAACTAAAATTATTTCTACAACTAATGTGGCTTAACACTTCTTATTTGGAATTTAAAAAAAAAATTTTTTTTTTAACAGGTTATAAGCAATGCCTTGAAAGTTTGGGGGTTAGAACTAATCCTGTTTAACAGTCCAGAGTACCAGAGGCTCAGGATTGATCCCATGTAAGATTATTTTGCTTTTCCTATATTTGATTTTTAAATTTATACTTTCTTAAAGGGGAAAAATAAGTCTGGCCTGCTCTTGTGATATTCCCCATTTTATCCCCTGAGGTTTTCCTGGTTTGCCTTTGGGGCTGTCTGTGAACATCTGTCCCCCGAGCCTCCCTGACCCCTCCATGGGTGGCAGTGCAGAGCTGACCCTTGAATGGGGTGTGGTGCTGTTGTTTTTGTACGGCATCACCGATCTCCACAGAGATTTATGCTGTTCTGTAATTTTTAAAAAATCAGTGATTCTTAAAACTGTAAATATAATCCTAAGTCGTCATAGGTTTTGTATAGTATGTTCTGATTGACAAACTAAACGAATATAATTCTAATATTTCAACTTAATATTGCATGTGTGCTTTTTCCTGTTTTTAGAAATGAAAGATCATTTATATGCAACTATAAAGAACACTGGTTTACAGTTAGAAAATTAGGAAAACAGGTAACGCTTCTCCTCCTTGCCTGTCTTTTTTCTCATTCTGTACCTCATTGCAACTAATGTAAGGAATCGGCGCCTTAAAGATGAAGAAACACACCAGTAATGTGTACTTGTGGCTTGGTTCCAATCTAGATAGATAGGACATAAGTAAACTTCTCTATTTAAGACAAGACAGCCATATTTAAACATAAGTAAGTTTTTATGTGACCAAGATGTTCTGTCAGCTAACTTCTATTTTTCATAGGTTTGTGTTAAGCGTAGCCCTGTCACAAAGCCTGAAATAGTGTCCGGTATGAATAAAAATTTTCAGCCATGTTTGCTTTAGCTTAACAAGGTTATTCACATTGCAAAATGCCATGTAATACATGTGTCTACATAAATTATTTCTATTAAAAAAAAATGGAATGTGTCTTGAGCATTGAGCAAGGCTTTTATAAGATCAAGAAAAGTACCAAACATGTTATTTTAAAAAATAATTACCAGTGATCTTTGTATACCCAATACAATTTTTGACAACTTTTAATGTCCTTTTTCTCAGAATTTTGACTCTTTGAAAGAGGGTTGCTGAAAACAGATTAATGAAAAAGAATGAATTATTGATACATGCAACAATGTGGATGAACCTCAAATTAATTATGCTGAGTGAAAGAAACTAGGCACAAATACTATATTCCATAGAAAAGAAAAGAAGAAAGTGAAGCTGCTCAGTTGTGTCTGACTCTTTGCGACCCCATGGACTGTGGCCTGCCAGGCTCCTCTATCCATGAGATTCTCCAGGCAAGAATACTGGAGTGGGTTGCCATTTTCTTCTCCAGGGGATCTCCCAACACAGGGATCGANTTGGGGAGGACAGAAGACTCTTCATGGATGGTGTGGCACTTAATGTCCAGTTGTCTCTCTTTGTGATTTGAGTAGCTGCTAATAATAAATGCCTAGTCTGTTATTTCATTAATTAGATTTCCATCATTTCTTCATTTATTAGCTGGAGGACTTCTGTACAAATAGACTTTCCTTCATCAACTGTTTGGTTATCTTGAAGTATATAGTTCATATAGAAAAGGCAGGATGAATATTTTTGCCTTTTATCAGTTTTAAATATTTGGTCATAGTATCTTATCTCCAAAGGTAGCCAGTTGGTTTGTTTCTGTGGTGTCATTGTAAACTCATCTGTTAAAGTTCAGGGCTTCCCTGGTGGCTCAGTGGTAAAGAATCTACCTGCCAGTGCAGGAGACACGGGCTCCATCCCTGGCCCAGGAAGGTCCCACGTGCCGTGGGATAACTAAGTCTGTGTACCACAACTATTGAGTCTACGGTCTAGACTTGGAACCACAACTACTGAGCCCATGAGCTGCAACTACGGTATAGCCCATGCTCTAGGGCTGGTTCTCCACAACAAAAGAGGCCACCACAATGAGAGTGTGCACATCACAACTGGAGAGTAGCCTCTGCTCCCCAAAACTAGAGAAAAGGCCAAGGAGCGACAAAGACCCAGCACAGCTGAAATAAAGTAAACCATAGTTCATATGTTTTAGTCTCTTGTAATTACTATAGATACTCAATATTGTCACATCTTGGATGAGTGGGAACCTTTTGAACTTGACTCTCAAGCTTTTGAAATGACCACTCTCGCCTTTTGAAGCCCTTTTTAGGTCATATAAGAATTGTCACTCTTGTGTGTTTCCTTCCCCTTTAGTAATGGTGATTCGAGATCACAGTCTGTGCGCTGGTATGCTTATTGCTACTACATTGGTTGCCATGTAGGTCTCTCCAGTTTACATGTAGGATCATTATGTTGTAACAGCTTTGATTTTATATACTTTTATCGCTTTTCTTTTATGCCTAAAACCTTTGTTCCTAACCACATCTTCCCTTTTTGAAACCCTGTCTATACTGCTCTTCCAAGCCACTGTGCTCTAGTTGGCTTCATGTCGTATTGGCCGCTTCTTTCAGATGCCTCTTATGGATCCTACTCTTTAATCTCTAACTAATGAAGTGACCCAGAGTCGGTCTTGGACAGCTTCTTGACTGTGTGCTGTCCCATTATTTTAGATATCATCTCTAAATAAAGTGTATCTGCCAGTAATTCCTTAGACTTTTGTCTTTTGCTGAGACATCTACCCTGAACACCAAACCCCTAACTTTCTCATCTCTACTCAGAAGTCCAGAAAGCATTTCATTTCAATCTGAATATGTTTACAAAAGACTCGTTTTTTTTCTCCCCATACTTGCTGTCCCTCAGCAAGTATGTCCCTTTCCATTTCATAAGCCCTACTCTTCTTGCACATTGTTTCCTATATATTACATTGAGAAGGCAGCCTAGAGTGCTCTTTTTAAAATATAATGCACATTGTGGTGTACTTTCACTCTTCAGCCCTTCAGTGGCTTCCTAGCACACTTAGAATGAAATCTAATCTTGAATAAAACCTAAGATCTTCACAGTGTCACCTCTGTAAAGCAGTTTCTGCCCTTCGTGATGCTCTTCATGGAATAGCATGGGGAGCTAACATAGTGTATCCACAACCTAGAAAACAGTTTTACTGGCATAAAACCTGTTCAACCATCTGAACTCTGAGTATACTTGTCCTTGTGAAAAAAGTGTTAAGTGTATTATCTATAATAAGCTCCAAGTGAAAGTGAAGTCGCTCAGTCATGTCCAACTCTTTGCAACCCCATGGACTGTAGCCTACCAGTCACCTCAGTCTATGGAATTTTCTAGGCAAGAATGGAGTGGGTTGCCATTTCCTTCTCCAGGGGATCTTCCCGACCCAGGGATCGAACCCTGGTCTCCTGCATTGCAGGCAGACGCTTTACCATCTGAGCCACCAGGAAAGCCAAATAAGCACCAAAGTTGAAGAAAATTTATGGTAGGAAAATGAAAACTGATCAAAATGACTTAGGTATAGCCCACCCTTATTCAGCTATTATATGGAGTATCCAGCTGGGAAAACTTGGGCTTNGGTCTCCTGCATTGCAGGCAGACGCTTTACCATCTGAGCCTCCAGGAAAGCCAAATAAGCACCAAAGTTGAAGAAAATTTATGGTAGGAAAATGAAAACTGATCAAAATGACTTAGGTATAGCCCACCCTTATTCAGCTATTATATGGAGTATCCAGCTGGGAAAACTTGGGCTTTCCAGAATTGTATTAATTAAAAAATTACATTGGACAAATGTAATTTTTTCAAAACATGAACCACATCTTCAGCACCTTGACTAGAATTTAGGGTATTGGCTTTCCAGGTTCTGTTTTCTGTTAGGAAGGGTGTGTGTCAGGGTCAGCTATTTCCACAGATGACTCATTTTACCCATATTGCAGAGTTTTACACACATCCTCCGATCGTGTCCTCAAACAGCGCTCTGCGGAAGGTACAGCATAATCTGTTTAACAGTTGAAGAAATCAAGACATAGAGGGGTAAAGTGATCAACAGAGGCAGTTAGGAAACAGAAGAGCCAGGGCACTGAAACCCGGGCTGTCTGAGTGCACACGCCTTGCTCTTCCTCAGTCCTTTCCTTGCCTTTCTGTTGTCCCTTAGGGAGTAAGCTACTTGGTCAAGCACTGTTTAGGTATGTTTTAAGTATATTTCCATGAAAAGTGAAAGTAAAGTTGCTCAGTCGTGTCCCACTCGGCAACCCCATGGGCTATACAGTCCATGGAATTCTCCAGGCCAGAATACTGGTGTGGGTAGTCGTTCCCTTCTCCAGGGGATCTTCCGAACCCAGGTTTCCCACATTGCAGGCAGATTCTTTACCAACTGAGCCACCACGGAAGCCTCGTACTTAATTATTGCCCCAGTCAGATTCTGCACAAATTATTAACCACAAATTAGGTATGTTTCCTTGTTCTTACTTAATTAGAGCCCTTTTCAGATTCAAATACTTCTCATAGTCACTCTATGAGATGGCTATTCCCATTTTACAGGTGAAGAGGTTTAGAGGGACTTCCCTGGGTGTCCAGTGGTTAAGAATTTCCCTTGCAATGAAGGGGACATGAGTTTGATTCCTGGTTGGGAAACTATTAATAAGATCCCACATGCCACTGAGCAGCTAAGCCCACGTGCCACAATAAAAGATCCAACTAAGACCAACTGAAGAAATTTTTATATCTGGAAGTGAGGCTTAAAGACCTTAAGTAATTTGTCCCAGACCACCCCACTGGCAAGTGTAAGAACCACTGTTTGGACCCAGGTCCTCCTCACTCCTTGGCTTGTGGTCTTCCCACTGTTGTGCTGCCTCTCTATCTGCTATCGTTTTCAATCCGTTTTGAATCACTTGCTAGCTCTTGTAGATAATTTTTGCCTTTTTTTTTTAGGTTACTCTATATTTGTTGTTAAGGGTGATCTGCCAGATTGTGAAGCTGACCAGCTTCTACAGATGATCAGGGTCCAACAGATGCATCGACCAAAACTTATTGGAGAAGAATTAGCACAACTCAAAGAACAGAGGTAAATCTGAGCCAGCAGTATGGGGTATATGATAGTATTTCATTACAAGAATTAAACTTACACAAAGATATGGTTCTTTTATTGTTGGTGGGTTTCTTTTAGACCTTTCTGTTTAAGTGTAGCTTATTGGTTTAACCTTGAATCAACTCTCTGAATTATTTAAGTATACTTCCCAGCACAAATTCGTATCACAGTAGGACCTTTGCATTATTAGATGTTATCTGCAAAAAAAGTCTCTATGTTATAATTACAATAAAAGAATGGTCTGCAGTTATTATTTGTGCTTTTATTCTTTAGAGTCCAGAAAACAGATCTAGAACGCGTCTTAGAAGTAAATGATGGGACAGGAATGTTAGACGAGGATGAGGAGGACTTGCAGAGGGCTCTGGCACTAAGTCGCCAAGAAATTGACATGGAGGATGAAGAGGCCGATCTGCGCAGGGCCATTCAGCTCAGTATGCAAGGTAGGGACATTCCACCACCTACTTTATTTGTTGCTGAAGCAGTTGATTTAGATCATTTTTAGTTCTTCTGGAAATTAATATACTATTGGTAGAAGTTCTTTGACAGTCACTGCAGAAGCAGTAGCTATGTATAATCAGTTATTGTTTTTTAGATATTATTTAATACATATAACATTTAATACATATAACATACATATAACTTTATGACTTGTGTTATATTAAGGCTAGTTATATTTTTATTTCTGGTCATTCAGTTTGGTTATAGTACTGTGCAAACACAGTACTAAACGGAGCTAATCATTGTGAGGTCAGTGGACCCTTGCCAAGACCAGCTGTTTAAATGCATTCTAGTGGCTGTGAAGAAGGTCTGGACACAGAATATAAACTGATTTTACAAAACTCTAAAACTTACTGTCTGTGGAACTGTTGGCTTAAGCTCACTTTGGTGGGCTCACTCTTTTAGCCCACCACCTCTTCCCCCACCACCTCCCACCCCAGGGAATCCAAGTGGAGGAAAATGTCTGGGACACTGCTCAAAAGGGCTTACTTAAAAAGTGTGACGGGTTTTCTTTTTTGGGAGGGTTGTTTTGTTTTTGTCTAATGTGAATTTGCCTTCTACTTTCTAATGAAATTATACATCAATTGAATTCCTTAAGTATCTAAATAAAATTGAGTTTCTGTTAATATGAAGATTATCCTTTTTATGCTATATTTTATTCTGAACTGCTCATGCCTCCTGGCCACATCTGAGTACTCTGTATGGTGCACAGGCCCACTTTGGATTAGCAGAGTCTTGCTAGGTTAGCCCAGTGGTGGACAGACACAGCCTTACTAGTTTTAGATATTTTTGTGTCCTTTACTCTTCTTCCCACGTTATTTCACAGTTTGTGCAGAATCTGAGTGGAGCAATAATTTAGTAAGAACACAAAAACATACTTAAGTTATGTCAGTACCCAGATGTTTGAAGGCAGAGGAATATACAGAATGGGTTTATTTTACAATCATCCACTTTAAGTTACTTCTAGGAATCCTGTGCCTTCAAAAGTGTAGATTGATTTCTGGGACTTCCCTGGTGGTACATTGGTTAAGAATCCTTCTTGCAAAGCAGGGGACATGGGTTCGATCCTTGGTCAAGGAACTGAAAGCCCACATGTCTCCGAGCAGCTAAGCCTACAAGCGCTACAACTAGAGGATCTGTGTACCTCAAGCAAAGATCCCCACGGTGCAAGGAAGACCCCACGTGCCGTAGCTGACTCAGGGCAGCCAAATAAATAAATCAATTTATTGTTCGAAAGTGTAGATTCATTTCTAACAAGTAGAGAGCAAGCACGTGTGGTGCTAGTTATTTCTCCTGCCAGATGGCCACCGAGCTCACCTCACGTCTGCTGTGCCACAGATGGTAGTAGGCGTGGTCGCAGGGGACACAAGTTCGGTTGAACTACCTTATTCTGATTTTCCCTGAACCTTTCAGAGCCTTTCTTACATTTACAGAATGGTGCAGAGTAGTTTTGAGAAGAAACCTTTTTGAAAGCTCCTTCACCTAAGTATAAACACGTCATGACTTGGTAAATAAAACCGTTGTTTGTTGTGTTTTATTTGGTTTTCAGGTACTTCCAGAAATAGATGTCAGGATATCCCACAGACATCGGGTTCACATCCTACTTCAGAAGAGCTACGGAAGAGAAGAGAAGCCTACTTTGAAAAGTAAAGTAGTTGGTACCATATTAAACCTGCATATTTTATATTTACCTTGGCTGTTTTGTCTATTTGTAGCCATATAGCTTTGACCTATATTTATTTTATTTAGAATTTATTTTATTTAGAATTCTCTCTAATAAACTGAAATCAACTATGGTTTTAGGAGAAAATTTTGCCTCAGTACTAATTAAATTTTCATGAAATAGGGTGAGGGAAGCCTTGTAAAATGTCAGTCATCAAAAGAAAAATGGAATTGGATCAAGGCAAGAACAAAGCCCTGTGGTCCTTTGAATACAACTTCTTGGTTACCTGACTAAACCCTACAATGTTCTGTCAGTTAATAGGAAAAACACCATTTATCGGAGGAGAACACACTCTCAAGTAGAGCGGGTGCTTAACCACTCTGCTCGTTACCACACCTGGGGATGGGGGGGTTGGCTACCACAGGCCCGTCAGCACTGGGGGCATGAGAGTAACCGTAGATCTCAACCATCGGCTCCTAGGACCTAACTTTGTGCCAGCTGTGTAAGTGCTCTCAAAGTAGAAATTTCACCCATATCGTTATCCTTGCCAGTAACCGTCATTCACAGGTCTTCATCCCCTTTTCTCTTTTTTAAAGATAGAACTCCATCTTACCATCACAAGACCTCTAACAGATATTCAGATCCTCTGATCCCAGCTCAGAGAACTAAGGCAGTGGCTGAGTCTGGCCTGTTATTTACTATATTTTATCAATTCTGAGATGCACATATTTTCGCATTTCAACCTCTCTGCAATTCGGAAGACTCATGCATCATAATTGGTAGTACTTTAGCCATATCTAAAATATTGGCACATTTTACATTGGATGGTGTAATGAGGATAATATTTACCTTGTTTTCTGTTTTTTTTTAAGTAACAACTCAGAAGTATATGAAGGAAAGTTCTGATCAACTGACATCCTCTTAATGTGAGATATTTCTAGTCTTTATTCAGTGATAGATTAATGGATTTAGTTCTGTATAAAAGTCTCAAAATAGTGCTTATTAGTGCTTGTCACTGCCTTTACAATTTTAAAATTAACTTTTTTATTTTTAAAATATGATAAACTTCAAGTTTATGTGCAAGTAGAGAAACTAGCATAAAGAACCCTGATTTATCTGTTGCCCACATATAACAAATATCAGCACATTGGCCATTTTGGTTTTTATGCCCCTGTCTCCCATGCTATTTACTCTTGTCAGCACCCCCACCCCCACCCCCCACAGGGTGAGGTTATTTTGTAATAAATCTAAATCATAATATTTCATCTGCATTGATTTTCATGTCTGTCTCTAAAATACATGCTGCTGCTAAGTCACTTCAGTCGTGTCCGACTCTGTGCGACCCCATGGACTACAGCCCACCAGGCTCCTCCATCCATGGGATTTTCCAGACAAGAGTACTGGAGTGGGTTGCCACTGCCTTCTCCACTAAAATACATGGTTTTTTCTTAGTATCATCAAATGATTTTGTCATACAGTAATGGAATAAAGATCAGATGATAATTATTAATTGTAGTTCTGAAATATCATCAACTAACTAGTCAGTGCTAAAAACAGCTTTCAGTGTTTAACTAGATAAAAAATAATATTTTGGAAAATTTATCTTATGATAAATTTATCGTGATATCTAAATCTAAAAAACACAATCGTACCGTTAACAACTAATGATACTGTTTTGACAGTCACACTTCTACTCACACAAATGCATGTATGTTGTATATCACATGTTCCCATGATTGTGAATATTTTTTGCAAGAGGCTGTGTTGTAGTTTATAAAATGTATCACAATTTATGAACCTATTAATTTTTGCTATATAATTAATAATGCAATGAGCAATCCTTGTATTAACCTTATGCCTCACATCTCTCATCATTTCTTCTAATTATCCTGAGAATTTCAGATTAGTAAGTTAAAGCGCAGGAACATTGTTAAAGCCTTGGTAAAGATTTCTAAACTGCTCTCCAAAACAGTTTCCAAGTGATACCTCTACCATTGCTTTTTTGAGATTTTGGTTTTTTCCAGAATAAACCTAAACATACTTTATAGAGAAACTGTTAAATTCACAAATACATCCAAGAAAAGGAAACCATCTTTAAAATATAAAAACAAATCCCTCTTTTATTAAAGAAAGTTTTTTAAGATTTTTTGGATTAAAAATGTAGAACTTCGGGTAAATTAAAATTTTTATAGCACAAAGGATAATGCAGTAACTAACATTTCATAATGACTAAGTAAGTTATAACAAGCAGAATGCTGGCTATAACTAATGCAGATGTTTTATTCAATGTTGTGCCCTTTTTAAAATGTCTGAGTCTCCTTTCTGATTGAGCTTAGTTGATTGGATAAGAAAGTCTAGTGATGGTTCCAGCTTCAGCTTCCTATCCCCTACCTCCTAATTTGACTTTGAAAATACTGGTGGTAACTTGAGTAGACCTAGAGAATGTTTTACATAGTTAGTTGTTGCTGAGAAGAGTTAAGACCTAACTTCTTGGGGTTGCTTTTTAACTTTGGTTAGCGTTCAGAATCTTGTAGGACTCATGGTTGAAGGAGCTGAGAAACTAATTTTTGCATTTCACTAGAATTCCTGATTATTAAACCTAGATGGGTCCTTGTCACAGTAGCTTGTATTGTGGGGAACTTGGCTGTAAGCCTGTGGAGCCATTTCTTCCTTCTGATCTTTTCCAAACTTACCCTGGTGCTAATTTCTTACTCATTGAAATTTATAGGGGTTTTTTTCCTGTAGAGTATTTGAAGCTTCATACTTAATGTAGTAGCCACAGTTTAGCCATGGTGTTCATGGATTAAGCGTGAAAATACTGTTGAAAGTCTATCTGTTACAAATTTATAGTTTATGAGTAGGCGTTCTTAGCTGATACTTTCATAGCTGTGATATTTGTTCCCAGTGGTAATCTCCAAATCCATGGTACGTATAGAACCCTGAGCAGAACTCTACTTTATCAGCTATATCATTGTAAAACCTTAACTCCCATGTTATGAACATCAGATGAGGCAATGTATATAAAACTGTTTTGTAAACTGTGAAGTAGCCTACAGATACACTTAGCATTATTAATGCCTTCTCCGGATGGAGCTCTGAAATGATGCTGATTCTTTGTTTCTGTCACTAAAAAAGTGGTTCTTAACCAGGAGAGAAACAAGGGAGCCATTCCCTTCTCCAGGGGAATCTTCCTGACCCAGGGATTGAACTTGGATCTCCTGCATTGCAGGCAGATTCTTTACCATCTGAGCCACCAAGAAAACCCAATGTTTTCATAGTCATGGGTTACTGTGGATTTTTGATTACCTGATACTTGAACTACCGCTTCAGTGGCATGATGTAGTTTATCAGAGTCCAGATTAAAACACAGAAACTACTTAGAGATTTTTTAAATGTTTAACTGGAGGATAANTACAATGTTCTGTCAGTTAATAGGAAAAACACCATTTATCGGAGGAGAACACACTCTCAAGTAGAGCGGGTGCTTAACCACTCTGCTCGTTACCACACCTGGGGATGGGGGGGTTGGCTACCACAGGCCCGTCAGCACTGGGGGCATGAGAGTAACCGTAGATCTCAACCATCGGCTCCTAGGACCTAACTTTGTGCCAGCTGTGTAAGTGCTCTCAAAGTAGAAATTTCACCCATATCGTTATCCTTGCCAGTAACCGTCATTCACAGGTCTTCATCCCCTTTTCTCTTTTTTAAAGATAGAACTCCATCTTACCATCACAAGACCTCTAACAGATATTCAGATCCTCTGATCCCAGCTCAGAGAACTAAGGCAGTGGCTGAGTCTGGCCTGTTATTTACTATATTTTATCAATTCTGAGATGCACATATTTTCGCATTTCAACCTCTCTGCAATTCGGAAGACTCATGCATCATAATTGGTAGTACTTTAGCCATATCTAAAATATTGGCACATTTTACATTGGATGGTGTAATGAGGATAATATTTACCTTGTTTTCTGTTTTTTTTTAAGTAACAACTCAGAAGTATATGAAGGAAAGTTCTGATCAACTGACATCCTCTTAATGTGAGATATTTCTAGTCTTTATTCAGTGATAGATTAATGGATTTAGTTCTGTATAAAAGTCTCAAAATAGTGCTTATTAGTGCTTGTCACTGCCTTTACAATTTTAAAATTAACTTTTTTATTTTTAAAATATGATAAACTTCAAGTTTATGTGCAAGTAGAGAAACTAGCATAAAGAACCCTGATTTATCTGTTGCCCACATATAACAAATATCAGCACATTGGCCATTTTGGTTTTTATGCCCCTGTCTCCCATGCTATTTACTCTTGTCAGCACCCCCACCCCCACCCCCCACAGGGTGAGGTTATTTTGTAATAAATCTAAATCATAATATTTCATCTGCATTGATTTTCATGTCTGTCTCTAAAATACATGCTGCTGCTAAGTCACTTCAGTCGTGTCCGACTCTGTGCGACCCCATGGACTACAGCCCACCAGGCTCCTCCATCCATGGGATTTTCCAGACAAGAGTACTGGAGTGGGTTGCCACTGCCTTCTCCACTAAAATACATGGTTTTTTCTTAGTATCATCAAATGATTTTGTCATACAGTAATGGAATAAAGATCAGATGATAATTATTAATTGTAGTTCTGAAATATCATCAACTAACTAGTCAGTGCTAAAAACAGCTTTCAGTGTTTAACTAGATAAAAAATAATATTTTGGAAAATTTATCTTATGATAAATTTATCGTGATATCTAAATCTAAAAAAACACAATCGTACCGTTAACAACTAATGATACTGTTTTGACAGTCACACTTCTGCTCACACAAATGCATGTATGTTGTATATCACATGTTCCCATGATTGTGAATATTTTT
Source organism: Neotragus moschatus (assembly GCA_006410615.1). Classification (NCBI taxonomy): domain Eukaryota; kingdom Metazoa; phylum Chordata; class Mammalia; order Artiodactyla; family Bovidae; genus Neotragus; species Neotragus moschatus. Next base: position 3,745,816 of record SJYA01002930.1, on the reverse strand, counting down.
TGCAAGAGGCTGTGTTGTAGTTTATAAAATGTATCACAATTTATGAACCTATTAATTTTTGCTATATAATTAATAATGCAATGAGCAATCCTTGTATTAACCTTATGCCTCACATCTCTCATCATTTCTTCTAATTATCCTGAGAATTTCAGATTAGTAAGTTAAAGCGCAGGAACATTGTTAAAGCCTTGGTAAAGATTTCTAAACTGCTCTCCAAAACAGTTTCCAAGTGATACCTCTACCATTGCTTTTTTGAGATTTTGGTTTTTTCCAGAATAAACCTAAACATACTTTATAGAGAAACTGTTAAATTCACAAATACATCCAAGAAAAGGAAACCATCTTTAAAATATAAAAACAAATCCCTCTTTTATTAAAGAAAGTTTTTTAAGATTTTTTGGATTAAAAATGTAGAACTTCGGGTAAATTAAAATTTTTATAGCACAAAGGATAATGCAGTAACTAACATTTCATAATGACTAAGTAAGTTATAACAAGCAGAATGCTGGCTATAACTAATGCAGATGTTTTATTCAATGTTGTGCCCTTTTTAAAATGTCTGAGTCTCCTTTCTGATTGAGCTTAGTTGATTGGATAAGAAAGTCTAGTGATGGTTCCAGCTTCAGCTTCCTATCCCCTACCTCCTAATTTGACTTTGAAAATACTGGTGGTAACTTGAGTAGACCTAGAGAATGTTTTACATAGTTAGTTGTTGCTGAGAAGAGTTAAGACCTAACTTCTTGGGGTTGCTTTTTAACTTTGGTTAGCGTTCAGAATCTTGTAGGACTCATGGTTGAAGGAGCTGAGAAACTAATTTTTGCATTTCACTAGAATTCCTGATTATTAAACCTAGATGGGTCCTTGTCACAGTAGCTTGTATTGTGGGGAACTTGGCTGTAAGCCTGTGGAGCCATTTCTTCCTTCTGATCTTTTCCAAACTTACCCTGGTGCTAATTTCTTACTCATTGAAATTTATAGGGGTTTTTTTCCTGTAGAGTATTTGAAGCTTCATACTTAATGTAGTAGCCACAGTTTAGCCATGGTGTTCATGGATTAAGCGTGAAAATACTGTTGAAAGTCTATCTGTTACAAATTTATAGTTTATGAGTAGGCGTTCTTAGCTGATACTTTCATAGCTGTGATATTTGTTCCCAGTGGTAATCTCCAAATCCATGGTACGTATAGAACCCTGAGCAGAACTCTACTTTATCAGCTATATCATTGTAAAACCTTAACTCCCATGTTATGAACATCAGATGAGGCAATGTATATAAAACTGTTTTGTAAACTGTGAAGTAGCCTACAGATACACTTAGCATTATTAATGCCTTCTCCGGATGGAGCTCTGAAATGATGCTGATTCTTTGTTTCTGTCACTAAAAAAGTGGTTCTTAACCAGGAGAGAAACAAGGGAGCCATTCCCTTCTCCAGGGGAATCTTCCTGACCCAGGGATTGAACTTGGATCTCCTGCATTGCAGGCAGATTCTTTACCATCTGAGCCACCAAGAAAACCCAATGTTTTCATAGTCATGGGTTACTGTGGATTTTTGATTACCTGATACTTGAACTACCGCTTCAGTGGCATGATGTAGTTTATCAGAGTCCAGCTTAAAACACAGAAACTACTTAGAGATTTTTTAAATGTTTAACTGGAGGATAATTGCTTTCCAGTGTTGTGTTGGTTTCTGCTGTACAACAGTGTGAATCAACCATAAATATACATATATTCCCTCCCTCTCCAGCCTCCTTTGGACAAAACGGAATCAGGATATCGAGTTTTAAGAGTACACTGCTTTAGCTGTGACCCTAGGACCAGGAAGCTGCCACCACAGTTGCCTGGACATGGGCACCTGCAGTCTAGCCCCCGCTGCAGCTGCCAGGAAGCAGGATTGTGGAACTGGCGTCTCCGTGGCTTTACTTGCCAGCAGAGACCCACCAAAGCTGCAGGAAGATGACTGTACCTCCTCTGCCATGTACGTTTCAGGCATGTGTTTAACTGGTAGCCAGACTCCTGGCTCGAAAACAGGCAAAGATGTGTCGTTTTCAGTCTTCCAGCCTTTCTCATGCTGAAGGCATGTTAGAAGGCACAGGGGGAAAGGATGCTGATTTACTGTTTGAACATGGTCCATCTTATACTGTCCCCACATAGGAAAGGTGTCAAAGCTGATTTACTTCTCACTTGGAAGTAGAATGAGGGTTATCTCTCTAAAGGCACTCTCACCTATCACTCCCTTGCATTCTGAAGTACTTTCTTGAACGGAGGGGGAGGAGCGCATGGAGAGGATGCACCAGGAATTCCTCGTACCTCACAGCCTGTGTTTTTCGTGTCATGTTCCAGAATCAGAGTATGCTTATGGGAGCCCACTGCCGATGTGTCCCTTGTTAGCCACGCTCCCCAGAACTTGTGCATACATCAGTGTCTGGCTCAGAGGCCAGCAGGGAAAAACTGCAAGTCCCACTGGCTGAATTTGCCTCGTTGCTCATATTTAAAACACAAGATTAAGAGGGGCCCTGGAAAAAAGTGTGCTATTCTATTGTATTTTATAGTGGTGTATGTTAGTTGCTCAGTCTGACTCTTTGTGACCCCATGGACTGTAGCCCACCAGGCTCCCCTGTCCATGGGATTTTCCAAGTAAGAATACTGGAGTGGGTAGCCATTTCCTCTTCAGGGGATTTTCCTGACATAGGGATTGAACCCAGGTCTCCTGCATTGCAGGCGGATGCTTTACCATCTGAGCTACNAAAAAAAAAAAAAAAATACAGAGGGTGAGGTTGATAAAAAAACAGTACCATTCATTACCCTGTTAAAGAATTTTGTATTCATAAAAAAATACAGCTTCCTTTAAAAATCCTTTTATGCATTTTTTGAAACTATAGCTTCTTGCTTAGATTGTCGGCTATTTATAAGTTTTGTTTCTTAAAAAATTTTAGCATATATATGTATGTATATGAAGTAATTTTAAACTGACGTAAAAGAAATTTTTCAGAGTTCCTTATACTCTCCATCTAGATTTCCTAATTGTTGGTATTTCTGAACCACTTTAGAATAACTTATAAACACAATTTCTCATTATATTTCTCAAGACTTAAGTGTATATTTTGAGTATAAGGATACTGTCCTACCTATTTACATCACAACCATTGTGTTTAAATGTTTTAATGTGTGAATTGTTATGACATGGATTTTCCTTTTGAAAAAAAATACAGGGAGAATTTACTTTAATGCAGTAGGTATTGCTGAAACTTGATAATGCAGTTTAGTTGTTTTCATTTCTTTCATTCATAAAGTATTTAGTGGCAAGCACAGGTTTAGGTACTGGAGAAACTAGCAGGATAACCTTTGTGCTCTCAAAACCTATGATTCTACAGGGGGAGTCAGGCAAAAGAATATCAGATGATGCTAGTTTATACTGAAAATTAAATGAGAGTGTGAGAATGGCAGGTGGCTGCTTTAGCTCAAACAGTCAGGAAATATCCTGTGTCCGTGGGATTCACCAGGCAAGAATACTGGAGAGGGTTGCCATTTCCTCCTTCAAGGGATCTTCCTGACCTGGATCTCCTGGGTTGGCAAGCAGATTCTTCACCATCAGAGCCACCAGAGAAGCCTCTGAGGAGATCCTGAAGCCTAGATATGAGTGACAGGAAGGAGCCAGCCATGGAAGGGTCATTTTAATCTGCCCATAATTTGAGATGCTTTATCTTTTCAAAGGTGCTTATTTTCAGTGACTTCCACCAATATTAAGGACCTGTAAACCAACATATTTGCATAAAAATGGTGACTCCATTGGTACAATGTGTTATTTTTATGGTAAAAATACCTATCTGTTAATTTGTCTGATAAATGTGAATTTTCTATCTAGGTTTCCTAGTATCAGCACTGTGATGCGTTTCAGTAATTTATGTCAGACTGATTGCTCTTTCTTTTAAAAAGTGAAGTGTAGTTGATTTCTAATGTGTTAATTTCAGGTGTGCAGCAAAATTGTTGAGAGATATATATATATGTATATTCTTTTTCAGATTCTTTTCCATTATAGGTTATTGTAAGTTATTGAATATAGCTCACTATGCTATACAGTAGGACCTTGTTATCTATTTTATATATAGTAGTATATAACTATTAATCCCATACTTCTCATTTATTCCGCCTCCCCCCCCCCCCCGCTTTTACCCTTTGGTAATCATAAGTTTGTTTTCTCTGAGAATGATTGCTCTTGCCTTCTTCTGGGGTGTTCAAGCCAGTGACACTTTTGTTTTGTGGAACCATTTCTTTTCCATGGGAATGGTTTTTCTCATGGCATATTTATTCTTANTTCCGCCCCCCCCCCCGCCCCGCCTTTACCCTTTGGTAATCATAAGTTTGTTTTCTCTGAGAATGATTGCTCTTGCCTTCTTCTGGGGTGTTCAAGCCAGTGACACTTTTGTTTTGTGGAACCATTTCTTTTCCATGGGAATGGTTTTTCTCATGGCATATTTATTCTTAGGTTTTGTCTTTTAAATGTACATTCACTCTTGAATGTTTCAGGCAGCAGCAGCAGCAGCAACAAGCTCCACCAGGACAGCTTACACATCTGTGTGAAAAGTCGAGCACACGTTCTGAAGCGCCTGACAGGGATCTAGGTACGCCTCCTGACCATACGTCATGTTTGTTACCTGCATGCTCTCTTTGACTCACAGCCTCCATGTGACTTTTGGCTTTGTAGACTTTTTTCTCCTCTCTTTCATTATACTGAAATTCTTGAATGAATTTGTGATCTACTAAACTTTCTTGGATTAAGGAGCAGGCAGACTCCTTAATGTACTTGTGTCCTTAAAACACTCAATGAATGTTTTGCTTTAAAATTATAACTAATACTTGCAATGTCACAGTAATTGGTACATTTTCCAAAAGTTTCTCAAAGATAATGAATAATACTAGGTGGAAAATAAGTTCATTTTACTACTTGGAAAACTAAAAACACTTGAGTGTAGTCTGCATTACAACATAGAGGTCTAGAATTACTTATTAGGCCTTGGTTTAATAAATAGGTCTTGAATGTTGGCCAGTTATTGGTAGTAGAAACCGAGTGAAAAAGAAACTGTATCCAACAAAGAACTTGTAAGTAGGACATAAAAAGAACTCTCAAAACTAAGAAAATAATTCAAAAAGATGGGCAAAGGATTTGAACACTTTACCAGGTATATGGATAAAAATTGGGCATGAAAATATACTCAACTTCACTAGTCATTAGGGAAATGCAAACTAAACCCACAATGAGATGCCATTACACACTTGCAAGAAAGACTTAAGAAAATAATTAAATTGACAATACCAAATGCAGGCAAGAATCAGAGCAGCTGGGACTCTCATACATTGTTAGTAGGAGTATAAAATGGTACAACAACTCTGGAAAACAGTTTAGTATTTTCTTACAAACTTAAATGTACAGTTAATCATGGAATCCAGTAGTCCGACTCCTACTTTCTAACCAAGAGAAAAGAAAATTAGATTCACACAAAAACTTACTGTGAATGCTCTAGCTGATTTGTTCATAATAGCCCCAAACAGAAGCTGCTTAAAGGTTGTTCTTCAGATGGTGAATAGACACATAAACTGTTAAATCCAAACAAAGGACTACTGTTAGCAATAAAAAGGAATGAATTGGTACTTTTTCTTACACATTCTGCTAAGTACAGCTAACAGCCCTGGGCTTTTGTATAAAGCAAATATAAGCAGAACCTGAAAGGCAGAGAGAAGACAAACTGGCTGGGAAGCTCAGGATCAGAGAAAGACAGAGTGGTTAGTAGCCTCGATTTTCTTTTTGCCTCAAGAGAAGCTTACTCTATGGAGTCATTGGTCATAGAGAAAGCAAAGAAATTCCAGAAAAACATCTGCTTGATTGACTGTGCTAAATTCTTTGACTGTGGGGATCAGAGCAAATTGTGGAAAAGTATTAAAAAGATGGGGATACTAGATCACATTACCTGTCTCCTGAGAAACCTATAAGGAGGCGAAAATATAGTGGAGAAAAGACAATCTTTAACAAGTGGTACTGGGAAAACTGGTCAACCACCTGTGAAAGAATGAAACTGGAACACTTTCTAACACCATACACAAAAATAAACTCAAAATGAATTAAAGATCTAAATGTAAGACTAGAAACTATAAAACTCTTAGAGGGAAACATAGGCAAGACACTCTGACATAAATCACAGCAAGATCCTCTATGACCCACCTCCCAGAGGAATGGAAATAAAAATAAACAAATGGGACCTAATTAAACTGAAAGCTTTTGCCCAACTAAGGAAACCATAAGCAAGGTGAAAAGGGGGCCTTCAGAATGGGAGAAAACAATAGCAAACAAAACAACTGACAGAGAATTAATCTCAGAAATGTACAAGCAGCTCATGCAGCTCAATACCAGAAAAACGAACGACCCAATCAAAAAGTCAGCCAAAGAACTAAACAGACGTTTCTCCAAAGAAGACATACAGAGGGCTGAAAAACACACGAAAAGATTCTCAACATCACTCATTATCAGAGAAATGCAAATCAAAACCACAGTGTACCATCTCATGCCAGCCAGAATGGCTCCCATTAAAAAGTCTACAAACAAGAAATGCTGAGAAGGTTGTGGAGAAAAGGGAACCCTCTTACACTCCTGGTGGGAATGCAAATTGGTACACCTACTGTGGAGAACAGTATGCTAAGTCACTTCAGTCCTGTCTGACTCTGCGACCCCATAGACAGCAGCCCACCAGGCTCCGCCATCCCTGAGATTCTCCAGGCAAGAACACTGGAGTGGGTTGCCATTTCCTTCTCCAGTGCATGAAAGTGCAAAGTGAGAGAGTGCAGTCACTCAGTCATGTCCGACTCTTTGCGACCCCATGGTCTGCAGTCTACCGGGCTCCTCTGTCCATGGGATTTTCCAGGCAAGAGTACTGGAGCGGGTTGCCATTGCCTTCTCCAGGAGAACAGTATGGATATTCTTTAAAAAACTGGAAATAGAACTGCCATATGACCCGGCAGTCCCACTTGTAGGCATACACAATGAGGAAACCAGAATTGAAAGAGACACATATACCCCAGTGTTCATTACAGCACTGTTTACAATAGCTAGAACATCGAAGCAACCTAGATGTCCATCAGCAGATGAACAAATAAGGAAGTTGAGGTACATATACACAAGGGGATGTTGCTCAGCTATAAACAAAGAATGCATTTGAGTCAGTTCTAATGAGTTGGATGAAACTGGAGCCTATTATACAGAGTGAAGTAAGTCAAAGAAACACCAGTACAGTATATTAATGCATCTATATGGAATTTAGAAAGACAGTAATGACGATCCTATATACAAGGCAATGAAAGAGACACTTGTAAAGACCAGACTTTTGGACTATGTGGGAGAAGGTGAGAGTTGGGTGATTTTGAAAGAACAGCATCGAAGTATGTATATTACCATAGGTAAAATAGATGACCAGTGCAAGTTCGATGCATGAAGCAGGGCACTCAAAACTGGTGCTCTAAAAAAAAAAAAAAAAAAAAAAACTGGTGCTCTGGGACAACCCAGAGGGATGGGGATGGGGAGGGAGGTCAGAGGGGGGTTCAGGACGAGGGGACACGTGTGCACCTGTCCCTGTCCATGTTGATGTGTGGCAAAAACCACAATATTGTAATTATCCTCCAACTAAAATAAAAAACCTAGACAGTGTATTAAAAAGTAGAGATATTACTTTGCTTACAAAGGTCTGTATAGTCAAAGCTATGATTTTTCCAGTAGTCATGTATAGATGTGAGAACTGGACAATAAAAAAGGCTGAGTACCAAAAAACTGATGCTTTTGAACTGTGGTGTTAGAGAAGACTCTTGAGAGTCCGTTGTACAACAAGGAGATCAAACCAGTCAATCCTAAAGGAAATCAACCCTGAATATTCACTGGAAGGATGGACGCTGAAGCTGAAGCTCCAGTACTTTGGCCACTTGATGCGAAGAGCTGACTCACTGGAGAAGCTTGGTGCTGAGAAAGATTGAAGGCAGAAAGAATAGAGGATGACAGAGAATGAAATGGTTGGATGGCCTCACTGACTCATTGGGCATGAGTTTGACTGGACTCTAGGAGATGATGAAGGACAGGGAAGACTGGTGTGATGCAGTCCGTGATGTGGCAGAGTCGGACACAACTGAGTGAGTGAACAACAGTGGGGAACCGGATCCCACCTTCCGCAACTAAGAGTTTCCATGCTGCAAGTAAAAGATGACACACACACAGACACACACACACACACACACACATCCTGCATGCTGCAACTAAAACACAGCATACCCAAATAAATACTTAAAAAGAACAGTAGGAGGAATAAAAATATGTGTAAACACAATAGACTTGCCTCTCCTTTTCAGTGTTTTACATTATATTTTACGATTGCAGGAAGAATTAGAACTGATTTGGTTTTTACTGTAAAATATAGGAAATACTTAAGACAATTATAATCAGAGGAAAGTAAAGGGAGGTAAGATTTTTAACTTTCATTTGAACTGGTGCAGGCTCTCTGGAAAATAATTTGGTGATTTCTATAAAACCTGAATATACAGTGACAATACAGCCATCAGTTATATTCCCATTTAATCCTAGAGAAATTAAAACTTCTATCCATGCAAAAACCTATACTTGAATGTTCATAGCATCTTTGTCATGATAAAAACTGGAAAAAACAAGTGTGCTACAGTAGGTGAATGGTTAAACCAACTGCGGTACATCCATCCCACGGATACATCTCAGTATTAAAAAGAAAGCAGGCACTTCCCTGCTGGTTCAGTGGTTAAGATTTCTATGCTTCCACTCCTAGGGGCACAGGTTAGATCACTGGTCAGGGAACTGAGATCCTGCATGGCATGTGGTGTGGTGAAAATAATTAAAATTTTTTTTTAACTTTTTAAAAAAAAAAACCAGTTGTGGATACATGCAGCAGCTTAGATATATTTCAAGGGCATTATGCTGAGTACAAACAAATAAATCTCAAAAGATCTCACACTGTAGGATTCTAAGTGTGTAGCATTCTAAAAATGACAAATTGATAGAGATGGAAAGCAAATTAGCCGTTGCCTGCAGTTAAGGACTGTGGGGGACAGGGAAGAGAAGTGAGAGTGGATAAAAAGGGATGGCAGGAGGGAGATCTTGGTGGTTCTCAGTCTGGACTGTGGTGGTGGCAATGGTGGTGGTTACACAGGTCTTCACATACAACAAAATACCATAGAACTACGCACAACATTGTAAATACCAATGTCAGTATTCAGATTTAGGTTGGAGCTGTAGTTACATAAGATTTAATTACTAGGTGAAATTTAGCCAGTGTACACAGGACCTCTTTGAACTATCTTTGCACCTTCCTGTGCCTAAATATTTCTCAAAACAAACTTTTCAGTAACGTATGTATCATTGACAGACACAAAGTTAAATTTTCTTTCCCTTAGCATAATGCTTTTGTTTAAGATGCCATATTCAAAGGTTGCATACACAATGCATGATTCCATTTGTGTTGACGTGCAGGAAAAGGCAGAACTGTAGGGCAGAAAACATGTCAGTGGTTGCCTAGACCTAGGGATTGGGAACTGACTGCAAAGACAGCATGAGGGAATATTTGGGTGCATGGAATGGTTCTGTCTGTATCTGGGTGGTGGTGATGGTTTTACCACTTGGTATTTGTCAAAACTTGAGGAACTGTCAAAGAGTGGATTTTACTATCTGTAAACTTTCAGAATCAACAAAGGAAACTATAGTAGTCAAGTAAATAGTTTCTGAGCGTTTACTTTGGAAATTTTCCAGAATTTTCTAAGAAATATATGTTTTATCCCCAACAGGTGATTCTATGAGTGAAGAAGACATGCTTCAGGCAGCTGTGACCATGTCTTTAGAAACTGTTAGAAGTAATCTCAAAACAGAAGGAAAAAAGTAATACCTTCCACAAATCATTTAGATATTCAGTCTTTCCAATATTGTCCTGTGTGATTACAGCATAGGGTCCATTTTGGTAATGTGTCAAAGAGAACAGTTTTCAACAGAGGAAAAAAGACTTAGGTGGTTTGCAAACAAAACAATAATAAGGTGGAAAAATGCATCAGTTGTAGGCCTAAAAAATGATACTCCAAACACTAGCCAAAGAGGCATTCAGCAATTAAAGAAATTTAAAAGTTTTCTAAATGTTCTTTTTTCTTTCTTGAGTGTGCAATATCTAACATATCTAAAATTAGGGCATTTTTCTTGGATCTTTTTGCAGACCAACTAATTATAACTAGCTCTGGCCACAGAACTTTCCCCACACACTGTCTTCTTTTCCTCCCTTCTACATAGTGAATCTGGCTCACTTTTATCATCTAATAGTTGCCCTTATTTCTCTTCAACCAAATTAACCTTGTAGGACAGTGTCTTCTCCGTTTTGATAATAGCAGCGGTTCCAGGATAAGCTGTTTTCCTTCTGACTATGTATCGTGCACTTGGGTAGTTTCTTATCTTTATTTTCTCTGATCACAGTTTCCCTGTTACCTGGTTTTCATTATTTTCTACTATTCTGTTGAAAGACGGTAATGTTTCTTGAGGTTTTTAAGCCCTCTGAGAAGGGATCATTGTTTCATGACTCCAGTGCATTCCTGTACTCTGAATTCAGCTCTACACAAGTATTTGAGAGTAAAAGAGAGTTCTGTCACGTGTGAGCACATCCATTGTCAGCTGCTTTGTGGCTCTTTCCTCAGTTATGTCAGAACTTTAAGCTTGTGTTGTAACCCTCTTTCCTGCACCCTGTTATTTCCTTTTCTTTTGAAATTGAGAAAAATGGGAGGAGCATGGTGTGCAGGTTTCCTTCTGTTGCATACAGTATATGGAGAACAACGTGCAGTGCCCACTGTGAATGTATGATAATGAAATTTGGCCTTCAATTTTAGCAGCAGTTTCCTTTTATTTTTCCACTTGTGACTGGAGCTGTTTACAGTTGAGTTAGAAAGAGTGGATGTCTGCTTCTGCTGTACATCTTTTAGTAGGTAGAGCTTGCCAGAGATAACCATTCAGAACATGAAAACAATTTACCAACAAAACTGCTTTGAAATTCGTACTGTGACTTGACACTTGCATCATGTTTAAATAGCTTCGAATTACAGAAGGCACAGTACTTAATGGATTTGTAAATAAGAAAGTCTTTAGTTTTGATAAACAGTCTTTAGTTGGGATGCAGAGTTTCTTGCTGGGTCATTGCAGTGGGATGATTTTCGTGAAAGTTAACTATGTCTCTCTGAAATGGGCCTTTTAGATTCTCCCCTTCCCTCGTTCTCCATCCCCCTTTGAAGCCCTTTTGAATGTTAAATTGTTCATTAGCTAAAATTTAAGAAGAAATTTCAGCTGACAACTTAGAAAATTAAAGTATGATATATTGCCATACCCTGGTGTATGGCTACACACATTTTATCAGGGAATTTTTTGATGTAGGATTTATTGCTAACTGAAAAGAGATGAGAAAATATCTTTTATTTATGATTATGAAATAGCTTTTACTTGGATAGAGACAGACTTTAAGTCATTATTTTGTGCCAAGTTAAGTTTTATGAAGTTCCCCTTACATAAAATTAGACAGTTTTATTTTAAAATCTAAAGTTTTCTTTTGACAATTGAAAATGTTTCAGAAGAATTATAAACTTTTAGAAGTGCAAGGGATGTTGGAGTTTGGTACTGCTCCCTGAGATTTACAAACCAAAATATTTTAAGACTGGACATTTCTGTAGTTAACCCAAGTATGCTAGTCATATTTTCCATGGATATTTGACCTGTATCTTTTCTCATTGAAAAAAAAAATACATTAATTCTTACATTTGAATTGATGAACTACCTGATACAAAAGTAAAAAAGCGAATATACTTTTAAAAGTTTTAACCTTGAAAGTTTGTAAAGTTCTTATAATTACATACACACCCTTGCTAAAGCACTTAAAGGAATATAGGATGTTGACCTTCTTTTGTTCGGGTATTTTTTTAAAGCAGGGCTGAGCACACACTGGATATATTTGAATGTGTTTATTTAGTTGGTTGTGAAATTGTTACATTTGGCAGGCAGACTCAGAATCACTAGTAAACTGCCATCTTGTGTGGATTGGCATAAATATTATTGAATATTTAGATTCCATTTCTTAATTGTTTGGCCAGTATGTAAAGATGCCAATGCTCATAGCCACAGTAAGAAAAATTTTAAGTTACACAAAGTTATAGTTTACACAGGTAGTATGGTTTACTTTAAACCACCCGCAAGTCAGAAACAATGAAATTCACTGTAACTGTCCTGCTAAGAACTTTTATTTATAGAAAGATTTCCATTCTGTTTTACCAATTGGGAAAAACTTAATGTTTAATATTTAAACTATTGGTATCATTTTTCTAATGTATAATTTGTATTACTGGGATAAAATAAGTACCATGGGGATGCTAATGTTACAGGTGAAGTTTAAACAAGCTTTGGAAATAACACTGTCACACTGATATATGTCATGGATTTAACAAGTAGTTATTTATGTTTCAAAAATTCAGAGTAGTTAACATCTAGTCTAAACCATCATTAAACATTTTTACCGTAGTTAACATACAAATATTTCAGTAATGCAAGTAGTTTGAAAGGATGCTGCAGGTAAACTGTATTTCACCTCTAAGATCTTGGCCAAATAATTTACAATTCACAGAATATTTAAGGTGCTTTCTTTCTTTAGAACTTAATTTTTCTTAATTGAGGCTTTATTCATGCCATAGTTAATGAAGAAAAACTCCAAACTAGTTGAGGAGCAAAACTACCCATACTCTACATTGTTTCATTTGATGTTAAGTCAAATAAAGTAAGTTTTATGCCAGTAAGAGCCTAAGACATTTTCAATGTCTGCATGTTTGATACTGTTTTTAAATAGTATCACACTAGTGCCAAGATTTACTAAATGTCTTAAAATTGGCCCATTTGGAAGTGTGCAAATGCAAAAAAGATTGATTCTCAGTGCACAAGCAAAAATGTAATGATAATTGAAATTGGCTTAGATTGAAAAATAAAGCTTAATGTTTTAAATTCTTAAGAGGACTCAATCATTAATATTGATGACTTCCTATTAGAAACTTTGTCTGCAATTGGAGGGACCTATGGCCACTACTTTCAAAGTTAATTGTTGCAGCTGGGCCCTGACAAGTATGGAGATATTACAGATGTGATCTTAAGTAAGAAAGATCAGATTGGATTAATTATTTCAGCAGTATAAGTAATTTTTCATATTTTCAAAATAAAAATTTTGCTTCATTTCTGGTCCCTTTGTTACCAGCATCTTTGTTAAAGAAATGAACGAACTTGTGTCGTTTTTTAAATACACAAAATATTTTTGTTTCATTTTGCTTTCATGAATGAAAATATTATTGACATGGTTGTTTAATTCTTGAATTTTGATTTTATTTTTGTTCACGAAAATGTCTGCTGTTTTTATTTTTTTTGCAAAATGGTCTGGCATTTTCAAAAATTAATGCTACTAACCACATCTAAATTATTGCAATTGGCATGTTTAATTATCATAGTATGTCAATAAATGTTTTAAGACTATGGATTCATAAGACGGAGTAGAAAGCATTTGTGAAACATATTTGGAAATTCCTGATTCATTTAGGAAGCACTTCACTTGTCTCTTGCATAGTTCAAAAGTGAATATTTTCAGGAATTTTTTTAAAGAGGAAAACATACATTTGAATGTGATTACCTAATTGCTACAACACTGGACTAGTAGGAATGCATTTTTAAAAATTACTGTTCTGTATAAGTAACCTTTGAAATTCAAGTACAGAATTAAAAGCATCCTTTTGGCCACGACACAGGTGCACTGTGGCAGTGCCATTTGCTCAGGACCCAACTCTGCAGCCCTGGTGTGTATGCTCTTCTCTCTGAGTTGTCTTGCCGTTAATACACACAGGGGCCTTCCTGTCTGGTCCTTAGAAAAGCCGGGCTTCCAAAGCACTGTTGAACACTGAGGATACTGTTGTTAATGTGGATGTTTGATGAGTTGTATTTTAAATATCAAAAATTATTAAATAAAGATAATGTTTGCTTTTTTTTACTTCTGTTTGTATTTATTGTTAAGTTCATAGCTTTGCCTTCAAAGTGTGTTTGGAACATTTACACCACTGAGAGCTTTTCAGAAATGCTAAGTTTCAGGCCACACTCCCACCTACAGAAACAGAACCTGCATTTTTAATAAGATCCCTGGGAGATTCCTACACAGAGTGAATGTCAGAAGCATTGTTTTATGGACATGGTAATAAATGAAGCTGGCTAGGGCACACTGATAACTCTGTTCCAACTAACAGGTACCAGAGGGACCATTGTTACTGGATCCTCTGATCTTTTCTGAGAGGCTAAGAATTCCATATTTTTATTTGAAATCTGATTTTTAAATGTTGGCTTGATTTTTTTTCCTTTTTCCACCCTGAGAGCCAAACAAAGCATACTACTGCTGCTGCTGCTGCTGCTGCTGCTGCTGCTGCTGCTGCT
>SJYA01002930.1:3602561-3728878 GCA_006410615.1 Neotragus moschatus | reverse complement strand
CTGCTGCTGCTGCTGCTGCTGCTGCTGCTGCTGCTGCTGCTAAGTCGCTTCAGTCGTGTCCGACTCTGTGCGACGTCATAGACGGCAGCTCACCAGGCTCCTCCGTCCATGGGATTTTCCAGCCAAGAGTACTGGATTGGGGTGCCATTGCCTTCTCCAAAACAAAGCATACTAGTAACAGTTTTTAAGAGTGCTATTTTTCCTCACTGAACTCCGGGCACCACACTCTTAACAATTGGAATCCACGTGGTTCAGGGTTATAGAATCCTCAGGTTTTATAATAACGGCTATCCATTTTAGCTTTAATTAGGGCTGGGCATAAATCTTGAAACAAAAATTTCCACTTAATGACGTTCGACTGTCTTTTTAGTGTAACTCGATAGCCAAATGGCTCTGATATCATCACCACCTCTGGGCCCTATGAAACGTACTAGCTGATTTGAAGGCACATTTTATGTCAGCTAAAAGCTTTCGAAGGTTAGGGGAATTTGGGGTTGTCCTTATTCTGAAGGTTTGCATGTTTGGGGACCCTTTTAGCCATTTTGTGCCTGCCAAGTTCAATGCTCATCATTTTTAGGTAATTTGAGCCCAGCTGACCTTTTCAGCCTGTACTCTTGACAGTTCCCCTTAAGGCACAGTGGAGCTAGCAGGCCTCATTTTAGGTCTTCAAAGAAACCAAGTTCTTTCTCACCACCAGGCATCCTAACACTCCCCTTGCTCTTTCACCTTTGCCCTTCTGACATCTTGTCCCTCAAGATCACTGGCCACCTCTGCTATGAGGACTTTCTTTTGAAAGTCAATTGACCACCGCTCTTCGTTGGACCTTGTTCCCTCAAGATTGTTCCCATTCTCCCTGGATCAGAACCTCCCCCTGCTCCCCCTCCCCCTAAAAAAACCCTTTGTCTCATGAACTATAAGAGAAAAACAATTCTGTATCATTCATTCACTCAATCAGAACATCTGCGTGCATTCCTGGCATGATTCTGGGTTCTTGGAACACAGCCGTGAATCAGACACTGCTCCGCGGCTGCTTATATTCTGATTGGCCACGAGGCAGAGGAAATACTTAAATGATTGAACGTGACTTCCTAACATGTTAAGGGCTGTGCTTGCTCTGTGAGATACAAAGACGAAACAGGATGATGTGATAGCGTGTGACTGGGATGGAGGGCCTTTTCAGACTGCGTTCGAGGAAGGCCTCTGTGGAGGTGCCTTTCAGACGNATTCTGATTGGCCACGAGGCAGAGGAAATACTTAAATGATTGAACGTGACTTCCTAACATGTTAAGGGCTGTGCTTGCTCTGTGAGATACAAAGACGAAACAGGATGATGTGATAGCGTGTGACTGGGATGGAGGGCCTTTTCAGACTGCGTTCGAGGAAGGCCTCTGTGGAGGTGCCTTTCAGACGCCAGGAAGATGAGGCAGCCATGCAAGGGTGTGGTGCCACCCTACCTGCCTGAGGAAGCAGCAAGCACAGCGACCGAGTTGGGGGTGGCTGCTTGTCTCTGAAGAACACAGAAGGCTGGAGAGACAGGCGGGTGGTGCACAAAAGCTGGAGCGTGCAACATGTTAAGAGAAGTCTAGAAAGTGTAGCCAGATTGTTCGGTGTAATAAAATGTAAATACAATCCCAACTTATCTTTGTAAAGCTGTACGTAAGATTTTTGTTATGTATAAAAGCCAGCCCTCCCTCCCAGTCGCACATTATCATATTATCCTGCTTCGTCTTCGTATCTCACAGAGCAAGCATAGCCCTTAACATGTTATGAAGTCACGTTCAGTCATTTAAATATTTCCTTAGCCTCGTGGCCAATCAGAATGCAAGCAGCCGCGGAGCAGAGTGTCTGATTCACGGCTCTGTTCCAAGAACCCAGAATCATGCCAGGAATGCAGCACAGGTCTTCTCGAGTGAGTGAATGAATGATACTGAATTGTTTTTCTCTCATAGTTGATGAGACAAAGGCTTTATTTTTGGTGGGGGAGGGGAGCATTCTAACCCAGAGAGAATAGGAATGTACTCCAGCTTTTGTACATAACAAAAATCTTTATGTACAGCTTTACAAAGTAAGTTTGGATTATATTTACATTTTATTACACCAAACAGTCTGACTTTGCTTTCTAGATTTCTCTAAAATATCCCAAGCCTCTTTAAAAAAAAATTTTTTTTTAACACCATTAACTACATCTTTGACTAAAGAGCATCCCATCCTAATTTAATTGAAAAGCTACTGGAACTGATGAAGGAGGTCAATAAGTCAACAAAAACCAACAGCTTGTTTGTATACCAGCAATAGCATGTTAGAAAACAAGATGCGGAAGTACCAAGCCTAACTGTCTAATCCTTGGAACACCAGATGAGTCATAGGTTCCAAGCAAAGGTAAGTGGAATGGCCCTTTTTTCAGCCCTCAGCACATATTGTCACACAGGTTCCGGACAGCTCTGCTGGTGACCAGAGTCCTGCTGAGTCTCTCAGAAAATAGATCAGAGGGATCTGATCCCATGTTGTCGCTGTCTCCATTGCATTCCTGCCCTCTCAAAATAAGATACAGTTTCTCCAAAAGCTGTATTTCTATTCTGCACAGGGAGAGCTCTGTTTCCAACATAGAAACCTTCTCAAGGCCAAGGCAGATTTAGCTTTTTTTTAACCAATCATCTCAAACGTCTTCCAGGGGCTTCCAGTTAAGTACAGTTAAGTGATTCCACTTATATGAAGTACTTAGGCTGATCAAATCCATAGAGACAGGAAATAGGATGGTGGTTGCCAGGAGCTGGGTGGACCAATAAGGAATAAGGACTTACTGTTTAATGGGCACAGAGTTTCAATTTAGGAAGATGAAAAAAGTCCTGGAGATGGATGGTGATGTCTGCCCAACAATGTACATGAACTTAATGCAACCGGGTTGTATACTGTAAGATGGTAAATTTTATCACAAACAAAAAATACATAGGATGGACTTCCCTGGTGGTGCAGTGGGTAAGAATCTGCCTGCCAATGCAGGGGACACAGGCTCAATCCCTGGTCTGGGAAGATCCCACATGCAGCAGACCAACAAAGTCCACACACCACAGCTACTGCACCCACATGCTGCAACTACCAAAGCCCGTGCACCTAGAGCCTGTGCTCTGCAACAAAAGAAGCCAGGGCAATGAGAAGCCCAAGTGTCACAGTGAAGAGTAGCCCCCACTCCTACAACTAGAAAAAGCTCTTGCAAATGAAGATCCAGCGCAGCCAAAAACAANCTACTGCACCCACATGCTGCAACTACCAAAGCCCGTGCACCTAGAGCCTGTGCTCTGCAACAAAAGAAGCCAGGGCAATGAGAAGCCCAAGTGTCACAGTGAAGAGTAGCCCCCACTCCTACAACTAGAAAAAGCTCTTGCAAATGAAGATCCAGCGCAGCCAAAAACAAACAAAAATTACATGGGATTGATTACTTCCTTCCAAAATCCCACCTAAATTAAAGAAGAAGAAAAAAAAACGCTCAGGTACAGAGAGACCAGTAGAAGAGGTGAATTCATTGAATTAGATTTGACCATCATAGAAAAACCTAATATAACAACCACTTTACATGCTACAAGTCTTCAGGAAATGTAGAGATTGCCAATCCAGGGGTGATAGGGTCACACCATACACGGCTTCCTTTGCTAATCTCAACTCATGGATCCAAGACAGCTGCTGTGATGCCCATGATTACTTCTGCATCTCAGCAATCAAGAAGCAAAAGAAGAGTGGAAAAAGGCCACGTGCCCTGTCTCTAAGGTTACCTCCTTGAAGTTGCACACATCACTTCCACTTCTTGTGAATCACAAGACCACTCCTAGCTACAAGGAGGTTTTTATTCTGGGTAGTCATGAATCTTAGCTTGGGCACCCTTGAGACAGACCTTGAGATAAGGGAAAACTGTTTTTCAAAAAGTACTCTCAAAAAAAAAAAAAAAACCTCTCAGGAAGGAATGGAACAGCTGTAGGGGAGTGGGAAAGTGAGATAAGAAAAGGAGATCAAGTAAGCTTGTAACAGTAAACAAAGCCTCAACTCTGCAGACAGGTCCAGAGGCAGTGTAGTTCCATCTTTGAGATGCTCCATGGTGGGCATGGGAGTTGTGCCATTTTAACATGCTACTGAACAAGACTGTGTTTCAGCACTCTTGGGCACAAGCAACGTGGGCTCTGGCAGTCCAAAGGCAGCCCTCTGCCAAAGAGAAACAGGTGCTGACTTTAGGGAGTAAAAGTACCCCGAGAATAGGCCGTGCACAAAACTGGTAAAGGGATGATGAGATCAGGAGGAACACTGGCATCCTCTGTTGTGCCACAGATCCAGGTAAAAAGTGAGGATTCAAGCACTGTGTGCAAAGGGGAGAACAGACTTTGGGGAACAATTAACAGTCACTGCCATTTGAGGTGGGGGCTTTCCTGGTGGCTCAGACAGTAAAGAATCTGCCTGCAGTTCAGGAGATGTGGGGTTGATCCCTGGGTCAGGAAGATCTCTGAAGAAAGGAAGGGCTACCTACTCCAGTATTCTTGCCTGAAGAACCCCATGGACGGAGGAGCCTGGAGGGACCCAGTACATGGGGTCGCAAAGAGTCAGACACGACTGACCAACACTTTCACTTTCTTTCACCATTTGAGGTGATAGGAAGTGTGAACTTTTTTTTTTGAAGATGGAAAGTTGATACAGGAATGAGCAGAACTGAGGGAGCTGCATAGTATTAAACAGAAGGATGTCCAACAGCACACGGGACAGGGAGCAACACCTGTCTTGGAGGCTAGGGGTGAGATGTGGACTGAAATCAGGAGGACTGGTTAAAAATACTTGAAAAACAGCTGTTTCCCAAGAGAGGGGACATTCATCAATAAAAAATTTTTTAAATAATTCGCAGAACTGAAAGACATGGTTTTAAAAAGGGTTTGCTAAATGCCCAACACAATGAGTGAAATGACAAACAAACCCACCCAGGGCACATCCTTGTTAACTTCAGAGCATCATAGACAATAAGAGCCTACAGCTTCCAGAAGGAAAAACAAGGCCCAGAGAACAGGGCAGAGGAGAGTGGAGCAGGGAAACAGAGGACTCTGGGTAGAAGAAATGAGTCTAAGCAAATGACAGAATTCTTGATACCTTCTTGAAAACAGAATTAGGGGCATGTTTTACAATTTTGTTGCTAACTTTTAGGATTAGTGATTCTCTAATAAACAGAAAAGGGCTTCCCAGGTGGTGCTAGTGGTAAAGAACCTGCCTGCCAATGCAGGAGACATGAGAGATATGGGTTTCATCCCTGGGTGGGGAAGATCCCCTGAAGGAGGGCATGGCTACCCAACTCCAGTATTCTTGCCTGGAGAATCCCATGGACAGAGGAGCCTGGTGGGCTACAGTCCATGGGGTCACAAAGAGTCAGACATAACTGAAGCAACTTAGCACACATGGGGTAACAGAAAACTATGCAAATTTAAAAGATGGAATTTGTTAACTTCAGGAAGAACAGGTTGAAAAATAAAGGAAATGTATTCTTGGTACACCATGTGACTCACCCAGTGAACAACACTTATGCAGGCATATAAGGTAAACTTCAATTTGAATTTGTAATTGGTAAATTAAAATTTTAATTTTACCAATAATTATTATGTCATTCTGCTGGGAGCTCAGAAGGAAGGGAAATAGAGACAGGTGGTAATAGAAGAGTTCTAATCTTTTATTTTCTGTAATTGAGAGTAGGTAGATAATGTCAAAAATTATGAGAAAATAATGAGAAAATGGCAATATAAGGATCATATTTAGAAATTGAGAGGGAAAAATCAGACTAATATTTTTAAATTCTACTCTAAAAAGTCATTTTTTTCTTTACATAAACATAAAAAAATGAGTTCTTTTCTTTTTGTATAAATAAACCTGTTTGGATGGTTTCTTCAGAACAAAGAGATTGCTCTCCCTAGAGAAGTGTTGACGATGCTGCCTCTTGAGAAATAGAAACCAGTTTGCAGTTGATAGCATTTTTTGGATAGTTTTTTAAAAAATAATCTTCTATCTGTTGAGGTTACAAAAATCCCAGGTTCAGAATTTCAACTGGGCAGCCTAGCCCCACCATAGGGAGCCATTCAGATTCC
Organism: Neotragus moschatus; assembly: GCA_006410615.1. Taxonomy (NCBI): domain Eukaryota; kingdom Metazoa; phylum Chordata; class Mammalia; order Artiodactyla; family Bovidae; genus Neotragus; species Neotragus moschatus. The sequence continues at coordinate 3,722,777 of SJYA01002930.1, read as the reverse complement.
TGGGCTGCGTCTGATGTGTCTGCTGTAGCTGGGCTTGGTTCGTTCCTCATTAAGTGATGATGAACAGCCTTATTCGCTACAGGGGATTTTGGTAGGAAAACGAGAGGGTCATCAGCCCAAGCTTCATCAAATTTGTACAACTTTTGTACNGTGTTATCGATTCCTGAGTGTTGTGATTTGGACAGTCCTGCGGAGGCAGCGGTTCGAGGACATTTGGCAGAGTAGTCCGACGACGCTGGCCGCTTTTCTCGGAGTAGAGCGGACCTTCTCTAACCAGCAGCGATGTCGTCCTGGCTTGGGGGCCTCGGCTCCGGCTTGGGCCAGTCCCTGGGTCAGGTTGGGGGCAGCCTGGCTTCCCTCACTGGCCAGATTTCAAACTTTACGAAGGATATGCTGATGGAGGGCACGGAGGAAGTGGAAGGTAACAGCTGGGGCGATGGAGGGAGGGGTTTATTGGGACCCTGGGAGTGTCCGTTTGGTCCCCAAGCCCATCTGTCATGAGACGCAGACAGATCTAGAGAAGCGTCACTCCGCCCTTTTTTCTTTACGTTTGTCCTTTTGCCTCTTAAGTGATTTGCTCTAATGAGAGACCACTAGGGTGGGGGGAAAGAGTTCTGGTGGTTCTCCTTTGAGTACCCGGGATAGCTCAGAGCAGAGTGAAACTGCCCTCACATCAAGTAGAGTTTATTTTCCTTTGGTTCATCCACACCCACCGCTTACTTTGGCCTTAACTTGGAGGCGGAACTGATTTTGATCCTATTCCTTTATACCGACATAGTTTAAATAATTATTTGTATTATGACACGTAGTCACTTTTTTTAGCGGGAGGGGGTTTCTTCGATTTTCGTAGCTTAATATTTAGTGGCTCTTACACTTTCTCACTTGAATATATGTTAGTGAAACATGAGTATGGTTTTCCTATTATTGTATATTTTTGTTAATTCTGATGGCACATCACAGCGTCTCAGCTGAGAGTGTATTTTCATGTCTAATTGCCCAATGCCTCCCATATTGCTCAGGAGAGCAAGGAAGGTAACCCTGTTCTTTGGGTCCCTTTAGCAACCTGCACTCATTTTTGAAGTCCTCGTTTTGTTTTACTAATGAATAGTGACCAGGAGTTACATGGTAATCAATGATTAAGTTAATTGCTGTTTTGATATCTTGATACTGCTTTCATCAAGTAGTATTTAGATCAAAAGAATCCTTTAATTTCCATCTAGGTCTGCCTCCAGAGAGGGTGATCTTTTGGATGAGAGCAGTTCCTTTGCTAGTTTTGTTTGTTGTAAATAAATTAGCATTCTGGTTTAATTTTTTAATACTGATTTAATTGAGTATGCCTGTTTATTTGGTTGAAAGAGAGAAAGGTAGTTTGATTTAGAAAGAGTACCTATATTTAGGATTTCTGTGGGGTCTATTTAGAAGGGAAGAAGATTGGGTAACTGCTGTTAAATGGTAGCTTTTCCCGTTTAACTGCTTGGGGTACCCCTGGGGTGGGGGGTACATCAGGTGATGAGTTGAGGTGAGAGGTAAAGGGATTCTTCCTGTATTCAGGAAATGATCATGTGACATTGAGGGCTGTCAGAAGCAGAAAAGGGCTAGCTAACCTGGGGAATGCCTAGTCTCTCGTTGTTTCCTAGAGAGGGGAAGACAGTTGACTATTTCTTTTACCCTAAGCCAGAAACTGCGCACTTCCCCCTCCAACTGGGATGTCCTACAGGCTTAAGGTGGAATTCATTCTGTTTTTCCCACCAAATGTGCTGCCATATTCTTTCTTTTAATGGTTTCACCGTCTACCTGTTCTCCGAAACTTAGAAATCTTTGTCTCTTTGTCAGTTGACAAATTTTTGTCAATTGTTTTGCCTTTTTCTCCTGCTTTCAATTGGTCACCAAATCTTGTTCATCTGGTGCCTGCAGTGTTTCTTACATTTGTCCTTTGCTTTATTATTCCTCCTTCTTTAGTTCCCATCCCCGTTACCTATCCCACACACTGTTTCTCTTTCATGTCCTGTCACTTGTTTCTTCCTCCTTTATTCTATATTCTGTTGTGTTACCAGTTACTTTTCTAAAAACAAATGTGCTTTAAAAATCTCTTGACTCTGTACTTACCGGATAAAATTCAAACTTGGGGGAGACTAAAAACCTATCCTGTCTGAGTTCAACCTATCTCTCAGTCTTATTTCTTATTCCCTCCCCCTCTCTGTCAATAGCCACATAGATGTACATTCATATACACAAGCATGCTTGCACCCAGGACTTCTGTACAGGGAACTTTGTGAGGTACCTACACAGCTCCAAGCCTATGCATGGAAAGCCCTTCCTTTTTACCTCCTCCTCTACCCTCCTTGGAGAGGGCAATGGCACCCCACTCCAGTACTCTTGCCTGGAAAATCCCATGGATGGAGGAGCCTGGTACGCTGCAGTCCACAGGGTCGCTAAGAGTCAGACAGGACTGAGCGACTTCACTTTCACTTTTCACTTTCATGCATTGGAGAAGGAAATGGCAACCCACTCCAGTGTCCTTGTCTGGAGAATCCCAGGGACGGGGGAGCCTGGTGGGCTTGTCTATGGGGTCGCACAAAGTTGGACACGACTGAAGCAATTTAGCAGCAGCAGCAGCAGTCTTTATCTTGGAGAAGGAAGTGACATCCCACTCCAGGATTCTTGCCTGGAGAATCCTCTGGACAGAGGAGCCTGGTGGGCTGCTGTCCATGGGGTCGCACAGAGTCAGACACGACTGAAGTGACTTAGCATAGCATGCTACCCTCCTTTGCCTGGAAAACAGTTTTTCCTGCATGACCCTGCTGACATGTCAGGTACCTGGTGAAACCATTCTCACTCCGTGGCAGGTTGAGTCGCTTGTGTCTAACAGAGCTTTGTGGATCTCTCGCTGACAGCTCTGTTTTATTTATCCTTATATTACTAGTATGTGTGGTACCTTCTTTGGTGCATAGTACATGCTTAGTAAAAATTTTGCTAAGTGATTAAAAATCTGCTTTTATTGTTTTGTCTTTGTATTTAAATAGAACTTGCTTAACATCCAGTTTATTGAGTTTATAAATTATTTTAAAATAGGGTCAGAATGCAGTTCATTTATTCATTCAACAAATGTTTATTGAGTGTCTCCCTGTGCCAGCAATGAACAAGATAACAGTTCAAAATAGCACTGTTGATACAACTTGAAAATTATCTATAGTTACAATGTCAGAAAGTTGCTATTCTACCAAGCCCTATACTGATTTAGGAGCTTGGGCTTTTAAATCAGACATGGATTGAAATTCCACATCCATGGGTTATAGATTGTGGGGTCTTCAGCAAATTATTAAGTACTTTAAAAAGCAAAGTTTTCTTATCTGTTAAAAACAGATAATTATACCTATCATGAAGTTGGGAGGATTAAATGAAATCATGAATGTAACATGCCTAACCTAACACTGTGCCTAGCAGATAGCATTAATAAATCATGGTTGTTATTTTTATTTTTGTTTTCCCTCATTGAGGAAAACTTTTCCGGTCTGCATAACATCTCCCCTTTATCTTAAAAAGGCCATATTCTGGGGAGAGGGATATGGAGGGAGGTCTTCATGACCTTGTTTTTCTTTAATCTCTCTTTGAAACAGTTGCAGCTTCTAACAGTGAGCTTCCTAAACAGATTAGATTATAATTTGTTGCCTTCTGAGTAGCAATTAGACAGTCTTGTCAGAGTTTCAAGCAATTTGTATAAACAACCATACAAGTATCCCCACCTAGTGATCCTTCAAAACAAGAAGAGCAGGTTTGTCATTATTATTTGTTGGATGCCACTTGTATTTTCCTTTGATTTAAACTGTAATTCAGAGAAGTTATTTTTATAGTATTAAAGGGCTGAAAGTAATGAAAAATATTAATACATCTGGCAGCATCAACTGCCATTTTGGTCCTCTGACTTTCCTTCTAAATGAAAATGTGCAAAACGAGACTGAGTTCATTCTCATTTTCAATAACTTGTGTCCATGTTACTCAAAATAAGGGTTCTTTTACTGCATTTTTATTCTTTAAGAAGTCACTAATGTTTTTGGTAGTATTGGAAGCAGAAAAAGTTAGTAAGACCTTAAACCCCAGTTGCACAAGAAGTTAGAAGTATGTCATTGGGAATTCCCTGGCAATCCAGAGGTTAGGACTTGGTGCTTTCATTGCTGAGGGCCCAAATTAAATCCTTGGTTGGGGAAATAAGACCCCACTGGGCGGCCAAAAAAAAAAAAATTTTTTTTTGCATCCTATTTGCATACCTTTCATCAAAACTTATACTAAGCAAACAGAGATTAATTTTCCACTACAAAATTTTAATGAACACTTCCGAGTGGTAAAGGTAAATGCTACTGAATGTAGAAGATAAGCAGAATGACTTATATGACAATAAACATCTGTAACAGTGGAGAACAGTGATAACAGTCAAGTGATGTTTGTCTTCTGAATTTGTCCTCAGATCAGCATACCCTTCTGTTTAAAGCTCAGTGAAATATATTTCCCTAAAGACGCCTGTTTACTTCACGTGATGTTGACCATATATTCAGTATATGCCGTTTCTTTTGTAGCAGATTTACCTAATGCTAGGAGAAAGGAAGTTGAAGCCATTCATACAATCTTAAGATCAGAGGTAAGGAAACTTAAAGATTTAGATTTTTCTTTTTTGAAACCATGAGTTATTTACACTTTATTTCAGTCCTCTCTTTTTAATGCACTTTTTCTCTTCCCCTGTATCTTAGTTTTCTTGTCTTTTTTGAAGCTCTATCATCTTCCTTTAACGAAGATATAATTACATGTTACTCCACTTTTCTGTTAAATATTCCCACCTCGGCTTCTGAATAGTGGAAGAAGGAAATCTGCCAAATATAGAAATAAGAGTGGCAACAATTTATAATTTCAAGGATTTATAATGTTTTAATAGTGTGCTAAAACTGCAGTTGTACATTTAAGTGTAATGTGAAGAATGCATTTATATTTAATATAGAGTTTTTAATTCCCTAATATTAAAAAGGTGTGATATTTGTATGCAGAGAATGTAGAATGTTAAGGATAGCAAATTAATTTTAACATTTTTTTTTCATTATTAGTCAGTGCCTTGTGGTAACTAGCTCTGATCATTGTACTTAATAGGGATGATGAAAACTTGAAAAGAGTTCAAAGGTAAGCCATAAAAAAAATGAAAGGTTTTAAAATGGCATCTATTGTAAAGTACTGAAGACATCTAACCATTGGGTTGGCCAGAAAGTTTTTTAGATGTTATGGAAAGCCCTGAATGTACTTTTTGGCCAAGATAGTGTTTCACCTTTGGATAAGAATGGTGAGGGAGCGCGTAATAGTATTTCAGCAAACAACATTGAGAGGACTGTGGTAAGCATGTTCCCCTTGCTAAGCCCATAAAAAAGAAAATGGAATTTACATATAAGAAAATACTTTCTGCCAGCAAGCGTCACTGAACTCTGGTCTGTATTACCGAGGGTGTCCCCGATGGCCCAGCAGGTGAAGCATCCACCTGCAGTGCAGGAGACACAGGACGTGCGGATTCGATCCCTGGAATCAGGGGCACCCAGGGAGGACGTTGGATCCTCCAGTGTCCCCTGGAGGAGGAAATGGCAACCACGCTAGTATTCTTGCCTGAAAAACCCCATGGACAGAGGAGCCTGGTCCACTACAGTCCAGTGGATCACAAAGAGTTGGACATGACTGAGCAACTGAGCGCGCACACGTTAGATTAACAATGTAGGATTGTAAATTTGAAAGTGGAAGGATCTCTGAAGAGGGACTACTGAAGTTTTCTGCCTCTGTGTGTGTGTGCGCATGTGTGTGTGTGTGCGTGCGCTCAGTCATGTCCAACTCTGGGAACCCATGGGCTGTACTCCGCTAGACTCCTCTGCCCATGGAGTTTTTCAGGCAAGAATACTGGAGCAGATTGGCGTTTCCTGCTCTAGGAGATCTTCCTGACCCAGGAATGGAACCTACATCTCTTGCATCTCCTACATTGGCAGACGGATTCTTTACCACTGCGCCACTTGGGAAGCCCCATTCTGCCTCAATAGAAGATGGCAGTTTGGTGGCACTTAAGAGACCTTCGCTGTAATTATCTAGTTAGTAGGTGTTTTTGTGACAGATGAACTCAGTAGCTTCTTTCTTTGTAAGACCAAGATAGGAAATAGTTCCTACAGTCTCTAAAGAAATCCTTGAGAGAGTACTCACTATGGGCATACCCAGAAAAATTAGATGGCAGAGAGGTGTGTAGTGGCATTAATTAAGNACTCAATAGCTTCTTTCTTTGTAAGACCAAGATAGGAAATAGTTCCTACAGTCTCTAAAGAAATCCTTGAGAGAGTACTCACTATGGGCATACCCAGAAAAATTAGATGGCAGAGAGGTGTGTAGTGGCATTAATTAAGCTAAATTTGCCAGTATATGTTTGGAGCGCGGGATGGGGGTAGTAAATGGGATTAACCTGCTTAATGAACGACTGTTCTGTATTGAACTTAGGAAGATAGAAATGTTTTGTCCCTCTGTTGATTTCAACTCTAGTCTCCTAGTATTGTCCTTGGACAGTAGCAGGTATGATTCTAGTGTTCACAGGTATTTATTTTTGGTATAACATATCCCTAAGTGATAGACAACTTCCTTGTTTGATGCTTATTCAGAGTACTCTGAGCTACTCGAATACTAGAGGATAACAGACTATTGAATTTCTCAAGTTTTATGTTCCAAGGTGATTTTGACTATACATGATTCCTGCCTTCTCTCAGCACATAAACACTTCGTAAAGGTAACACCTTACGTGACGGTAAAAAGAAGGTGAACATATGATTAAAACCAGTAGGAAATTACAATAGAAAATTCTGTTTATTTAGAAAGCTTCAGTATAGACAGAGGGCAGTATATTTTCTACAGGAAATTAGATTTGCTTACAGGTGTTAATATTTGAGATTGATTAAATTAGTTGGGCTTCCTGAGTTGCAAGTAATAGCAACCAGCCTAAGCTAATTTAACCATCTGTGCCAAGAAAAATAGTCTTCCCATTTACCATCTGAACCCAGTGGACTTTTAATTTTCTTGTTAAATTATTTTATAAATAATTTACAGAAGAAAAAAAGCAATAGTGAAAAACTTCCTCAGAACTTTCAGTGAGCACTTAAAACAATTTAAATTTCTATNCAGCCTAAGCTAATTTAACCATCTGTGCCAAGAAAAATAGTCTTCCCATTTACCATCTGAACCCAGTGGACTTTTAATTTTCTTGTTAAATTATTTTATAAATAATTTACAGAAGAAAAAAAGCAATAGTGAAAAACTTCCTCAGAACTTTCAGTGAGCACTTAAAACAATTTAAATTTCTATTCCCTATGTTTCTGCCTTTAAAAACATGTGTGTGTGTGTGTGTGTGTGTGTGTGTGTGTGTGTGTGTGTATATACGTACACACATATACATACATATGGTTTCCCAGGTGGCTCAGTGGTAAAGAATCCTCTTGCCAATGCAGGAGCTTCAAGAGATACGGGTTTGATTCCTGGGTGGGGAATATCACCTGGAGGAAGAAATGACAACCTACTCCAGTGAGTTGTGTCTGACTCTTTTGCAACCCCATGGACTGTAGCCTACCAGGCTCCTCTGTCCATGGGATTTCCCAGGCAAGAAAACTGGAGTGGGTTGCCATTTCCTTTTCTAGATCTTTTTGTTTCAGGGACTGAACTCACATCTCCTGCGTTGTAGGTGGATTCTTTACCTGAGCTACCTGGGAGCCCTGATTAATTTTTAGGATGATAAAATAGCAAAAATGTTTTAAGGTATAGGAAAAACAAGATCATTATGACCTCGTGATTATTCTTAGATTTATAAAAGTGCCCAGTGTACCCCTATGGTAATTACAAAATAAAATTTGTTTGTTTTCTAAGTTATATTTTTTCTTTTGGAAGCTACTAAGAAAGAATGTTATAAATATCAGTCCTTAGGACTGCTCAAAAAACGAAACTCAAAAACTGGAATTGGTTTCAGTAGACCTTGATAATATAAGAAGGGTTAAGCACAATGGGATAGTTAAGGATGGAAATATGAATCTTATGGATCCCAAGGACAGAAATTTTAGCCAGTCTTTTAGGAAATGGCTTCAACCGGAATTGAACACCATTAAGAATCTTTCTCATTTTTATTCCTCTCTCTTCCTAAGTGAACATTGCAAAGAAATAGAGGAAAACAGTAGAATGGGAAAGACTAGAGATTGCTTCAAGAAAATTAGAGATACCAGGGGAACATTTCATGGAAATGTGGGCACAATAAAGGACAGAAATAGTAGGGACTTAACAGAAGGAGAAGATATTAAGAAGAGGTGGCAAGAATACATAAAGGAGCTCTACATAAAAGATCTTAATAACCCAAATAACCACGATTGTGTGATCACTCACCTGGAGCCAGAAATCCTGGAGTGTGAAGTCAAGTGGGCCTTAGGAAGGATCACTACAAACAGAGCTAGTGGAGGCGATGGAGTTCCAGCTGAGCTGTTTCACATCCTAAATCAAGTACTGTTGAAGTGCTGCACCCAGTATGCCAGCAAATTTGGAAAACTCAGCAGTGGCCACAGGACTGGAAAAGTCAGTTTTTATTCCAATTCCAAAGGCAATGCCAAGGATTGCTCAAACTACTGCACAATTGCACTCATCTCACATGTTAGCAAAGTAATGCTCAAAATTCTCCAAGCGAAGCTTCAGCAGTTTGTGAACCAAGAACTTCCAGATGTTCAAGCTGGATTTAGAAAAGGCAAAGGAACCAGAGATCAAATTGCCAACATCCATTGGATCATCGAAAAAGCAAGAGAGTTCCAGAAAAACATCTGCTTTATTGACTATGCCAAAGCCTTTGACTATGTGGATCACAACAAACTGGAAAATTCTTCAAGAGATGAGAATACCAGACCAGCTTACCTGCCTCCTGAGAAATCTGTATGCAGCTCAAGAAGCAACAGTTAGAACTGAACGTGGAACAATAGACTGTTTCCAGATTAGGAAAGGAGTACATCAAGGCTGTATGTTTTCACCCTGCTTATTTAACTTCTATGCAGAGTACATCATGCAAAAAGCTGGGCTGGATGAAGCACAAGCTGGAATCAAGATTGTCGGGAGAAATATCAGTAACCTCAGATACACAGGTGATACCACCCTTAGGGCAGAAAGCGAACTGAAGAGCCTCTTGATGAAAGTGAAAGAGAGTGAAAAAGTTGGCTTAAAACTCAAATTTAGAAAACTAAGATCATGGCATTGAATCCCATCACTTCATGGGAAATAGATGGGGAAACAGTAGAAACAGTGAATGACTTAATTTTGGGGGGCTCCAAAATCATTGCAGATGGTGACTGCAGCCATAAAAGACACTTCCTCCTTGGAAGAAAAACTGTGACCAACCTAGACAGCATATTTTGCCAGCAGAAGTCCATCTAGTCAGAGTTACGGTTTTTCCAGTAGTCATGTATGGATATGAGAGCTGGACCATAAAGAAAGCTGAGTGCTGAAGAATTGATAACTTTTGAACTGTAGTGTTAGAGAAGACTCTTGCGAGTCCCTTGGACTGCAAAGATATCCAACCAGTCCATCCCAAAGGAAATCAGTCCTGAATATTGACTGGAAGCACTGATGCTAAAACAGGAAACTCCAATACTTTGGCCACTTGATGTGAATAACTGGCTCATTGGAAAAGACCCTGATGTTGGGAAAGATTGAAGGCGGGAGGAGAAGGGGATGACAGAGGATGAGATAGTTGGATGTCATCACCGACTCAATGGACATGAGTTGGAGCAAGCTCCAGGAGTTGGTGAAGGACAGGGAAGCCTGGCGTGCTGCAGTCCATGGGGTCGCAAAGAGTCAAACACAGCTGAGCAACTGAATTTAACTGAACTGAAAATTTAAGTAATTTTTTCCATATTTTCCAGTATCTTAAAAGATTGTGATATATAAATTTATTGAATTATATTTAGAGTATTTTCTGTACTTTTAAGTGTAGTTTTTCAAACAGTTCTAGTAGTGAATTTCAAAATGAATTTTTCAGAGATGCCTTGCTCAGGAGGCTGAGGTTCAGTCAGACAAGTAATGTGAGGCTTTGGCCTCCTACCTATACTTCAACCATAAGTCTTTTTATAAAGAGTTTCTTTAAAAAACTTGTACTGAGTGAAAAAAAAGAAAAACTAGTACCGTTCAGGAAAAACACAAGAGTTGAAACGTAACCTAGGTCACTCATTTACCAGACGTTTATTGCCTACAGTGTGTTAGACACTGGGTGTACAAAGATGGGGGGAGCACTGATCAGTGACTTTCTCTTAGCAGAAGATCAAGCTGAGCAGGGTTTTTAAAAAACAATTATGCATAATCTATTAACATGCTTATTGTACGTGTAACTTTTATTGGAATTGTGTTTTAAAAACCAAAGTTCTGAGATCTACTATAGTACATCTTTTTTGTGCATGAAACAATATGTTTTTTATAATGTCCTGCACATAACTAACATGTTTTACTTTTAGTATTTTTGTTGAAAACACTTTTTTCTTTGCTTCTAGAATGAGAGACTCAAAAAACTTTGTGCTGATCTGGAAGAGAAGCATGAGGCATCAGAGCTTCAAATAAAGCAGCAGTCTATGAATTACCGACATCAACTACAACAGAAAGAGGTAAAGGTTATAACAGATTTCTTATTTACTTCACTACAGTGTATTTAGGATGGTTTCCAAGAGTTATGAATCAAGCTCTGTTTAGATTTGTGAAAATACCAAAAGGTGTTAAAGTTAATAATTCTCAACTCAGTGTGATATCACTAATTTAACAAGGACTCTGAAAGCTTTTATATTTATATTACATAAACTAACCTTTATGGAGTTTAATTTCTGCTTTCCAGAAGAGTAAAAGTCTTTGTATAAAATATCTTCAGGCCTATGTTGTTTATAATTTCTGATTTTATGAAACTTATTTCTCACCTATTTATGTCAATTGTTTTAAATCAGTGTGATTGCTAATACCATTTCTTTTTTAAAGAAGATGATTTTAACTACAAATGTTAACATATGCTTATTTGTGTTTACTTGCTTTTCCATGGAAAAATAGAAGATTAGGTATTTTATAGTTGACTTACCCTCTTCTGTATATTTTTTCCTCTTTAGTTTGATAGAAATGGTTATTTTGGAGGTAGCTTATCTTGCTTTTGCAGTGCCAATAGTATTATATAATTTAACCAATGTTACTGTGAATCCTTAAAATATAGACTATGTACCTAGGTTTTGTACCTATGTACCTAGGTCATTGGATTCTGTTTAGTTTCAGTACATAAGTGGAATTCAGTAAATGCTTCTACACAATTGAGCCATTTCTTGTTTAATTATTCAGATCATTGGGATGTTCTTCAATTTGTTGATTAAATGTTCATTTCTACAATCACTTTATATTGGGGTTTTAAAAATTTAGATGCATTTATTTCTAAGATGAAAAAGTAAACCAGATTAAAGATTAATATTTAAAGAATTTAAATTTCTAATCTGTTTGGAATTGATTTCATAAAATACAATAAAAACAATAATACAATAAAACTCAGTTCAGTTCAGTCGCTCAGTTGTGTCCGACTCTTTGCAACCCCATGAATCGCAGCACGCCAGGCNTTGAGCAGCACTGACTTATACTCTGGTAGAGTGGTAGCTCCCACCTAGGGATTTACAGCTGAATCATGAAAAATACACATTGTTAGATCTTGTTGGAGATTTCTGATTTAGTGTACTGGGAAGGGACCCTGGTACTAGTATTTTTCAAAATATCCCTTAGTTTATTCCGATACTTACATCCTAGTTGAGAAAACTATGGAAAATTTTGATATTTTATTTTTTAAGTAGAGTTTGTACTTTTTACCTCTACAACTTGATGTAACTGTCTATTTTATGATAAGAACTTCCTTTGCATTATAGCTACATTTGAAAAGAACCGTTGATTTCATTACTTCTTACTAGAATCAAAGATAATATATATTTTAGATCTGCTGTTTTCTGAATCTGTTTGTTGCCTTCACTGTGATGTTCACATTGCCCAAAGATGCAGATTGCTTCATATCATTTATGGGAAAATAAGATTTGCACATTTCTATAAACCTCAACTAGAGGGGCTTTGATACGAAAAAGTGTCTGTTTAGTATGACATCTGACATATTTGTATTTGGTTTTTCTTTGTCTAATTGCTTGACATGATACCTGTAGAAACACTGTTACTCATTGGCTGTCTCCTCAGGTCAGGTTTTCCTTAGTTGTGGCAAGATATCTTTTGGACTAGCTTGAGTATGTTATAGAAAGCTTATTTTAGCTCTCTCTAGCTCACTCACTTCCATGTTTTGTGTAATCTCTCATTTGGAATGGATATGGCATTATGCTAAGTCCTGTGTTTGTAGCTTCTTTTGGATGTTGACTTAGTATTGCCAGCCTTCAGTCACAATTCCATTTGGCATATCACAAGTTTTATGCAGTTCTCTTCCTGAGTAGAGTTAGATTTTCACTGGCTTCTCTTTGCCAAGGCTAAAACCAAGGCCTCTTTGAGTACATCATTTCCTTCTGAGACTAATGGGATAATTAATAATCTACAAGGCTTACTGTGAAGATCGGATTAATAAATCAAAGCTTGCTTTCAGCTGTGTTGTGTAGACCAGTACAAGTTATATGACTCACGGTTCAGTTCAGTTCAGTCATTCAGTCATGTCCGACTCTTTGCGATCCCATGAATCCCAGCACCTCGGGCCTCCCTGTCCATGACCAACTCCCAGAGTTTACTCAAACTCATGTCCGTCAAGTCGGTGATGCCATCCAACCATGTCATCTTCTGTCATCCCATTCTCCTTCTGCCCCCAATCCCTCCCAGCATCAGAGTCTTTTCCAGTGAGTCAACTCTTCGCATCAGGTGGCCAAAGTATTGGAGTTTCAGCTTTAGCATCAGTCCTTCCAATGAATACCCAGGACTGGTCTCCTTTAGAATGGACTGGCTGCATCTCCTTACATTCCAAGGGACTCTCAAGAGTCTTCTCCAACACCAGAGTTCAAAAGCATCAATTCTTCGGTGCTCAGCTTTCTTCACAGTCCAACTCTCACATCCATACCTGACTCACAGTGCATTAGCCCAAATCCAGCCATTCACAATCAGGTTCAAAAGATTCTTCCAACAGGTGTTCTAAGGAAACTCAACAGTGCATAGACTGCTAAAGCTTTTATTTTCTCACCTCTTGAGTCTTGATAATCACAAACAGAACCCGAAGAAACTGCCTATGCCAAACTACTTGATAACGTAGTATCTCCTAATGGTAAACTGATGTTTACTTGAGCGTTTTGTTACTTTAGTTGATGTATGAGTGGAATTCTTTTCCTCATACTAATCAAAACATTATCTCTGCTTTAACTGTGGTAATCAATCATGTTTGTTTTTGAAATAAAAGTGTTACATTGGGATGTTATAGACAACTTGGATTCAGTTGGTAGAGTACAATCATTGGTAATTTTAAAATATTACAATTTTTAGCATTATGAATATATTAAAGGGTCAGTATGATTATTTCACAGTGCTTTCTCTAAAATACGGATTATAAATGCAGGTGGAAATCAGCCATCTTAAAGCAAGACAGATTGCGCTACAGGATCAGTTGCTGAAGCTGCGATCCGCTGTGCAGCCAGTGAACTCAGGAGCTGGTGGAGCCCCGGCAACTGCTGCCTCTTCGTCATTCGGTTATGGTTTAAGTCATCATGCTTCAGGTTTCCATGACGATGACATGGATTTGGGTGACATCATTTCATCACAGCGAGAAATAAATAGATTGTCAAATGAAGTTTCAAGACTTGAGTCTGAAGTTGGCCATTGGAGGCATATTGCTCAGGTAGGTAGAATTTTCATGAGTTTCTGAAAACTGAATGAGTAAAAATGTTCATGCTTTATATAGACGTTTTGGTATCAGAAAGAACCGTGGACTAGGAAATTAGAAAACTTGTATTCTAATTCTAATTCTGCCAGTGACTTTGTAAATTGGTTTTAGTCAGGTCATCTTTCTCTGAGCCTCAATTTCCTCTTCTGTACAATATTTGAAAGAAAAATATTTTTTAATTTAAAGCAAGAGAACTTTTAAGATAAAAGTTACAAGTTCAGCCCTTAAAAGAGACAAAAACAAAATTCCTGTGGTTGAACTTGCACTTGTTCCCTGGAGTCCCTGAGACTTACCTGCTCAGTCATGTCTGACTGAGGTCAGATTGTTTGGTCGCATTGTTTGCGACCCAGTGGACTGTAGCCCACCAGGTTCCTCTGTCCATGGTATTGCCCAGGCAGTAATACTGGAGTTGGGTAGTCAGTCCCTCCTCCAGAGGATCTTCATGAGCCAGGGATCAAACTTGGGTCTCCTCTATTGCAGGCAGATTCCTTACCATCTCAGCCACCGTTAGTTATATGTTAAATGAAAAAAATCTGATAATAGATTGGTATTACAAGACACAAACTATTTTGTGTTTTTTTCTCAAATATTAGAATAGATATTAAGTTCTTTCTATTTTGGACTATAAACTTTCTTCCAAGAATCCCTTTTTGTCTTGTATATCAGAATTTATGTATTATTGAGGTAGCCAGTGTACTCAAGACCTGAAATAAACTGAAATATTGCTCATACGGACTTTATTTTATCATTGTGGAGAAAAATAAAGTATAAGAGATTATCTCCTATCTTTTTGGGAGTGTAATCTTGTTACCTAAAGGAGAAAGCCTCCCAATTAAAATGATCTCCTTGCTTCCCGAGTTGCTGGATGTTCCCAGTACCCAAGATAAACCTTAGAGAGGATGATCGGTTAGTCATCTTATTCCTAAAAGATGACAGTTCCTCTTTTCTCAGGTTATTCTGTAAGAATAAGAATAACCTGAGAAATGTGGTGATACTGTAGCTCCACTGTTACTAACCAGAGATTCAAGGTCAGTATTTTGTAGGCTGATTTAGGGTGATGGAAAATATAGTCAAATAAGTACTCAGGTGATACTGATGATCGGAGGAACACATTCTAAGAAACATTGCCAAGGTAAGAGTTGCTTACCTTGAAAAGATGAATTTTGGGTATATTTACTTCAGCATATCTTGAATGCCTTGTGTAAGACAGACCTGTACTGGGGTATTTTGGTGAAAAAGGTATAATTGGGTCCATTTCAGGGGACCCAATTTTCTAGTAAGGCATAATAAAAATTAATATTTATATCATACTTTAATTTTTATGTTTCCCTATATACTAATCTAATACATTGTCTTTAATAATACCTATGTGAGGTATTTATTACCTTTGTTTTGCAGATAAGCAAAGTAAAGGTTTAAGTAATACACTCATTGTCACAGTGATTTAAATTGTGCTTTAAACACACATCTTTCAGCTCCAAGCTCTGTATTCTTTTTAATGTATTGTGTTCCTTCTTTTAATCAGAGAGCAATTTTTGGTTCCTTAGCATGCTGTGGTAAATGTTAATAAAGATATATGAGCAATACACAGCTTTGAATGAAAAGATCATCCAAAAGCCAATACATTAATATTAACATTATTAGTAGCATTAATATTAGCATTAATATTGGGTAGCATTCCATTTTAGAAATTACCTTTTAGGAAGCTGCTTGATTATCATCAAATTTAAATTTTGTTAAGCAAAGAAAAACACTCTGCGATATTTTCTTTCTTATTTTGTAAATGTATTGTCTTCCTTAATTAGTTAACAGACTCTTGAATAGTATCGTTTAGTTACTGTGTATTATTACTCACTGTCCAACTGGGTTCTTTAAAAGGTGCTTGGCAGTCTTTAATAAGAATTTGTTTGAGAAACGCCCCCCATTCTTTCTTTCTTGTTTCTTTTTCTATTTTTACTGAAGTGTAGTTGGTTGACAGTATGTTAGTTTCAGGTGTACAACATAGTGATTCAGTATTTTTATAGATTATATTCCTTTTTTAAAGTTACTATAAAATATTGGCTGTATTCCCTGTGCAAATGCCCCTTTTTTTTTTTTTAAGTATCTTTTATTAAAGTTAGTTTTTGACATTCTCTTTTATAAGAAAATCAGTACAGTTACTTTCTAATTCTGTTTTTCTGATCTAGACTTCTAAAGCACAAGGATCAGATAGCTCTGATCAAAGTGAAATCTGCAAACTGCAAAATATCATTAAGGTAAGGTGGATTGTTGAAACAATGGCTGTTATACATCTAAACTTTGCTTATTAAAAGTATAAGCCTAAATTAATAAAAGACTCATTTATAAAAGTACTTTATAGATTATGATAGTCTCTCTTTTTTTTGCCATTTTTATATCTTCCCTATTCTTTTTGACACTTTTAAGAATATAAAAATATCTCTTTCCAAAATCATTTGGTTTTGTTGCTAAGTCGCTTCAGTTGTGTCCGACTCTATGCGACCCCCATAGACTGCAGCCCACCAGGCTCCCCCGTCCCTGGGATTCTCAAGGCAAGAACACTGGAGTGGGTTGCCATTCTTTTCCAGTGCATGAAAGTGAAAAGTGAAAGTGAAGTTGCTCAGTCGTATCCAACTCTTAGCGACCCCATGGGTTGCAGCGTACCAGGCTCCTCCGTCCATGGGATTTTCCAGGCAAGAGTACTGGAGTGGGTTGCCATTGCCTTCTCCGATTTGGTTTTGAACATTTATTAGGTAGTTTATGTTTCGTAAGTCTATTTTCTATTGTATATCTCGTAAAATTTTATTGAACAGTTCCAGGGTTACTGAAATTTCAAGGATTAAGGTTAAAGAAAACTGGCAGAATATAATGTTAATGTTTTTTACTGTAAATAGTTGTTTTCCTTTCATGGTGGAACTTTACTAGTTTGTTTCAGTCATTTCCTTAAGAGAAGTTTGACTTACATATACTTATCAAGGCAATGAATTGTTTTTAATATGTAAATTATCGTCATGTATAGAATTTAATTTCTCTGTGGATGAGTTCCTCATTCAGACCTGAGTTTGAATCCTGGCTGTACTAATTACCAGCTGTCCTGCTTTGGTCAAATTACTTAACCTTGACAAGCTTGTGATTTATCATCAGTTAAGTAGATGTTATCATAATACCTCCCTTGAAGGATTGTTTTTGAAGTTTAAGTGTAAAGTTCCTTGTCAAGTACTGGCACATAAGTAAGTGCGAAAGACTAAAGAATAGCTTCACTTGTCTTCTCAGGAAATCGAGGTTAATTTACAGGTTAAGATTCTTGGCTACAAGCAAAAACTCTGTCTAGCTAAGTTAGGAATAGTCTCTCCACAGAACTGAAGGAAAAATGGAGCATTTTAGTCTCAGGAAGGATAGAAATTGGACCAGCATGAGAAATCTAGGCAGTGGGACACAGTGGACAGGCTCTCCAGGGTGCGGCTATTATAATGCTTCTGGTCTAATCGGTTTCCTCCTTTGAAAGATGCATCTCAAGATTCAGGTTCCTAGGAGAGAGAAAGTGGTATCAACTAGGGTAGTGAGACATCTTGGTTGACAGTTTAGAGGTCCCATCAAGACTGAGAGAAGAAAGGCTGAGTAAAAAAACAGCTGTAATAGGACAACAACAGGAATAGATTGGCCAGAGGTGGACACTGATCTTGGTGGACTATGTCAGTAGCAGGAGAAATTCATGGCCACAGATACTAATGAAAAAAAGATGTTGCTTGCTTTTTGTTTCAGTTGTTTCTTCGTGGTGCTTTCTCATTAAAAGTAGAAAAACTTTTTAAGGCCCAAGAAAGGAAAGGGTGGAGTCTTTTAGAATTATCCAAATTTGAAGCCTGTGTTTAAACTTTTTTCAGCCTTAGCATGATCAGAGAATTATTTTTAATAATACGGACTTTTGGACAACAATGAAATAGCTTAAACTTATTTATTATAAATAAATGTGGTTAACTTTGTTCAATTTTTTTAAGGAACTTAAACAGAATCGAAGTCAGGAAATTGATAACCATCAACATGAAATGTCAGTATTGCAGAATGCACATCAGCAGAAATTGACAGAAATAACTCGTCGGCATCGAGAAGAATTAAGTGACTATGAAGATCGGATTGAAGAACTGGAAAATCTATTACAACAAGGTTATTAAATTTTATTTTAATGTATTAAATGACTGATAAACTTGGTCTAAGTTCTAAAGAATGAATAAATGACTAGTTCTTCTCATCTGCTGGAAATTTGCAGTGGTACCACTATTGTTAAGATTCTGTAAAAATGAAAAAGTCCTTTTGCCTTTGTGGTAAACAGTTATAACAGAGATTTCTTTGCATTGTTTGGTGTGTTTTCACTTTTTTTCAGACTCAGATACAGAGGCTTTTAGTATTTGATTTCAAATAATATTTTTCCTGGGGCTTCCCTGGTAGCTCAGCTGGTAAAGAATCTGCCTGCAGTGTCAGAGACCCCAGTTTGATTCCTGGGTTGGTAAGTTCCCCTGGAGAAGGGATAGGCTACCTAATCCAGTATTCTTGGGCTTCCCTGGTGGCTCAGCTGGTAAAGAATCTGCCTGCAATGCCAGAGACCTGGGTTTGATCCCTGGGTTGGGAAGATCTCCTGGAGGAGGTCATGGCAGCCTGCTCCAGTGTTCTTACCTGGAGAATCCCCATGGACAGAGGAGCCTGAAGTCCATGGAGTTTCAAAGAGTTGGATACTACTGAGCTACTAAGCACAGCACAGCACAATATCTTTCCTCTATTTAAAAATGCTTTATTTACTATAGTAATTTAACTTCTTTTTTAAAGGGCTCTTTTTTTTTAGAGCAGTTTAAAATTTACAATAAAATTGAGGAGGTACAGAGATCTTGGTTATACCCCATCCTCCCACACGCACAGCCTCCCCCACTGTCTACCTTACTCATCACAATAGTACATTTTTTACCAAGGCACATCATAGTCACCCACATTTATCCANTGCCCCTTCTGTATTCCTTATTTAGTTGTTTATCATGAGCTCCTGACCTGGAGTAAGTTCAAGGTTACGCTTAAAGTAGAGTGACCCTTCTCCCGTCTTCCTTTCCCTACTTTGATAGGTAGCAGTTACCATTCTCCCAAAAGAGAAAGCTTGAAGTCATCACCGAGCAAGCCCTGAAGGTTCTATTGACTTGACTTCTCTGCTCGGTGCTCTTTCAGGATTGTGTCCCAGAGGAGCTCCAGGGTTTCTCATAGGCGCCTCAGTCTCAGGAAGCCACGGAGGCAAAGGGAAGGCTGTGTGGTGGAATTCTGGACTTCTTTTGCCTTTGACGTCAAAGTAGCTCTGTTCTTCTCAAAATAAATTTATTTTTTAACATATTGGGTGATGTATATGAGTTTTTTTGCTTTAAAAACTTACTGCTCTAGTCTTTTCTTTCCTCTTTTTTTCCGTTTCCCCTGTCAGTGAATGACTTCAGTGAATCACAGTTTCTTTTTGCCTTTTTAACTATAGCAGTCTCTGGTGCTCAGTCGCTTAGTCACGTCCCATTCTTTGCAACCCCATGGACTGTAGCCCGCCAGACTCCCCTGTCCATGGAATTTTTCAGGCAAGAATAATGGAGCAGGTTGCCATTTCCTACTCCAGGGGATCTTCCCCATCCAGGGATTGAATCCACATCTCCTGTGTCTCCTGCATTGGCAGGTGGGTTCTTTCTGACTGCACCACCTGGGAAGCAGTCTCGGTAGAGCAGGGTAGCATAGTGGTTAAGAAGATGACTAGGTTGGAATCCAGCTGCATCACTAACTGACCTTGGGCAAGTTAATTTACATCCCTATACTTTGGTTTTTTCATCTATATGGTTGGGATAATCCTGTTACGTTCATGGTGGTGGTAGTAGGATTTTATGAGTTACTAGGTGAAAAGTTTTCTCTAGAACAGTGTCTATCCCATAATAAGCATTATAAATGTGTTATCTGTTATTCTGTGTTCTCTGTGATCCTTCTTCAATCAATATATTTTCTTTCTGCTCCCAGAATGATTTTTCAGAAATGTAAAGTAGGTCACTCCCCTGATTTGGTTATTTTGTGGCTCCCTGTGAACTTCAGTGTACAATCTAGACATCTTAGTTGAACATACAATGTCTTTCGTGATCTGGTCTGTCTGCCTCTGCAGTTTCAGCTGTTTCCATTCTAGCATTCTAAATTTTAGCCGTGTTGAACTTTGTGTATTGCTCCTAAGCCAGAAGTCTTATGTTTGAACTCTGTTGCCTTTGTCTCTGTTGCTTTTTCTGTGTGGAGTGTCTCCATTTCTTTTCAATAACTCTTTGTTGTTCAGCCCCTCAGTCATGTCCGACTCTGTGACACCCAGTACTGCAGCACGCCAGGCTTCCCTGTCTTTCACTATCTCCCAGCGTTTGCACAAACTCCTGTCCATTGAGTCGGTGATGCCATCCAACCATCTCATCCTCTGTCATCCCCTTCTCCTCCTNCAATAACTCTTTGTTGTTCAGCCCCTCAGTCATGTCCGACTCTGTGACACCCAGTACTGCAGCACGCCAGGCTTCCCTGTCTTTCACTATCTCCCAGCGTTTGCACAAACTCCTGTCCATTGAGTCGGTGATGCCATCCAACCATCTCATCCTCTGTCATCCCCTTCTCCTCCTGCCTTCAGTCTTTCCCAGCATCAGGGTCTTAGCCAGTGAGTCAGTTCTTTGCATCAGGTGGCCAAAGTATTGGAGCTTCAGCTTCAGCATCAGTCTTTGCAATGAATAATCAGGACTGATTTCCTTTGGGACTGAGTGGTTGGATCTCCTTGCAGTCCAAGGAACTCTCAAGAGTCCTCCAGCACCACATTTCAAAAGCATCAATTTTTCGGTGCTTAGCCTTCCTCATGGTCCAACTCTCACATCCATACATGACTTGGAAAAACCATAGCTTTTACTATACAGACCTTTGTCAGCAAAGTGATGTCTCTACTTTTTAATATGCTGTCTAGGTTTGTCACAACTTTTCTTCCAAAAAAGGAAGGGTCTTTTAATATTCTGGCTGCAGTCACTGTTCACAGTGATTTTGGAGCCCAGGAAAATTCTAATATTAGTTCTTAACATTCCTGCTGCACAGGCTAATCAATTCATTGTGAAATGTAGTTGTTAATGTTTTTAATCAAGGTAGTAGCTTATGATTTGTCCAGAACACAATTAAAATTCTTTCTTATACTATTCTGTAGAATTGTCTTTTAACATAATTTCTGACTGGCATTTATTGTATGACTTCTTTGGTACAGTCAAAACAAAAATACAAAATAACTACATTTCACTGTTGGGCTTGCTCATTATGCTTATAAATAACATTTTGATGGGGTTTCATTCTGAGTTTAGGATATAATTATGAAATTATTTCCAAGAATTTTAATGTCAGATTCATTGTTTTTTACAGATGCTGAAAATGAAATAAAGAGACTGAGTAATTTAAACCAGGTAAACTCATTTTTAAGAGAGAAAGCTTTTGTTTCTGGTTTACCAAGAGAAAGTATTTTGATTACAGTTACTTATTTTGTATTTTTTACAGATTCATGTGAACTTATCTTTGGAACTTACACCTTGTAATTTTACGTTTGCTGATTAGTAATAGAAACTTTTTACATCATAAATTGACATAACTTTAAAAGTTACATAATTGAAAAATGCAAGTATATCTCTAGAAGGTTAATTTGACAGACGTTATGTGTGTATAGACAGTAGTAGTAGATTTTGATTTCCTCTAAAGAATTCAAGGAGAATTCAAAAAAAATTTTTTTTAATGATTACAAGTTATTTTGTAAATGTATTGACACTTTTTCAAATGTAATAAAAGAAATCCTCTTTAAAAATGTCTATAAAGTGATTGGATTTGGATGGTCCCATGTATGCTTGTAATTTTTATATATTGCCAAAGAGTAAGACTGCACAGTTGTGTCACTTGCCTGCTTTTTTGTACACTTGACATTTCTTATTTGAAAACACACTGTTTAATGTTTTTCTAGGATAATCTTGCTGAAGACAATCTGAAACTTAAAATGCATGTCCAGGTTTTAGAAAAAGAGAATTCATTATTAAATCAAGAAAAGGTGGGTACAATAAGAATGGGGGCATAATGAAAATTGTAGATCATAACCACGGGCCAGTTTTTAATCAGAATGGCGTATTCAGTTCTCAGGAATCCTGAGGATAAAGCTGATCTCATTGATGCTTGTCAAACCAGGATGAAGTACTTGGGCAAGGTTCAGAATATGAGAGGCTTTTCAGAATTTATGTTTAGAGATCAGCCAGTAGGCACACAGATGCAGTAGGCGGAGAGGATAGGTCAAGGCTCTGTATTGGTTTCACATGAGTCTTGGCAACAGCAATATACACTGGCTGGTGCAGAGTCTAGAGAGGCATACTGTATTGTCTGTATGCTACTTGTATGTCCCAGAATGTGTCTGGTGTGGTAGACAGTAATTTCTTCTTGGTGAGGGGCAAAGGGAGACATTCTCACTGGGAGAAATAAGTATACTGGTGGCAAGCCTGGAATAGGATTCTGTAATGCAGTGTTGGGAATGGTAACAGTGTTGGGAAAGGTAACATTTTAATGCTTGTACCACTTGGGTGGTAAGTCTTTGGTTAAGGTAGCTTCTTAAGTACAGAACAGTTGTAGGCCAGTATTATTTATTATTATTGTTACAGACAGGTGTCTCAACTCGATTTAAAATGTTAATTCTTAAAATAGTAACACTTATTTTCTGATATGTATTCCGCATAATACATCCTAAAAAACTGCAGACAGTAAAACTTGAGTATCCTTCACATTTCTGTTGACTGGCCTCTTCCTCTGAGCTGTTCTTTTTCTATCAGTTCCTTGTATCTCCCTCCAGACTGTATCTTTGCACATACGGTTTTTTATATAAATATGGATGGGCCTCTCAGGTAGCGCTGGTAGTAAAGAATCCACCTGCCAGTGCAGGAGATTCAAGATATGTGAATTTGATCTCTGAGTCAGGAAGATCCCCTGGAGAAATGGCACCATACTCCAGTATTCCTGCTGGAAAATTCCATGGACAGAGGAGCTTGGTGAACTACAGTTCATGCGGTTGCAAACAGACACAGCTGAACACACACATCGTTTTTTTAAAACCCAAAGATTAGCACATTATATACTGTTGGCACATACCTTAATATTATATTTTCACTATCTTTGCACATTTAATATAATATATAGATAGTGTTTCTCAAAGGGACGCTGTTGCCATTCAGGTGGGAGAATTAGCTGTGTGCACTGTCCTCTGACTCGTAGCTTCCTTACCTCCACTTTTCTACCGACTAAATGCCAGTAGTGTCTTCCAGTCATTTTAAATTATTATATATGTTTCCTCTGTTCTTCTCTTCTTCCACTGCATTCTACTCATTCAGTTATTCCTTTCTATAACTGGTGGCCTAGGTGTATCTTGTATTTTTCAAATCTCTTACTGTATTTGATAGGGCCTGTAACCTTCTTCTGTTAATTTTGGGTTCTATAACTATTCCTGATAGCTGTTTCTCCTTTCTTTTAATGCTACATAATCTGTTGTAAGTTTTGATTGAATTGTGTCTGCTATGGGTCAAGGCTGTATATTGTCACCCTGCTTATTTAACCTATATGCACAGTACATCATGCCAAATGCCAGGCTGGATGAAGCACAAGCTGGAATCAAGGTTGCCAGGAGAAATATCAATAACCTCAGATATGTAGGTGTTACCACACTTAGGACAGAAAGCAAAGAGGAACTAAGGAGCCTCTTCATGCAGGTGAAAGAAAAGAGTGAAAAAGCTGCCTTAAAACTCAATATTCAAAAACTAAGATCATGGCATCCGGTCACTTCATGGCAAATAGATGTGGAAACAATGGGAACAATGACAGACTTTCTTTTCTTGGACTCCAAAATCACTACAGNCGTAGGTGTTACCACACTTAGGACAGAAAGCAAAGAGGAACTAAGGAGCCTCTTCATGCAGGTGAAAGAGAAGAGTGAAAAAGCTGCCTTAAAACTCAATATTCAAAAACTAAGATCATGGCATCTGGTCACTTCGTGGCAAATAGATGTGGAAACAATGGGAACAATGACAGACTTTCTTTTCTTGGACTCCAAAATCACTACAGATGGTGACTGCAGTCATGAAATGAAAAGATGCTTGCTCCTTTGAAGGAAAGCTGTGACAAACCTAGACAGCATATTAAAAAGCAGAGATTATTACTTTGCCAACAAAAGGCCATCTAGTCAGAGCTATGGGTTTTCCATTAGTCATGTATGGATGTGAGAGTTGGACCATAAAGAAGGCTGAGCACCAAAGAATTGATGTTTTTGAACGGTGGTGTTGGAGAAGACTGTTGAGAGTCCCTTGGACTGCAAGGAGATCAAACCAGTCTGTCCTAAAGGAAATCAACCCTGAATGTTCACTGGGAGGACTGAAGCTCCACCTCCAGGACTTTGGCCACCTGATACGAAGAGCTAACACATTGGGAAAGACCCAGATGCTGTGAAAGATTGAAGGTGGGAGAAGGGGACGACAGGACAAGATGATGGCATCACCGACTCAATGGACATGAGTCAGAGCAAGCTCTGGAAGATGATGAAAGATGGAGAAGCCTGGAGTGTTGCAGTCCATGGAGTGGCAAAGAGAGACGTCTGAGCACCTGAGCAACAACAGCAGTGGGTCTGCTTACTGGTTAAGAATGCCAGAAACACCTGCAAAGTCATGTACATTTTTAAGATGCACAGGACAAAAAATGTTATGGCTCTCATCTTGGAATTTTTTTTTCCTGGCCACACTGTGTGACCTATATGATCTTAGTTCCCCAACCAAGGATCAAACCCATGCCTTCTTCCATGGGTGTGCTAAGTCTTAACTACTGGACTGCCAGTGAAGTTCTTTTTGTGGTTCTTGTAATTGAACAGATAACTTTAGAAAGGCATAAGAGAATGCTGTTTCCATCTTTCAGTTGTAGTTCAGGAGAAACTTTTCAATTGGAGGAGAATGAAATTGTAAGGCAAATATTCTAATATAGTTTTCATTGGTGTCTTTTGTAAGATATATATTCAGTTCAGTTCAGTTCAGTCGCTCAGTCATGTCCGACTCTTTGCGACCCCATGAATCGCAGCACACCAGGCCTCCCTGTCCATCACCAACTCCTGGAGTTTGCTCAGACTCACGCCCATCGAGTCAGTGATGCCATCCAGCCATCTCATCCTCTGTCATTCCCTTCTCCTCCTGCCCCCAAACCCTCTCAGCATCAGAGTCTTTTCCAATGAGTCAACTCTTCACATGAGGTGGCCAAAGTACTGGAGCTTCAGCTTTAGCATCATTCCTTCCAAAGAAATCCCAGGGCCGATCTCCTTCAGAATGGACTGGTTGGATCTCCTTGCAGGAATTTGAGATTCTTATTTACTTTAAAAAGGATTCCAAAGAAGTTTGCTTTTAGAAATCTCTGTCAGGGCTTCTCTGGTGGCTTAGTGGTAAAGAATCTGCCTGCCAATGCAAGAGACATGAGTTCGATCCCTGATAAAGGAATATCCCACATGCCGCAGAGCAGCTGAGCCCATGCGCCACTATTAAGCTTGTATTCTAGAGCCTGGGAGCTGCAGCTACTGAAGCCCCAGTGCCCAAGAACCCTTCCTGCCCAGCAAGAGAAGCCACCACAATGAGAATCCTACCCCCTGCAATGAAGAGTTGCCCCCACTTGGCATAACTAAAGAAGAGCCCGTGCAGCAACGAATACCACTACAGCCAAAAATAAAATTATGAAAAAAGAATTTCTGTCAGTGAAAGATGTCTTTACAATGATAGAGAACTTGTCACAAACATCATATTCAGTGATTGAAATAATGTTGAAGCACAGGGAACTGCCCCATGTCAGGGATTTTTGAGAAGCATTAAATACAAATTAGGACAGAACATAAAATATACTTTAAAAAATCATACACAGGTTTATCTTTAGGAGTGTCAGGCTTGAGAGAGGGGAACCTAGTCTGTGCTTAGGTGAGAGGGTAAAGGAAGGAAAAGAGGGTTCTTGGGTCAAGAAAAGGTGTCATGTTCTGACAGAAACCAAGAATAAGAGAAACTACTTTCATGAGAGAAAAGAAACCTTTTATTTTCTAATTAGAGAGGACAAAATTTAGTGATTGAGTTTTGATATTTCCCATTTTGTCTGTGGCTGTTGGTGGCAATGTTAGGGAGTGGAATTGAAGAGAGCTGGAAGACTTGGGACGTTTTGAAAAGTGTGTGTGTTGTGGGAAGAAAGGAGACATAAGGGAAGTAGCTGTGGAGTGGGATTGGCAATCCTCTCAAAAAGGAAGATTTTTGTGTAAAGGAGTTGGAGCTAGAGGACAAACTTACAGTTATTGTATCTTGTCTGGGATTCTAGAAATGGTTTGGGTGAAGCTGCAAATAAAATGTAGATGAATGAAGGCTGTGGCTTGTTGAATGTCATGCATTACTACTGAGATACTATTCTGTAATGTTTCTAACAGAGAACATCTGAAAATAGATTCCCAAGCTTATATATGTATATTTTTAATCTTTTGGTGTCTCTTTCTCCATTTGACAGTATGTGGTGTTTCTTTTTCTTTTATCATTTAAGGAAGAACTTCACATGTCACTTTCAAAACTGAACAATGAGTATGAAGTAGTTAAAAGTACAGCTGCAAGGGACATGGATTTGGATTCAGAATTATGTGATTTAAGACGAAATTTGGAGGCAAAGGAACAAGAACTCAATCAGAGCATTAATGAAAAGGAAATACTAATAGCTGAGTTAGAAGAATTGGATAAACAGAACCAAGAGGCTACAAAGGTAACTATTAAATATATTTTATATTAAAGACAGTGAAGGAGTAAATTCTACTCAGTAGACTGAACATTGGGTTAATAAGCAATACTGATGTGATTTAATTTCTGTGATTTGATCAGTATTTTAGTGATACCCTAGTTACAGAGGTTGTCAGACTTTTGTAAAGTTTAGATAGTAGATATCTGACTTTGTATGCCATGTAGTCCTCTCACTTGCAACTGCTCAACTCTGCTGTCGTCATATGCAAATGAATGAGCCTGGCTTTGTTCCATTAAAGCTTTATTTACAAAAACAAGCAGGTGTGATTTGGCCTGTGGGCTATAGTTTGTTGTCTCCCTGCTTCCGTGTTTGAGTTGAAAGTCACCAACCTATCATCTATCTTCTTTCAAGTTCTAACCTCTGAAAAAGTAGATTTGCTGCAAGATAATTAGTAAATAACTTTGTTAGGAATTTTTTAAAAGTTGCTTTAAGAAGGATTAGAAATGTCTAAGAATTATTCTATTATATATGACATTTTTTTAAAGTTTTCTTTAGGTATTAAAATGAGAATATTTAAAGTTACTGTGCAAATTACTTTTTCTTTCAGCACATGATTTTGATCAAAGATCAGCTATCAAAACAACAAAACGAGGGAGATAATATCATCAGTAAACTGAAAAAAGATCTAAATGATGAAAAAACCAGAGTTCATCAGCTTGAAGATGATAAAATGAACATTACTAGAGAGTTAGATGTGCAAAAAGAAAAGTTAATTCAAAGTGAACTGGTACTAAACGATTTACATTTAAGCAAGCAGAAGCTTGAGGATAAAGTAGATGATTTAGTAGACCAGCTAAATAAATCACACACACAAAATCTAAGTATCCAGAAGGAGAACTTTGAACTTCAGGAACATATGAAACAAAAGGAGGAGGAGCTTTCTAGAGTCAGGGATGAGTTAACGCAGTCTCTTAATCAAGACTCTGACAGTCATTTTAAGGATAACTTACTTAAAGAAAGGGAAGCCGAAGTCAGAAACTTAAAGCAAAATCTTTCAGAAATAGAACGCCTCAATGAAAATTTAAAGAAAGTTGCTTTTGATCTCAAAGTGGAAAATGAAAAGTTGAATTTAGCATGTGAAGATGTTAGACATCAGTTGGAAGAGTCTCTTGCAAGTAACAGTCTGATTGCTGTGGAAAAAAATGCCATTGTGGAGGCTCTAAAGCTGGAGAAAGAACAGTTAGAAGCAGAATTGTGTCAGGCTGAAAAGAGGTTGTTGGAAGAAGCTAGCAAGTATGAGCAAACCATTGAAGAATTGTCCCATGCACGTCATTCGAGCACC
Source organism: Neotragus moschatus (assembly GCA_006410615.1). Lineage (NCBI taxonomy): Eukaryota > Metazoa > Chordata > Mammalia > Artiodactyla > Bovidae > Neotragus > Neotragus moschatus. The sequence continues at coordinate 3,694,704 of SJYA01002930.1, read as the reverse complement.
GCTGCATTACAGTTGGACCATGAACGTTTAATTAAACTCAATCAAGAGAAGGACTTTGAAATAGCAGAACTCAAAAAGAATATTGAGCAGATGGCAACTGACCATAAGGAAACGAAGAAAATTTTGTCATCTAGTTTAGAAGAGCAGAAGCAATTGACCCAACTTGTAAATGAGAAAGAAATTTTTGTTGAAAAGCTTAAAGAAAGAAGTTCAGAGCTTCAGGAGGAATTAAATAAATATACTCAGGCCCTAAGAAAAAATGAAATCTTAAGACAAACCATAGAGGAAAAAGACAGAAGTCTTGGCTCCATGAAAGAAGAAAACAGTCATCTGAAAGAAGAGCTGGAACGACTGAGGGAACAGCAGAGCCGAGCTGCACCGGTGGCTGAACCCAAAACCCTTGATAGTATTACAGAGCTAGAATCCGAGGTAAATCAGCTGAATATAATAAAGGATAATCTTGAAGAGGAAATAAAGCAACATCAAAAGATCATTGAAGATCAAAACCAGAGTAAAATACAGCTGCTTCAGTCTTTACAGGAGCAGAAGAAAGAAATGGATGAGTTTAGGTACCAGCATGAGCAAATGAGCACCACACACACCCAGCTCTTTTTAGAGAAAGATGAGCAAATTAAGAATTTGCAAAAGACAATTGAACAAATCAAAACCCAGTTGCATGAAGAAAGACCGGACGTTCAAACGGAGAGTTCTGATATTTTTCAAGAAACAAAAGTTCAAGGCCTTAGTATAGAAAATGGAAGTGAGAAGCACGATTTATCTAAAGCTGAAACTGAAAGATTAGTGAAAGGAATAAAAGAACGAGAGTTGGAGATTAAACTTCTAAATGAAAAGAATATATCTCTGACTAAACAGATTGATCAGCTGTCCAAAGATGAGGTTGGTAAACTAACTCAGATTATCCAGCAGAAAGACTTGGAGATACAAGCTCTTCATGCTCGGATTTCTTCCACTTCCTATCCCCAGGATGTCGTTTACCTTCAACAGCAGCTGCAGGCCTATGCTATGGAGCGAGAGCAGGTGCTGGCTGTTTTGAATGAGAAGACTAGGGAGAATAGTCATCTCAAAACAGAATACCACAAGATGATGGATATAGTGGCTGCCAAGGAGGCAGCCCTCAATAAGCTGCAAGATGAAAATAAAAAACTGTTTACAAGATTTGAAAGTAGCGGCCAAGATATGTTTAGAGAGACCATTCAGAACTTATCCCGTATCATTCGAGAAAAGGACATTGAAATCGATGCGTTAAGTCAAAAATGTCAGACCTTATTGACAGTTTTACAAGCATCCAACGGTGGGAATGAGGTTGGAGGTGTTAATAGTAATCAGTTTGAGGAGCTCCTACAGGAACGAGATAAGCTGAAGCAGCAGGTCAAGAAGATGGAAGAGTGGAAGCAGCAGGTGATGACCACAGTGCAGAACATGCAGCACGAGTCTGCGCAGCTGCAGGAGGAGCTTCACCAGCTCCAGGCCCAGGTGTTGGTGGACAGCGATAACAGCTCTAAGTTACAGGTGGACTACACCGGCCTGATCCAGAGCTATGAGCAGAACGAAACCAAGCTCAAAAATTTTGGTCAGGAATTAGCACAAGTTCAGCACAGCATAGGGCAGCTTTGCAATACCAAAGATCTTCTTTTAGGAAAACTTGATATTATTTCACCGCAGCTCTCCCCTGAGTCATCGACTGCTTCTCAGACAGCAGAGTCTCTTAGAGCAGTTAAGTCTGATGTGTCGAGTGAGTCTTCCAAACAAGAAATAGAAGAGCTGAGAAGGTCCCTGGAGGAGAAGGATGCGACAATTAGAACTCTCCAGGAGAATAATCACAGGTTGTCTGATTCGATTGCTGCTTCCTCAGAGGCAGGGAGCAAAGAGCACGGACAGACTGATTCAGAAATGAAGCTGCTGAAGGAGAAACAGGAGAGCTTACAAAAGTCACTGAAGGAGAAAGACCTCTTGATCAAAGCCAAAAGTGATCAGTTACTTGCTTTGAATGAAAATTTCACCAACAAAGTGAATGAAAATGAACTTTTGAGGCAAGCAGTAACGAACTTGAAGGAGAGGACGTTAATTTTAGAAATGGATATTTGTAAACTAAAGGGGGAAAATGAAAAGATAGTAGAAACCTCCAGGGGAAAGGAAACAGAGTATCAAGCATTACAGGAGACTAATATGAAGTTTTCTATGATGCTGAGAGAAAAAGAATTTGAGTGCCATTCACTGAAGGAGAAGGCTGTAGCTTTTGAGCAACTACTGAAAGAGAAGGAGCAGGTATGTTTTGGATGGTGTGTTGTGGAAGGAGGCTTGGGGGTGGAGGAGAAATTTTAGTGTGCTGCTTTATTCATGTCATCTTTAAAGGGGAAGGTGAGTTTGTTCATTTAGAAATATGTACTTCAAAGCATTGTGCTTCGTTCTAAATGAATCTTCCTCAGAGGCATCTGAGGAAAAGTTTTTCCCCAGATTACTAGATAGTTCCAGTGATGTGTAGTGCTAGATTAATTTCTTTATGGTCTAAGTAGAAAAAAAGAGTTTAGAAGCAGTTTTCCATTAGAAAGTAGAAATATGTTACAAGAGAGAACTTGGACATTACTGCATTTTAGTCACATTTTAGGCATATTTCAGTAACTCCTGGCTTTAGAGCTTCTTGTATATTAAAGGAAGTTATGTGAAGTACATGCCACATCTCTGACAGTGATCTGAAGTAAGAAATACGTTTTACATTGTGACACAGTAAGCTTGTGTGTGAGGAACACGGAAGCACAAGTTTCAGGAATCAGAAATTACCCTCATTACATGTGATGCTCTGTTAAAAACAAGTTCTGTATGACCCATTAAATTGACTTTTATGAATTATTCACAGCCTGGTATTCAAAAAGCATTAGCCACGAATAGTACTTTTCACATAGTGAACTCAGTAGTTATTCTAATCCTAGCTGTACCACTGATGTGACTTCAGGTATGTTTTGACTTTATTGGGTTGTTTATTCAACCATAAAATGAAAGGTTGTATATCGGTTAAGGTGTCAGTACTTTTTTGATACATTTAAATTTTTACATGGCAGTTGATGTTAGATTTTGATAAGAATGTGAAGACCTAGTACATCTTACTATGATCAAAGCTATGGGCTCTTTTGGTGTAAGGCCTTTTCACTCTGATTTCTATACTCAGTAGTAGAAATTTGGAAAAGAAATGAGGCAGAACAATGGAATATTCAAAAAGTGCTTCTTGAGTGCTTACATGCTACCAGGCACAACAAAATAACATCTTTTGCCAATTAAATTCTCTTTTAAGAATCTCACATTAAAGCTCGGGAATGCTTTTATGTAGTTTTCACTTAATAAGAAAAGTCTTAACGTCATCTTCCCCTTCTTTGTCATCTAATTGAGTAAGTACACTGATGTGTTGAGGTGTGTTCCTCCTTTCAGGAGTAGCTTCTTAGCTTTTATGGTACTGGTCTGTAATCCATATTAAAAAGACAGTCAGAGGGTAGAAGCTTTCTATTGCTCACGAGCCAAATTTGTGTGTAACCATTAAGAGCTGGTAGGAGTATAATAGGGGAATGGAGGTCAGTAGGTATTCATTTTTCATGTGTTTTTCCTATTGCATGATAGTTTTAGCATCTCATACAATCTATTTTATTGACTTTATAGATCCAAAGTATGCAGATTTAATTAAGGTTCACCTATCTTTCAGGAAGCTTTCCTAAGTCAGTTAAGTTGTACTTAAGCATGTATTGTATTGAAGTTAATTAGCATAAACTAATTTCTTATAATACCCTATATAATTGAAGAGTGACTTTATTATATTTTTAATGTAATAAATAGCATTTTTTTTTTAGGGATAAAGTTGTGTTCTCAACAGGAGATCTTCAGCTCTTTAATTTTCAAGCATTTTTACTTCCTCTAGTATGAAAAAAAATTTAACTGAAAAACTATTTGAAAAATACTGGCTCCCTTTTCAGTGAGGGGGTGTTGAGATAAAAGGAACAGATGGTTTTATGTTTTGGTTTTGATGATTTACCTTGAGGGACGTGTAATTTATTCTTAAAGAAATGGAAAGTTTACATGAAAATGTAAAAATAATACCAATCTATTAATAGATTCAGACAATATGCGTATTTCATACAGAGAAAAGAATCGGCTGTAAACAGGCTGACACTTTTTTGTGCTTTTTAGAATTCCAGCTATCATCTTAAATTCACAGCCCTGCTTTTGCAATGAAAGTTTTTAATATATTGTGCTTGTAAGGAATGCATTCAGGAATAAATTTTCACAGCAGTCTAGCAAGATATCATTCCTGAGTTGCTTTCATTAAACTGTTGCCAAAATGTTCTTTTAAAATAGACTGTGCATGTGAAATGACTTCCCTTTTTTCTCCTCTGCCAGCAACTTGGCACTGTTACTTCCCTAAGAACAGTTGTGTATGCTTGATAAATGCTGGCAAGTACGTGTGCATGTGCGCACGTGCACACACACACACACACACTTTTGGGCAATTTGGGGGTTTGTGTACACTTTGTTGTGTAGGATAAATTTGAGGAGATTGTGTCCTTTGAGTCCTTTTTTAAAGCATTTAAATAAAATTTTTTCTTTAAGAATAGTTTTAGATTATTAAAAAGTTGAAGAGATAGAGCCTTCCCATATACCTCACACTCAGGTTCCCTTATTTTTAACATCTTTATGTTACTGTGGTACCTTTACTACAAATAAGGAACCTATTTAGATAAATTAATACTTTATTTGAAGTTTCTCCGTTTTTTAGCAGATACCCTTTTCTTATTCCAGGGTCCCATCCAGAATACATTGTATTGAGTTATCATGTTTCCTTAGACTCCTTTGGACTGTAATGCTTTCTCAGACTTTCCTTGTTTTTGATGACTTTGACATAGTTAACTGAATTTTTAAATTATTTAATGAAGAAATGTCTTTTTTAAATGTATTTTTCTTTAAAGCTAAAATTATTTCTTTCCAAAAGGGCAAGACTGGGGAGTTAAATCAGCTTTTGAATGCAGTTAAGTCAATGCAGGAAAAGACAGTTATGTTTCAACAAGAGAGAGACCAAGTCATGTTGGCCCTGAAACAGAAACAAATGGAAAACACTGCTGTGCAGAATGAGGTATACTTTCACTTTAAAGAAGCAAAATCTTAAAAACTGCTAAGTAAGAAAACTGCGACGATTATCAAGTAAAATGAGTTTCTCCATTAGCTGATTTTTGTCTTAGTCTTACTCTGATGTGCTTTAGTGGGCTTTTGATCTCCCAAAGTGCATTGTTTCAGTTTGCAGGCAGAAACCGTGATCTAATCATTATAGTGTATACCTAAAATTAGTTAGACCTCAAGAAAGGAACTAGATGGCATATCTTGGATATGTAAAAAAATTTCCAGCTTGTAAAGTATTAAAAAAAAAAAAAGGTTTACTGAAAAAAGTGGCCTGTCACAAAAAGCTTAGTACTTTGTAGTTTTATTTTTTAGTATAGCCAACATAGGGAATGAGATCTTACAAAATAAACCTTCCGTATTCAAGATGATTTCAGGAGAATTTTTTTCCTAGCACAAATGTCTCTTGCAATATGAGAAAGTAGTATACAATTAATGCACTTCAGTAATGGAGAAAAGATTTAATAACAGAGTGGCATGTCGGAGGGAAAGGGGAGAGATTTTAAAGGAGGAACGATAAATGGGATGTCCTCTGCCTAGGTTCAACATTTACGTGACAAAGAATTACGCTTGAACCAGGAGCTGGAGAGATTGCGTAACCATCTTTTAGAATCAGAAGATTCTTATACCCGTGAAGCTTTGGCTGCAGAAGACAGAGAGGCGAAACTAAGAAAGAAAGTCACGGTATTAGAGGAAAAGCTAGTTTCATCCTCCAATGCAATGGAAAATGCAAGGTAACTTTTTCTTTTTCTTTTTTTTTTAGTGTTAACATTAACTGAACACGTCCTGAGTGTTAGACTCTATAAGAGTTTTTCATATGTTACCTCATTTTATTCTCACAGAATTCATCAGCTCCATTTTACAGACTAAAAAAGTGAGGGTAAAGAGATTTAGTTACCTTCCCAATATCAGGGACACAAAGTACATGTGTAGTTCTCTCACTTGGGTTTGTAACCCTTATCCAGATTTGGCATTCAGTTAAAGCTTCTCTGAATCTTAGTTGTTATCCTAGTTAAGTCCTTCTCATCATTTTAGGAGGCTAGGCCTAAATTCTGACCAATTAATTATCTTTCCCAAGTTTTCCAGTAACTAATTTATGTGATTTAATGCCATCCTTCGCCCCAGGCCATGCACTACAGCTTGCAGGATCTCAGTTCCTGGGATTGAACCTGGCGCCGGAAGTGAAAGCGTGGAATCCTTACCACTAGGTCACCAGGGAACTCCCCCGTGATTTAATTTTTAATCAAGTGATCTAAAGTTGGCCAAAGTGTGGATGTTAGAATAAAAGATGTAACCTGTGAAGGCCTAAGTCAGTGTGAATTAACTGCAGGCTTACTAGAACTTTTCAGTGACCAGGTCCCTGCTTACATATTTTTCAGTTTTATTTCTCTCCATAAGTTTTTTTTTCCCTTTTTACAAAATATATGTTTTCCACTTCAAGAAAATCACATAATCCAAAAGCACTTACAGCCACAGTCTCACTACCCAGAAACAGTGGTTTTTTTGTGCCTTTGAATGCTTCTGTATATGTGTATATGTATTGTATATTATTTTCCTAAAGCAAAATGGTTGAGATCATACTGTTTATACTGTCTTGTAGCCTGCTTCTGTCAGTTAATAATAGGAATATCAGTACACATTACGCTACGTGTTTCTGCAGTATCATTTATGGCTGCATAGTATACCATTATTGTATTTGCCATATTTTCTTTAAGGCATTCATTTATTATTGATCATTTAGAATGTTCCAACTTCTCAGGATTACTAAGAGCGCTGTTTTGATAACCCAAAATAGACATTTTTGTGTTGATGATCGATTATTTCCTTAGTGTAAATTTTGAAAAATGGAAATTCTGGTTTGAAGGGCATTTTTAAAACATTTGAAATATACTGCCAAATAATCTTCCAGAAAAATCATATCTGTATTTCTGTTAGTTGTATGTGCGTCTTTTAATCTTTTTACTGTCTATGACATGGAGAGAAATACAAGGATATAGTAGATATTACCTCTGTCTGCAAAGACAATATAGGATAATACTTCTGAGGGCAAACTCCTTACCCCTTTTGTTGGATATATTATTGTACCTTCAGACTCAGAAGAACTTGTTTAAGATAAGAATTAAAGCAGTGAGTGAACATTTGTGTATGTTTTTCACATTGGCAGAAAAAAACATGCTCCATCTATAAAATCGATCATCTTTCAATATCAGGCCATTATTTTTTCTAATTAAAAGTTGCTGGTTTCTGCCTGTTTTTGTTTGCCATTCACAGCAACTGCCAAAATAGTCTTCCTTAGGTAGGCCTGTGATCTTGTCGCTCCTCTTTCAAAACCACGGTAGTTTCTTCATGATTTGGGCACAGGCTGTCTACCTCCTTAGCCTTATTTCTCACTGTGATCTTCATCCAACCAAACTCTATTACTCACTTCTTCAGATAGAGCTGTTTTCCTGCTTTCTTTGTGAAAAGAGTGGGCCTGATCCCTAACCGTTTTTTTGTTAATCTCACTCATTCTTCAAATAGCACTTCCTTCATAAAGAATTCTTTGGTTAGGACCCCACTCCTCAAATCTAAAATCAAACCCTAGTGTGATGTTTGAGTCTTCGATAGAGCACTTGTATTTTACTTAGGAGTATCGGTAATTGTTGACCTGCTTTGCGCTTTCTCCCACCCAGTGAAGTGTCAAGTTACTGGGGGGTAGAAATGATGCCATCTATTTTACACCCTTCCCACAGTGTACATTCTTATACATAGTTTCATAGCTGTCCAGTAAATATTTGGTGTATAAGTAACTCAAATCTATAAAATAAGGTTGTGGTGTTTTGAGCCCTTAACAATAGTAATATCTTGTATTTGTCAACATTTTGAATGATATCACAGTTCATTTCATCCTTACAATTGAGTGATTTGCTACTAGGCAAAGTTGAATAAAGTCAAGGGACAGAAGAGGGGATTTAAGTCCTCTGGTTATCAGTTTACTGCTCTTTCCACAAGAGGGTGCTGTTGGGTAAAGTTTCTTCAAAGTGAGCTGCTCTTAATTGGCTTTATTGGGCTGCTCTGAATAAGAATGTAACTGGCTGGGTATTGAAAACCTAGGAAAGGCTATTACAGTATTTTGTATGTAATAATTATACATTAAAGAAGTATCTCATGACATAAGCCTATAGGTGTTTTGTAAATCTCTTTTGATTTATTATTGGGGACAAGGGTAGGGATTATTTAATATAAACAGAAAGATGATAGTAAAACTTAATTAACTCATAATTAGGGTAGTAAATCAATGTGATAGCCTTTGGAAATTTGTTAGTTCACTGGATTGCAAGTGCTAAAAACAAAGGGGTATAGAATCCATTGCTTGTTAGGTTGGGAGCTGGACAAAATGACTTCCAAAATCCCTTATAACTTGCCTGTATAAGTTTATGATAAATTACACCTTAAGAGTTTTAGCCTGGAAACAAAAGTTGCAGGCTATTTGTGAATTTTCTTACGCTGACATTTCTTGATCAGCACAATTCTGTTTAAAGTGACTGCTGTTTGTTCAAAGTCACCTTCACAGGAAGGATGACTGATTTAACCAAAGCAGAGAGAGCAAAGATCAGAAGAACTCTTCAAGTTTGTTTGAAATCTAACTTGAATGCAGTGAAAGGTAGGGAAGGTCAGATTCATAGAGACAGAAAGTAGATGGGTAGTGCCCGGTGGGGAGGGGAAGTTATTGTTTAATGGGCATGGAGTTTCTGCTTAGGAAGAGGGAAAGTATTCGAAAGATGGTTGGTGGTGATTGTTACACAGCCATGTGAATGTACTTAGGACTGCTGAACTGTACACTAATAAGTGATCAAAATGGTAAATGTTATGTGTATTTTACCACACAAAAAAAACAGAGGGAAGAGGTTTCATCTCCTTAAAGTATCTGAATACTTTGAATATAACTTGCGCTTAGTGCAATAATATGTAGGGAGGATATTTCATCTTGTTAAAGTTTTCAAACAGATAGAAACAGTGTTACTTTTATTCTTTCTGTTCAAAGCCATCAAGCCAATTTACAGGTAGAGTCGTTGCAGGAACAGTTGAATATGGTATCCAAGCAAAGGGATGAAACTGCACTGCAGCTTTCCCTGTCTCAGGAACAAGTGAAGCAGTACGCGCTGTCCCTCTCCAACCTCCAGATGGTCCTGGAGCACTTCCAGCAAGGTCAGTTGTATAGCCAGTCTTTCAGTGAAGAAAAGTCATTGTCCGGTTGACCCTTGAACAATGCGTGGATGCTGACCCCATTCCCCGCCATTGAAAATCCACGTATAACTTGAGTCCCCCCAAACTTAACTCCACTGTTTTTTTGGCTGCTGGGTGGCATTCAGGGATTTTAGTTCCCCAACCAGGGATTGAACCTGTGCCCCCTGCAGTGGAAGAGTGGAGCCCTAACACTGGACTGCCAGGGAATTCCCTAGCCCCCACACTTAACTCCTAATAGCCTGCTGTTGACCAAAAGCATTACTGATATTGTAAATAGTCAATTAACACATTTTTATATGTTGTGTATACTATAAAGGCAATGGCAACCCACTCTAGTACTCTCGCCTGGCAAATGCCATGGATGGAGGAGCCTGGTAGGCTACAGTCTGTGGGGTCGCTAGGAGTCAGACATGACTGAGCGACTTCACTTTCACTTTTCTCTTTCATGCATTGGAGAAGGAAATGGCAGCCCACTCCAGTGTTCTTGCCTGGAGGATCCCAGGGACGGCCAAGCCTGGTGGGCTGCCATCTGTGGGGTTGCACAGAGTCAGACATGACTGAAGTGACTTAGCAGCAGCAGCAACAGCAAACAATATACTGTATTCTTACAATAAAGGAAGCTAGAGAAAAGAAAATGTTATCAAAAAAATCATAAGGAAGAGATAATACATTTACTGTACTGTATTTATTGATACAATAAGTTTATGTTACCTGTTTATAAGATAAATTGTTTGCCTGTTAGTGCCTACATCAGTATTCTCTTGNGCAACAGCAAACAATATACTGTATTCTTACAATAAAGGAAGCTAGAGAAAAGAAAATGTTATCAAAAAAATCATAAGGAAGAGATAATACATTTACTGTACTGTATTTATTGATACAATAAGTTTATGTTACCTGTTTATAAGATAAATTGTTTGCCTGTTAGTGCCTACATCAGTATTCTCTTGTATGATAAGAAAAACACTGTAAACGTTATATATACTACTAACACTAGATATCAAAAATGAAATGTGTGAAAAAGAAATTCATATTTATAGGTATAATGATTCATGATTGATAATGACCCCATTGCTTTATGACCATATTGATAATGACCATATTGCTTTATGATAGCCTAGCCTTTACACTAATAAATGGTTATAAAGTTTTTATGGTATACAATAATATGGTCATATTCATAATATAGTATTGGAAACTGTTACATTAAAAAAAAACACTTGTGATGATAGCCTGATATGCAGTTTTTCCAGTTACAAAAGAGGCATACCTTATGGTGGTGTGATTCTTTGGAAACAAAGTTATAGAACACTAAGAACACTAACACATTAAATTTATATTAATTATCACTCACCTTCTGCCTGTTATGATAGACTTGTTGTTCAGTTGCTAAGTCATGTCTGACCCTTTGTGACCCCATAGACTGCAGCACACGAGGCTTCCCTATCCTTTACTATGCCCTAGAGTTGATTCAAACTCATGTCCATTGAGTTGGTGATGCCATCCAACCATCTCATCCTTTGTTGCCCCCTTCTCCTGCCTTCAGTCTTTCCCAGCCTCAGGGTCTTTGTGAGTCAGCTATTTGCATCAGTGGCTAAAATATTGGAGCTTCAGCTTCAGCATCAGTCCTTCCAATGAATATTCAGGGTTCATTTCCTTTAGGATTGACTGCTTTGATTTCCTTGGTATCCGAGGGACTCTCAGGAGTCTTCTCCAGCACCACAGTTCTAAAGCATCAATTCTTTGGCATTCAACCTTCTTTATGGTCCTGCTCTCACATCCGTACATGACTACTGGAAAAACCATAGCTTTGACTACACGGTCCTTGGTCAGTTGGAGGTTGAATCCACTTTGAAGAGTTAATCATCAATAATTACTGGTTTGAAATATTGGTTAATTTGTTCTTAGCTGTTCATCTATACTTTAACTGCGTTTTCTCATTTGGGTGGAAAGTACCTTTCTAGACACATGGTAGTAATAGGACCTGGTACTGTGAATGGTACCCTGATAACCAAATACACTTTTTCACATCTACTTCCCATCCTTAGATTTACCCCCTTTAGATCATTCACGCATCCATTTGTTAGTTCATACATTCAGTAATTCCTGAGAATGAATGAACTGCTAATAGGGAGAAGGTGGTTAGAGGATGTGATGCTACTGAAGTAACGAAAGTCATAGTTTTGTGACTGAGCAAACCTTTACATTTGTACAGATGTACATATCAGGGTTACTACTGTGGTTGAAATTTTGAATTTTAAATGTAAGAGTTAAATGTACGAGTTTTGAATTTTAAATGTACAAGGTAGTGTGATAGTGGCTGAGGCCGTAGAGAAAGCTTTGCTAAAGAGGAAATACTGATACTTGAATAGAGTTCTGAAGGGAAGAGAAGTTTGCAAGATCTGGAGAAAGATTTAAGCAGAGGAAACTGATCTCATTANATGTAAGAGTTAAATGTACGAGTTTTGAATTTTAAATGTACAAGGTAGTGTGATAGTGGCTGAGGCCATAGAGAAAGCTTTGCTAAAGAGGAAATACTGATACTTGAATAGAGTTCTGAAGGGAAGAGAAGTTTGCAAGATCTGGAGAAAGATTTAAGCAGAGGAAACTGATCTCATTAGACAGAGGATGAGATGGCTGGATGGCATCACTGACTTGATGGACGTGAGTCTGCGTGAACTCCGGGAGTTGGTGACGGACAGGGAGGCCTGGCGTGCTGCGATTCATGGGGTCGCAAAGAGTCGGACACAACTGAGTGACTGAACTGAACTGAACATCACTACTAATGCATATATAATTTTCTTGTTGAGACATTTGAGCTATTAATGTTTTTGTTGTATTATTTAAGTTTCAGATGGTTTAAAATTATAATTTTATCACACAATTATAAAATGCTAATGTAACTTTTTTCTCTTTAGAGGAAAAAGCTATGTATTCTGCTGAACTAGAAAAGCACAAACAGCTTGTTACTGAATGGAAGAAAAAAGCAGAAAATCTGGAAGGAAAACTTGTGTCATTACAGGTTGGTTGAAATAATTTACTCTTGTGAATTTTATTATTCACAAAACAATTACTTGTACAGTTTTTCTCTTGGAAATAATCTGAACAATTAATTTAGTAAGTGTTGCTGGGACATATCAGTGAACAGGATACTAAGAATTTCCCTCGTGTGACTTATAGTTTAGAATAGACATAGCGAATATGAGACTTCCATTTTTAGCACAGGTGGGCATCTTAGAGATCATTTAAAAAACAGTGTATAATTTTGACTTTATAATTTTCTCTTTTCAACAAAATATATTGGGTACTGTATTTCACATGGATTAAAATAATGTATATTATCCCATTAGGTTTTTTTCTTTTGCAGACTAATTCTTTAAAATATTTTTCTCTTTGTTATTATTGCTATACATAAAAAAATGATATATAAGAAGTGAAATGAACCCTCGTATTGAAAAGATATTTCCTTTAATGGTTTGAAATTTTTACTAAATGTTGAGTGACTACAAAACAGTATTTACTCATTACTTTTTTCAACTTGAGTTTTATTACCAAAATGTCATGTTATCTTCCAGAAAATGATCAGCATAGAGGGTTACAAATTCATCTGAAATTTTCACATAAATAGTATTGTAGTCTAGGTTTTTCTTATTATAAACTTACTCATATGATATCTAGCATCTTATTTTCATTAAAATGTAAAAATATTAGGGCTTCTCTGGTGGCTCAGATGGTAAAGAATCTGCCTGCAGTGCAGAAGACCTGGGTTCCTCCTGGGTTGGAAAGATCCCCTGATGAAGGAGGAAAATGGCAGCCCACTCCAGTATTCTTGCTTGGAAAATCCCATGGACAGAGGATCCTGGTGGGCTACAATCCATAGGGTTGCAAAGAGTCGTACATGACTGCAGTGACTTAGCACACACACTAGGTGTTTTTTTTTTTTTTATAAACTTACTCTAGCATCTTATTTTCATTAAAATGTTGTTCTAGTATTAAATAACTTCTATTTGAGTCATGTTTTATGATCATGTCTTTGAGATTGGGGATAACATTAATTTAGAGGATTGTGCAAAACAATCTTTAGATAATATAGGAATAGCAATACAGCAAATACTCACATACTCACCATCTTGTACAGGAAATAGAATGTCACCCATTGAAGTTCCCTAAGCATCCCTCCACATCTCCTCCTCTCCTTAGCACCTTTTAGGCTTTTTATCCCCTTGTTTTCCTTTGTGGTTTTATTGAATATATCTGTGTCTTTTTATAATACATTGTTTGGATATATTATAAAATATTTTTAAACTGTATAAATGGAATTCTAAACTGTATGTAAATTGAATTCTTCTGAGACTTTTTTTTTGCTTAGTATTATTTTCATAAATTTCAGTCATATTACTATGTTAGAAGGTTCATTATTTTCACTGCTGTATTCATTGCATGAATATATAATTTATTTACCTATTTTATTGATAAAGGACATTTCCATTATCTGCTATACAAACGATGTGGTTATGAATTTCCTCGTTTATATCTCAACTCATTGGAAAAGACCCTAATGCTGGGAAAGACTGAGGGCAGGAAGAGAAGGGACAACAGAGGGTGAGGTGGTTGGATGGTGTCGCTGACTCAGTGGACACGAGCTTGAGCAAATCCAGGAGACTGCGAAGGACAGGAAAGCGTGGCATGCTGCAGTTCATGGGGTCACAAAAAGTTGGACACACACATGCAAAACAAATGAAAAGAGTCGAGCACAACTTAGTGACTGAACAGCAGTATCGTCTGGTGCACATACATAAGAGTTTGAGCTGTGTATCTTGATTGGAACTGCTGGGTCTTGGGATATATATGGGCAATTTCAGCTTTACTGGATTTGGTGGCAAATTGTTTTCTGAAGCATTTGTGATGATTTTCTCCTGCCAGTAGTAGTATGTGTTCTTGTTCTGTTAATACATCTCTGGAAACACTGCCATTACCAGAATTTTTAAAATTTTCGCCAGCGTGGTTGATTGCTGTTCGCTAAGTCATATCTGACTCTTTGTAACCCCATGGACTGCAGCTTGCCAGGCTTCCCTCTCCTTCACTGTCTCCTGGACTTGCTCAAACTCATGTCCATTGAGTTGGTGATATCATCTAACCATCTCATCCTCCTGCCCTCAGTCTTTCCCAGCTTCCTCCTTAGAGAAGGGAATGGCAAGCTACTCCAGTATTCTTGCCTGGAGAGCCCCATGAGCAGGATGAAAAAGCAGTGTGGTTGTTGAGAAGGGCTATCTATCTTAGGGTTTTAATTTGCATTTCTAATAGTGAGGTCTAGCATCTTTTAAAATGTTTATTCACCATTGGTGTTTACTTTCTGATCAGCTCATGAACACATTAAAAATTTATTTCATCTGATGCTTTTGTTTTCAGTGGGTCCAAAACATCTAGTCTGCTACTGTTATAAGTCTAGATCTTCTTTTTACACTGACTTTATTTTTAAAAATTTAAAATGTAATATATATTTAGAAAAATAACAAATCAGAAGAAACCGAGAGGGACTTAGTAAAGATAAAATTTGAAATTAATGAAATAAAACCCCCCAAAATGGTAAAATGAGTAGTGGAATCTAAACGTTAATTTTCAAAAACCTTTTAGTATAGTTTTAAGCTATAACAATTTCTTAAAAAATTATATTTTCTTAACTATAAATGCTGTGAGGTTAACAAATTCATTTGAAACTTTAAATTTATACTAAATTTAATCTTGTAGATTGCAAATGTTAGGTTTTTTAATTTAAAATTTTTTGTTTCAGCCTCTCTATGTATCAGTCAAGGTTCCGCCTGAGAAGCAGAACCAGTAGGGTGTGTATGTGTGTACACATATGTACACACACATATACATTGATATATATACTATATATGGATTAACACGTATGAGATTATTACATGAAATTGGTGATATGATTGTGGGGTCTGGCTAAACAAGTTGGAAATTCGCAGGTTTGATAGTATGGAAAGATCACATCATAGGCAGGCTGGAACTCACAGGCATGGGCCAAAGCTGTTGTCCCCAGGTGGTCAAGAATGTAAATCACAAACGGGATGAGCTGAAGTGGGCATGGGCTGAAGCTGCTGTCCGCAGGTAGAATTTGCTTCTCTTTTATAGAGAAAACCCAGTTCTAGTTTCAAGACATTTCAGCTGGTTCAGTCAGGCCCACCCTGATTATTCAGGATAATATGCCTTCCTTAAATTCAGCTGATTAGGAGCGTTTATTAGTTTTACAGACTATCTTCATAGCAACATCTACATTACCTTTGGATAACTGGGGACTAGCCTATCCAAGATGATACCACAAACGAAAAAGCTATCACACCCTGATTCAAGATGATGAAAGTGTGATCTCACATTTTTGCGGTTGAATCCTTTAGAATAACCAAGAAAATTGTGTAAAAGAACGATAGTGAGGAGGGACTTGCCTACTAAATGTTGACATAGAGCCGTAGATCAGTACCATATTGACTAGATCAGGAGACCAGAAGGAGATCCGGAAATGGAGCCCAGGTTACATGTGAGAATTTAAAACTAAATCCTAAACTACTTTCAATTTAATGGGGAAAAGAGTAGATTAACTAATAAACAGTGTTGGCACAACTGGCTATTTATACTGAAGAAAATAAAATTGGACCCTGTCTTACACTATATACAAAAGTAAATTCCAGTTGTATTCAAGCAAGGATTTCTTAACTGTGAGGGGTGCTGGAAGTCTGGAGCTGTTCTTGGCTGTTACAGTGACTAGGTGGATCCTCCGGCAAGTGGGTAGGGTCCAGGAATATCAAAAGCACTTCCCCTGAAAAATACTATTTTAAAAGGATTGTTGTTCAGTCACAAATTTGTGTCTGTTTGCCACCCCATGGACACGCAGCACACCAGGCTTCCCTGTCCTTCACTATCTCCCAGTTTGCTCACACTCATGTCCATTGAGGTAGTGATGCCATCCAACCATCTCATCCTCTGTCATTTATATCTTTAACTTTTGTATTTTAAAAATATAAATGTTACAAAAGAAAAATATTTTGCAAGAAAATCTAGAAGACCGCATGTGTAGTCCAGAGGCAGGGAGGAGCCTAACCTCAACTAAAACTGAAGAAGCAGAGTAGGACATGTTTGACTGTATCTGTAACACTGATGACAGAGTGTTCCTGTCTGCTCTACAAGGTGCTCTTACAAACTAGCTGATAAGAGAAGGACTTCTCGGTGGAAAAATGGGCAAGGTGTATGCAGACTTCTGCATGAGGGTAGTTCTGCATGAGCTGTCCTATAAACTTGAAAAAATGCTCAAATCCACTGGTATGTAGTTAGAGAAATAAAAATTAAAGTAATGAAGAAACATCACTTTTATACTCATCAGACTTGCAAAATTTAAAAGGACATTTGTTGCTGTGTTTCTTGACTTTTTTATCTTTTTCATAGTTTTTTCTCTTATTTTTGCCACCTTTAAAATTTTTGTCACCGTGTCATCTTTTAATAGCATTCTCTCTCCTTTATATATATATTTATATATAATTCCTCTGAAAGAGACATTGTGATGTTGTGAAATGTAGGTTTTATCTTTCATACTTACCAGTATCAAATGAAGTTGCCCAAGATCAGAGAAATAGAGCTTCATCAGCTGAAAGGGATTGATTGACTTTAAGCTGTCTTCCAGCTCTATAGTTTGTGAAGTAGTTTTTGCATGCTTCTTTTTAATGAACTTTTCTTCCTCAGGAACGTTTGGATGAAGCAAATGCTGCATTAGATTCAGCATCAAGACTTACAGAACAGTTAGATTTAAAGGAAGAACAAATTGAAGAACTTAAGAAACAAAGTAGGTTTTTCCTTTTTCTTTTCTCGTACAATACCAGTGTTGAATCAAGTGTGGTTTCCTGCCATGCATTGCTACAGTCGAGTGAGAACAACTTCTGTTAGAATGTGACTTCCATTTCTGTCCCCCACGATCAGATTACTTTGATTTGAATACGGCTCCCAGTGAAACCAGAGTCGTTAAGTTGGCCCTGGCTATCTGCTAGTTAGTTCTTCTGAATATTGAGGCTATTCAGTTGTGCTTTCTGCCACCTTGTTGACCATCCAAGGGATAGATTTGACTGAGTCAGCTTGTCACAGTGTGACTTTTCCCTGTTCAATCCATGTTCATCCTGCCTAAAGCTGTCTGATATGTTAAGGGAGGCAGTGTTTTTAAGTAAAAGAGTAACTTTTTGTGGAATGAATGTCTGCCTATAACTAGCATGTTATGATTATAGATGATGCTTTACATGTAGGCACTCATGTATTTTTTGATGCTTGTAAATTATCTCATAGGCCCTGTCAATTTCCTAGGGTGAGTCCTGTGTTTAGGATTATCAGTTGGGCCTCAGATAACCAGGTGATTCGTAGTGCTTTTGTTAACTCTGCCTGCTGACAGAGATGGCATGTCCTCATTTAATCTCTGATTTAATGGTCCCCAGGAAGTTGAAGCTATTCTATGGCTGCATTTAGTAGGTAATGATTAAAGATTATCAGAAGGGTGATGAGAACCTAGAAATGTGTCAGCTTCAGGGGGTGGGTTAAGAGCAGTAGTACCAAGGCATGTAATCAAGGAATTAAGAAGCACGTGAGATTGGAACAGGCAAAAGTGGAGATGGCACAGCACAAACACTGTCAGACAACAGAAATCGGTGACTTGGACATTAAGGAGGCGGGCAGACAAATCCCTGAACTGTGGATACCAAAGGACAAGCCAGATAGGTTGGCCTGAAACAGGCAGGAGACAGGAGATGAGGGACGGTTAGAAATAAAAAAAATACTAAGATGGAGAATGTGAAGTTGCATCCTTAAGGTCACTAATCTGAGGCAGATTAGTGCCCAACTAAAAGTCCTCTGTTCACTTTGTAAGACTTGGCCAGCCATGGAACTCTGAGTGTAATCGAGGGGCTGGAAACGTACCAGGAAACGGTTATATATTGGGTCTACATGGGCATTTTATATAAACATACTGTATTCTTTAGTCTTCTCATATTTTATTTACCCTTCACAAGAAACTAAAGTAGGCGGTATTAGTTCCAGTTTATAAGTGAAAGACACTGAGACTTAAACTCTGACCTTTTATCCTTGACCAAAGTTCATAATCTTTCCATGTTGCTCTGTTTCTTGTGAGGAAAACAGTTGTTTATAGGCTAACTTGTATTTTGTTCTGTATATATCTCCTTTGAAGATAGAATAGTATCTTCTGAGTTGTACCCTAAATATTGAAATGATTGATTGCCCTTACCTAGAGGCAGTGTTATTTGGAAAACAGTCTAGTTAGGTTGAAGGCCAGTATAACTACAGCTTTACCTGGAAGACATATGGCAACCTGGAGGAGACCCACTGAGCAGTCAAGGGATTAGCCAGAGAACTGGTACCTTCAGGTAGGGCTAGACTAATACAGGTAAAAGGCAGTATTCTGCACCAACTTCTTGGTCTGTGACAACTCAGCTGTGTGTCACGCTACTGGAATGTTTAAGTTCACCTCCCCTTTCAGACAACTATGCGTGTTTTTCCCAGTAGATAAGATTAAAAAAAAAAAATGCTGTGACTTAGTGTAACTAAATATTTTCAGAGTCCCTACACTACTTAGTAATTTGTTCAGGCACCATTTAAGTCCTCAGTAGTAGAATATTTTTAGACTTTGATTGTAAGTGACAAGGCTTAGGTGGCCTAGGTCCCTATTCATGTAAAAAGTTACAAGTAATGTTCATTGTAAATATATAGAACTCTGGACTCATTTTGTGAAGTTAATATTAACCACAGAAAAAGCTCTAATTATGCTTATACAACTGGTATTTGAAAGCACAGGCAAGAGGCCAGTGTTGCACAGACAGGAAGGGGAGGGGGGTTAAAGGGACGGTTAGTTTTGTTATGTCTTTAAGTCATTCTTGTCATTTAAGTTCTTCGTAACAGTCTGTTTTCTTTTATTACCTAAGTGCTTAATATTACTTTTAGATCTCTAAACACAAATGTGATTTTATTTTCTCAAAGCTGCATTTTTGATTTGATAATATAAATAAAACTTTGATTGGCTTGGTTGTTGCAAAAGAATCATTGTATATTTTCTTTCATAGATCATTAAGTACTTTAAATGTTGATTGATGTTGTAATACTGTACTTTATTTTTAACGCAAAACTTGGCCAGACAGCAAAAATATTTGCCAGGAGAAACAGTTTTGAAAAAGACAGATTGGCTTTTGTTGCAAGAAAGTACATAGAGGCTTGAATCGTAGAGGCAAAGTATTCTTTTATTTCTAAGCATCTGTGGACTGTCGAAGATTAGTTGATATGCGGTTTCAACATTTAAACAATATTAGGAAACTCATTTTACAAAGCAGTATTTTATTTGAAATGCTTATGTCATTGCTACCAGAGATGAGATGATTCAGTCTGGTCAAACGTATGAAAAGGGAGCTATTGCTTATAACACCAGTATTAAAACAGTAGATTGTTGATGATTTCAGTCATTCTTAGAGTAGATAATTGTTAGTGCTGTGTGTGTGCAATTGTGGTTATGAGTCTCGAGTATTTACAGGCTTTGTGTGAAAAGTATGAAGATGCCTTAATCAGGTGTTAAATACTTAATGTGAACCAACTACTTGGCTTCATGTTAGATGCTGTGTGAGATACTAGCTAGAAGCCCCCTCCGCCACTTCTCTTTTTTATAGGAACTTAGTTAAGGAGTAACACCTGGCCTAGATTTACACCATAGGTTCATAGTTTAAGACAGTGGTGCTCAGCTCTGGTCAGAGAGTGCATATTTAGTTCTCCAAGAATCCCATTAAGGGTTAGGGACATTCCATGGAGAAAAGAAACCTGAGTAGACAGAGCTCTAAACTAGTAGGAAGATTTTACTCCCAAAATATAAGTTCTTTGTCTTCTCCTCACTCTCCAGCCCCACACGCTATGGGAAAGTAACAATGAAAAACCCTCTGATCCTGTAGGTGCTATAATTTAATAGGTAATGTTGGCTGGTAGAAGAATTGTTGCTTTCTTTCCTTTTAAAAATTATTCTTTCAGCATTTTTTTGAAAATGTTCTCTTTCAGTGTAGGTCCTAAGACTTATTTCACATGCCAGCCTAGATTTTTTTGATTTTTTTTCAAACTTAAGACATTAGTCTTCTGTGAAGCAGGTAGGATAATGTCTTTCATGAACTCTTCTGAGTTGATCCGAGTTCAGAATTTCAGAGTTCAGAATTTCTATGGAATTGTCATTCATGGGAGAATGTACACCTATGGAAACCTAGACTGCAGCTGAACCACTTAAAGATGTGTTATACTGCTATGTTCATGGACAAATTTAACGTTTTCTTTCTTTTGCTTATTCTCTATCGTCATCCTTGAGATAAATTCCTGCTTAAAGTGGAAATGGTTGGATAAAATTGAAATAGGAAGCACGAAAGAGTTACTGTGGTAAATTTTATGGTACACCAAGAAAAATAAGTTTTCATAAGCAACGCAAGTTTAGATTCCAGCACCGGGGAAGTCTTTCCGTCTGTGTGCCAGTTTTATAGCCATATCTTAAAGGGCCCCATCACTGATTTTTTTTTTTTTTTTAAGGTTTTGTTACTGCTTTTTAAAGTCTTCTATGAGTTGAGAATGGAAGATTTCCTTAGAGTGTTTTTTTTAAAGAAAATCTAGAAGAATGTATAAAATGAGCCCCAGTAAACCAACTGTAATATGAAGCATAAAAACATTTTAAAACTACAGATATAGAACGTTTAAACTGTTTTTCATGGAGCCACCTTTATGGTGCTGGAAGGTGGATTTTTTATTTTAAATAAAGACATTCCGTTTTCCAGGACATGATTTATACAAGAAAACATATAATGTCCTGTTGAACATAGGCCAGATACATTCCCAGACACTTTGTTACCCAAACCTTTTGAGGGATTTCTTTATAGATGTTTTTGGCAGAGGTTGTGATTTTAGAGGAAACATATAAGAAATACCAGATGCAGTTTTCTGAGTTGCCATAAATAGTTAAAAAATTGTGATGATATAAACATCTGGGTGTACTAGAGAATGTACTTCTAGTGTACTTCAGAATTTTTAAATAAGAAAAAAGCTTATGTCTATTAGGTAAATAATTAGGCCCTTTTCAACATAATGGTTTTCTTTCTTTTTAATTTTTTAATGGTTATGTGTTTTAAATGTATGTTTTATTAATTCTTCTAAGAATAAAGGGAAAAGCAAATTATGTAGCTTTGAGAATTTTTGACTCAATGTGTTTTGCGTCTTTTTCTGCATATAGATGAGTAATTCATAAGATAACTCATTTATTCTTTTTGCCCTATGTTACACTCTCAGATAGTCTCCCTTCCCAGAGAAAAAGCAGTCATTCTTTTATTTGTCACAGATTCATTGTTTTCTGCTGTGTACCAAGCACTGAAATAAGTGCTCAAGATACAAAGCTAGGGGACAAGAGTTCCACCTTCAGGAGGATAGTCACATACTTGCAACCGGCTGTTTAAAAAGGAAGACAGTCTGTTCTGCCTCATGATGGTGCTGTGGAAGGGTAGAAAAGGCTAGTGAAAGGTATACTTGTCCCTACTTGAATGGCAGATACATCCAGTGAAGCAGGCAGAGAGCTGGGAAGGAACATTCTAGACAGAGGGAGGAATTCATATGAAACAGCATCAGATCTGGAAACTGCTGAGGATCTGGCGGACTCATTATGTGTGTATGCTGCACCGGTGTGGATTGTGGAGAAGGCAGAGGTGGGAGTAAGCTGTCGGATCATGAACACAAGTTTTAAACTGGGGCTAAATTACACTATAATTTAGTATAGAATAGCAAATAGGACAAAGTAGAGACAGGGGAATTGAAGAGCTTCTTACAGGGGGCAACAAATTCTCTTCATCCACCTGTTGCCGTGCAGGAAAGTGGGTCCAGGGTTGCTACATCTTCAGGTCTTTCAGAAGACACCAGAAATGTAGACTTTGATGTGACATGTAATTTAAGTTGAAAAACCTGTGGGCTGAACAAACATTTCTTTGTATCAGATTTAGTCCATGCTGATTTCCAACAGCTTTCAGAAATGGGTAACAGTTTAGTCTGTAGCTTAGAAAACCATTTGTCATTAATATAAATCAGTACATATTAGTATACAGTGATGATGATATTCAGTAAGTGGCAAAATTATTATTATGACTTTACTGGTTATTGACCCAATTGAGGCCCTTTCTTTTGTAATATGACAGGTCTGTGTCATATTTTAAAATTTTAATTTTTAAACTTAAAAATTAAATCTATAATTTGATTCACAATATTCAGTCTTTTTAAAAAATTGTTAGTTTGTTTTGCTATGGAAGAATGCAGTACAAATTATCTGAATTTTAATTTAAATGGTTGAGAGAGGAAGGTGGAGAGGGAAAATAAATTTGATCTGGTTATATTAAAAATATTTATATAAAGTCTCTTTCATATGCACGTAGTAATTCTAACTTAACTGTACAAATAATCCAGTAGACTTCAACATTGATAATTGAGCTTAATCAGATTCCAGTCTATTAAAACTCAAGTTAATGAGGATATACTGTATTCATAAAATTTTTTTGTGAGCTCTTTGCTAGGAAATGGAGTTTCAAAAATTACTTTTCATTCTGCAACTAATAATTATAATTATGGAACAAGAAAGCGTTCACCATATACTCTAGACCTTAAAATTCTGTTGAAATGGTTGAAAAGAATTGAGTTATAAGGCAAAACAGATGGTAATATGTCTTCAAATGTAAAGAAATACAAAGTGCTTTTCTATTTAAAAAGTATAATTTGCTGTTATAGTGAAAGTGATCTTGTATAAGTTGAAATTCTGTTAATAAGACCATCAGATTTTTAGCTTTTGCTTGATTATATTTAATTGACCGAAGAGGCTAAATCTCCTTATATTAGATTTACTATATCAGATTTAAATTTATTTTTTAGGCAGCCAGTGCAAGTAAGACACCAGACCCAGCTTATTTACTGACATATCTATGTGCTGTGCTTAGTTGCTCAGTCATGTCCAACTCTTTGCGACCCCATGGACTGTAGCCTGCCAAGCTCCTCTGTCCATGGGGATTCTCCAGGCAAGAGTACCAAAGTGGTTTCCGTGCCCTCCTCCAGGGGTTCTTCCCAATCCAGGGATCAAACCCAGGTCTCCCACATTGCAGGCGGATTCTTTACCATCTGAGCCACCAGAGAAGCCCAAGAATACTGGACTAGGTGGTCTATTCTTCACCAGGAATCAAACCAGGGTCTCCTGCATTGCAGGTGGGGTCTATACCAGCTGAGCTTGCAGAGAAGCCCCAAATAACTAAATACTTGTAACTATGAGCTCCGTACATATTATACATGAATCTTGCTGGAGTGTTAGTCAGAGGTTAGCTTTCTGACGCCCCTTTGTTTCAATTTTTGAGATTCTGTTTCCCATTTTAAGTTGAATTTGTCAGGGATAAAAATCACTAGTGAAATTGTGTAGTGGGCCCGTGTGCTACTTGTGAGCTTAACTCCTCCAGGAGTCACCCAGAGTTGTTTCAGCCTGTCTTAAGAGTCTTGGATTCTGCCTTTGGCAATCAAAGACTACTGTGGCTGCTCAAGTCGCTGAATGGCCAGCTCTTGTGTGCAACCCCCAGAGAAGCAAGTATTTTAATTAATGACTGGGTTTCCCATGGGACCACTGCACAGTATGAGGACCAGGCCTCCACCCCTCCCGTAAATTTCTGTCACCTGAGAAAACCGTAACCAGCAAGGAGCAGTCTTGTTCCTTTTTTTCTGGAGCAAAGCTCTCATATGTTCTCCTCACTTCTATCCTGGCTAATCTATATCTATAGACATACCTATAATAACGTCATATTTCTAATGTTCTTTTCTTCCTTGTGTTGACTTCTTTGCCTTAGTTTGTAAAGATGACAAGGCAAAATGGAGGAAAAGTTATCATTGTTAATGTTAACCAAAGTGATACATATTATTGAAAATAGGCAAGGTTGAAAGATGGTATTTTAAGAAATTGTATGAATGAGTTCTAGTACTTTATATAGCACTTTACTATTTAGAAAAGTCATGTTTAATCACTCAGTAGGTTCTCTCAAAATTTCTTGAGATAAGCAAGTTCATTTTGCAAAATAGATAGTGAAGTCTGGCACTGGTGACAGGACCGTGATTCATATTTCAGGTCTTGTGACAGGAGTGCGGTTTCATGCAGGTCTTCTGACTCTCAAGTCCTGCTTCAGCCACGTTTCTTTTCTCAGTGACTGTATATTAGTCGTGCAGTTGTGTCTGACTCTTTGTGACCTCATGGACTGTAGCGTGCCAGGCTCCTCCATCCATGGAATTGTCCAGGCAAGAATACTAAGAGTTGGTTGCCATTCCCTTCTCCAGGGGATCTTCCCAACCCAGGGATCGAACCCAGGTCTTGCACATTGCAGGCAGATTCTTTACTGTATTAACCATCAGGGAAACCCTTTCTTGGTCAGGTGGCTGTTAAATAAACTTGAGTCTTGTCCAGGGGAGCTTTGTCATAAAATAGCCAGTGACTTTGTAAGGAGTGTGACCTAATTTTACAATGCTTTTAAAGACAGTATTATAGTACAGTGTTGCTAACTGCAAATAAAGTGGAAAATTGTGATGTACTGATTTGTTGTAGTCACTTGCATTTTATGTTTACTTTTGATTTTAAATCAGATGATGAAGACCCTGGCACCATCTCTCAGTATTACAGAGAAGAGTCTCTGATATGGTTTTAGGATGTCAGATATTCAGAGTAACTTTTAACCTAAACCAAACGAATCCCAGTTACTTTGTTGCTCAACTTTAAAGTGTACCCTGTCCCTGCCCTTTTTTCCCCTTCTAATTTCCAAAGGATTATTTTGGCATGTTTTTAGGTTATTTCACAGGGATATTGTATTTGGCTAGATACTCACTTCTGAATAACTGTGTTTTGCCTGCCCATATAAATACAATTCTGATTTCAAATTGTGGTTTGAATTAGAATGCAGTTTTTGTGGAGAAGTATTGAGAATCTGATGGGAGGAGAATAGGTATGCCTGGAGAAAAGAGCAAATCTGTAGGGACCTTTGAAGTCAGTATTTGACTTTCTTTTCTAACTCTTTCCTAGTTAATACCACGCTTCCAACCCTTTCCCCCAAAGTCCAAGGTCGTTTTCTAGACTCAAGTGTCAGTGTCCACTTAAACTGCTACTTGAAGCTTAAATAGCCCTCTGCATGTTTTTGAAGATAGTCACACTGTCAGTTCTCTTTCTCACTAGCTCAGGACTAGCTTATATTTCTGATAATGAAAATTTTAAGAAATTTGTACCCTCTTATTTTGGCTTTAAGGATGTTTTGAGGCCTTCCCAGGTGGTGCTAGTGGTAAAGAACCCACCTGCCATTGCAGGAGACATAAGAGACGTGGATTCAATCACTTAGGAAGATTCCCTGGAGGAGGGCATGGCAACTCTCTCCTGTATTCTCGCCTGGAGAATCCCATGGACAGAGGAGCCTAGCAGGACATGAGGTCACAAAGAATCAGACATGACTGAAGTGACTTAGCACACATGCACGCGAGGATGTTTTGCTTATATCTTTCAGAACACAGAGCTTTCAATAAGAATTTTACCAATATTAACTAATTTTCATCAAGAAAATATTTACTACTTGAACTTTATTAAGATGGATTTCTTGATCAATTTTTCATAGAGCAAAGTTTAATTTTTCTAATTTACTAAAGTCATTTTTATCAGAAGCAAGGTTGTGAATTTTACTCTGAAGATGTCTAGTTATCATTCAGTTTTTAGTTCAGCCACTCAGTCATGTACGACTCTTTGCAACCCAGTGGACTGCAGTACGCCAGGCCTTCCTGTCCATCACCAACTCCCAGAGTTTACATAGACTCACGTCCATTGAGTTGGTGATGCCATCCAACCATTCAGTTTTATCTTTTCTTTTTTAATGAGATAGTATAGTATAATGGTTATATTCTGGTTATACTCCAAAGTAGTGTTATCCATTAAAAAAAATAGAATGTAAGCCACAGTTAGAATTAAAAACATTTTAGTAGCCACATTGAAAAAGTAAAAAGATACTGAGATTAATTTTAATAATATATTTCATGTAGAATTTGTATTGTATCTAGTATTTATCATTTTGAAATGTAATCAATATAAAAATCATTAGTTTTTAGACGAAAGTAGATAGGAGAAGGGAAGTCTCAGAGAAAGGGAAGATGGGGATTGGCTAAATTTGACCTTCTCCTCTGCCACCTCTCCATAGGCTGGGGCAGAAGTAGAGGAGAACGAAAGAGAAGACTGTGCTCCTCTGGCTCTACTTTAGTTGAGGAATGGGGTGGTTAATTCAGAACATGAATGAGAGTTTAACTTACTTGCTGTTCTTCTTCTAAGTAGAGTACTAGAAAAGGCCCCTTCACTAGAAAAGGCCCACTTGGCACCCTGGTTGGTAGTATATACGTGTCCATTGAGAATCTACAATGTCTTTTTCTGACCCAGACTTAAATAATAGTCTTGTTCTCTCTGTCTCTGTGTGTCTGTGTGTCTCTTAATGTCCAAGCTTAAATTCTTCCCTGGAAACACAGGAAAGGAAACGTTTGTAGTAGATTTTCCAAACACAAACCTTGCTTTTATAATATGGTTATGACAACCATCTCTGTTTTGGTAAAAGCCTGTTACATTTTGCAGTTTAGATTTTGGCGATTTGGAAAAGCCACGGTCATTGCAAACAGTTAAACTGGACATTCTGTATATACGTTTATCACTGTAAATCAGAATTTTAGGCATTGTACAGACAGAATGAAAACATAAAGCAGATGAATCTGGCTTAACATGTAAGGTTCAAAGAAAACTTCTTTGAGGAAGGGACTTGGGCACTGAGATGTGAAGGGTAAAGAGTTAATAGGCAGTGCCAATGGAAAAGAGCTTTCCAGACAGAAGGAAAAACATTTGCAGAGGTCTGCAGTGGGAATTGAAAGTTCAGAAATAAACCATACATTTCTGGTCAATTGATTTTCAACAAAGATTCCAAGAGAATAGATTTTTCAACACTTTGCTACTGGAACAACTAGGTATCCGCACATAAGGAACCTTGGACCCTTACCTCACACCATTCAGAAAAAGTAACTCAAAGTGGATCATGTACCTACATTTTAGAGTTAAAGCTGTGAAACTCTTAGAAGAAAACGTAGGAGTAAATCTTTGTGATACTGAGTTTAAGCAGTGGCTTCATAGACAAGGCAAGAAACATAAGAAAAAATAAATTAGACTCATTAAAATTAAAACTTCTGTGCTTCAAAGGATACTGTCAAGAAAGTGAAATGACTGCCCACAGAGTAGAAGGAAATATTTGCAAGTCATATAGTGGATAAAGAAGCTTGTATCCTGCTACTACTAGGAAAATGCTGCATAACTCAAAGAGTAGGTTTGTGGAAAGAGGTCAATGTCTAGTGTTCGGATGTGAATATTTCTTGATTGGAAAAGTTGAGCTCTCCTGTAAAGCATTCTCCTTTTCATTTCTTTCAGAATGAAATTTGTAATCTAGCTTGATGTTAATAAGCATCTTTGGCTCAAACTATCCATTTCTGAGGAAACAGGTGTAGACTCCATTGGTCTGCCGAGAGTTCCTTAGTCTAGGAATCCATGACTCCATGGTATGGTTGATTATGAACAGGGTCTCTCCTTGTTGTAATTTTAGACTTTGCTTTTAATACTGTTTAGATTCCAAGTGTTCTGCCAAGACTTTACACATTTTGCTTCCTTTTCAAATAACTAAGAATTTAAAAATAAAATAGTCCAAACATCTTTCTAAATCAGTCAGAAGCTATATAGTATCTTGCCTAGTCTGTTAGAACCAGTGATCTGAATTTTTTGCAGTTTACCTCAGGATACTTTGCCCTGGCAGCTGCCTCCTGAGCCACGGTCTTGATTGTGTTAGCTACTTTTCTTCGTCAGCTCACCAAAAGAGTCCAGCCAGGAACATGGAAAAAGGAAAATCTAAAATTGTCCTTTCCGTTTTTTCCCGTTAAAAAGTGGCTCTGGAAATGTTTCATGCAAGGAAGCAGTGGTGAGAAATCTCTTGTTTGCGCTTAAGCTTCTGAAGAGAATGAAAACCTTAGGTTTCTAAATTTTCTGTTGAAGAATTGATAATTTTATCGGGGGTAAACAATGTGAATTAATGCATACTTTGGTTTCTAGGTAATTTCTATACCAGAAAGCCTAATTCCCTGAACCAAGGAAGAGATGGGTATAATTTAATATTCCTAATTAGAATAAGTACATATGTTCAAAATTCAGTAAAGATGTCATAAATCTCATTATATATTCATACATATTATTTTAATCAGTTAATGACTGTCTTATTCATGTATTTTAAAACAGATGAGCTCCAACAAGAAATGCTGGATGATGTACAAAAGAAATTGATGAATTTAGTAAATAGCACAGAAGGAAAAGTGGACAAGTATGCTCTGCCTTTTATTTTTATGTATTTTATGGTGATCACTTTTATGGTAAAAACAATTTCTACATGTAAATGTGTGTGGTTAAGTTTTTAAAAACCTTTTGTTTTTCTTATATAGTGATGAGTTGCAGGTAGTTTTAATGAGGAGTCGGTAACTTGCCTTCTCTTGGTTTTTAAATATATTTTCCCCGCTTAAGATTCTTTTTCTTAAGACCATGTGGAAGAGATCACCGCAGTACGAAGCACTTTGAAAATATGGAGTTGATTCTTACCGTCCTGTTTTGTTCTCTTTACTGCCCTTAAGTGGACGTATCTTGCTTGAGTGCATTAGGTGTGAAACCTAAGTATACATGCAGTGTGTACCTTCACCATTTTAAGGGTTTAGATATTATTAGCAAATTTTTAATAAATGTGAATGAATGGGGAAATATAAGCATAACCATTAAGCACAAGAACTGTCCATCACCATTTAGGATAGGGAGGAGAGAGATCTGAAGTGCCTCCTTATCATATCAGCGTGAGCAGACACTGAAAACTACTAACGAGGCACCAGTCTCAGTTGATTATTTGATTGAAGAAAGTGGGTGGCTTGTTAAGCGACGTTTTTAAAGGGGCACATTTTGAGTTGTTTGCAGTGTTCCTTAATTAGACTTGTCAAGATTTTGTTAAAGCTACTTTCAAATATTTTACTATTTAGTGTTCTTTGTAATTAAGTGCTGTTTAAGTATAACTAAATATTTGTATGTTCATTATTTATTGTTTGGGTACACTGGATATTGAGACAATTGGCAAGTTAGCTTGCAGTTTCTGCCTTCATTTTCAGAGTCCTGATGAGAAATCTCTTCACTGGACACTTCCACACACCAAAACATCAGCGTCATGAAGTGTTACGATTAATGGGAAGCATTCTAGGCATCAAAAAGGAGGAAATGGATCAGGTAACTGAACATTGAATGCCATTCTGAATATATTTATGACTAGAATACTTGGCATCATATAAAAGAATCTCAGTATATTTATAACTAAATACTTGGCATCATATAAACATTTTTTTCCCTGTGTTTTATATAACTTTTGCTGAATACAATAATGTAGATATGGAATCATTGTATATTACAGAGAAGATTTGTGCAGTTTGTATAATATTATAACTTATAAGTCACCATTCATATCAGAATGCTGAAAGTTTGAGAGATGACAACCCTCAGGTTTTATTTGAGATAGTGCTTAGGATGACATTTCAGTGTATATAAAGCTTCCATCAGTAGGAAACTGGGAAATGGGCTTGAACAGCATGAGTTAACTGCCATCTGAAATCATGTAAAAATGCTTCTGTTTTCTTTTCTGTATTGATCATGTTTTCCTCTTTTAAAATAATCTTTCAGTTGTTGACTGAGGACCAGGGCGGTGTTGCCAGGTGGATGACTGGGTGGCTTGGAGGAGGATCAAAGAGTGTTCCCAGCACGCCTCTGAGACCACGTCAGCAGGCTCTGCTTAATAGCGTAAGAGTCGGCTTCGCTCTGTGAATAGGAGTAGTGACATCGCTGTGCATCACATGCATTTGCAAAGAATTAGACTTCTTTTTCAGGTTATTTTATACAGCCCTGTTATTTTGGAGTTGTGGAAACTGAGATCAAAAGAGGTGATTAGCTTACGGATAGAAAGCCAGTTTTAATAGTTTTATTGCATATAGGTTGCATTGTAACATTTTTTTACATGGTACTTTTATTTTTCAAAATATTAACTGTTCCTTCCTTTGTTTTTGATCACACTGCTATCAGCACATACTCATTTGTCTCTTACTACTAAATTATTAGATTCTCAAAGACAGGCTCTGTCTTATGCCTGTATGTATCTGTGTAGTCACTGAGCCAGTTGAATGCTTATTGAGCACCTGCTATGTGTCAGACTGTTCTGAGCATGGAGAGTGCAAGCAACACACCAGATAGATGAAGTGCTTTTCTTCAAAAAACTGACATTCCGGTAGGAGGTAGCAGTTAATTAACATAGAAACATGACCCCTGGTATTACAGTAGGCTTAAAATGAGTATTGAGTTGAGTACCACTGTGAGTTAGAATGTAGAGTTTACTTCTTTATTTTATGTATGTATATATGTATGTATTTTTAACTAAAGAGGAAACAGGCTAGGTGACTTACCTGGAGCTGGTGAAAGACAGAACTCTTAAATTGAGTGGCATAAAACTGAAAGGAAAGTTCTACACTACATTACTTTAATCTGATAATAATGTTACTGGTGACCTTTTACTGTCCTCATTGATTGGGTGCTACTGTAGAAAAATGTGATTATTTGATGCTTGTTTTCTCTTGATACTTGTGTACAGTTAGAGTAGTAACACTTTCAATTGTTCATAAGGCTTGTTTATAAAGAAGTGATTCAGATAGCATGACTGGTTTTTAATATGAATTAGAATAGCTGGTACAGTTTCTTAGTTGTAGTGAATATAATTTTATTATCTGCCTAATATGTCCAAACTATTTCTTCTTAGTCTTTTTCAGAACTTTTTGTTAAATTTCTAGAAACAGAATCTCATCCATCTGTTCCACCACCCAAGCTTTCTGTTCATGATATGAAACCTCTAGATTCACCAGGAAGGAGAAAACCAGATACAAGTACACCAGAAAGTTTTAAAGGTAAAATCAGATACTTATTTTCTTTTGTACAATTTTAAAGTGATGATTCATGATTATGTTTTACAGTGATACCAACTGAAGTTTTAGTGTTTTTGAAAATGTGCAATGACTTCTTCCAAAATTCCAGTAAGGCATTAGATTTTGGCTTCATATATATATATATATATATTTTTTTTTTCTTATAACAATCTGATATTTAATTAGCTTAGGTTAATTTAAGCAACATGCAATATTTTCCCTTTATATATTGGAATAATTCTCTTTCTGCATAAGCCACCTTGAATTATTCTTGGGAGTGCTTGGTGGAACTGGTAAACCTTTGTTCACCCATTTTCCTTTCTCACTAATAGTGCTTATTGCTAATCAGAGTTAGAATTGTAGTTTATATAGTTAGAGAAAGATTTTTTCCATGTGATAACCTGAGTATTACACTCAGTAACCAAAGTTGGTATGTTAATAATATTTACAAGAGCAGTTTAGTAAAACTAGCTCAGACATCTAGGAACACTGTGAAGAGTTCTTGTGTGTTGAAAGGCCTGCCTAGAAGCAGAGGGTTTGGTGATTCTGCAGTACGTGGGTGTGGTTTTCTATCCTGCTAGGTGGTGAGGATCTTATCTATGCTATTCACATCCCCTGTATTGGCATGCGGTAAAGTTTCTTGAGTTCAAATTGAAGTATAATCTGTTAGACTCTCTGTTCACGTGCACGTGCGTGTTGAGTTGCTCGGTTGTGTCTGACTCTTTGCGAGCCAGTGGACTGTAGCCCTTCAGGCTCCTCTGTCCATGGGGTTTCCCCCTGGAGTGGGTTGCCATTCCCATCTCCAGAGAATATTCCCAACCCAGGAATCAAACCCGGGTTTCCTGCATTGCAGGTGGATTCTTTACAGTCGGAGCCACTAGGAAAGCTCATTAGACTCTGTACAGATGCTTTATTGGAAGGGCTATATGTTTTATCTGAAATCTTCATATGTTAATAGACTAACCTGTTTGCTAGCTGGACTGTAAAGGTAGATATTATATACTCTCAAGCGTATGTCACTTGCTCAGTACTTAAATGTGGATAAAATACTGAATTTATATTCTGAAATTTTAAGAACTTCTTTAGTCCTTCTCTCAGCTCTCAGAAGTCTCTCAGTTGTGTCCAACTCTTTGTGACCCAGGGATTGTAGCCTACCAGGCTCCTCCATCCATGGGATATTCCAAGCAAGAGTACTGAA
Source organism: Neotragus moschatus (assembly GCA_006410615.1). Lineage (NCBI taxonomy): Eukaryota > Metazoa > Chordata > Mammalia > Artiodactyla > Bovidae > Neotragus > Neotragus moschatus. The sequence continues at coordinate 3,661,949 of SJYA01002930.1, read as the reverse complement.
GTGGGCTGCCATTTCCTTCTGCAGGGGATCTTCTCAACCCAGGCATCGAACCCGGGTCTCCTGCATTGCAGACAGAGGCTTTACTGTCTGAACCACCAGGGAAGCCTTCTTTAGTCCTTACTTAGATGAATATTTCTATTTTCCTGAACTTTTACAGAAAGTGAAAGTAGTAAAATTATTTTAAGTAAAAGGTTTGTCTACTAAATTTAGGCTTTAGAAAATTCTTTAATGTGTAGACTATACTAAAACCAGTTTTTTCTTATTATCCTAGATTTTATTTTTCCTTTAATTAATTAATTTCTGGCTGTGCTGTGTCTTCATTGCTGCAGGCTTGTCTCTAGTTGCAGCAAGCAGGGGCTACTCTTTGTTGCCTTGCACGGGCTTCTCGTTGCAGTGGCTTCTCTTATTGTGGAGCACAGGCTCTGGGGCACACGGGCTTCAGTAGTTGCAGCTCCTGGGCTCTAGAGCACAGGCTCAATAGTTGGGGGCGCATGGACTTAGTTGCCCCAGGGCATGTGGGATCTTCCTGGGCCAGAGATCTAACCCATGTCTCCTGCATTGGTAGGTGGATTCTTCACCACTAAGCCACCAGGAAAACCCCAGTTTTAGTATCTTTCAAGATTCTAAGTTTATTTTGGGAGGGTCTCTCTTCCCCCTCTCCTCCCCCGCCCTTCCCCTTCTTCCCTCTCCTTTTCTTTTGTGCACCTCCCCACTTCAGTTATCAAGTCACATGCCCAGCTTGATTTGTGTTGCTCAGAGACAAAAGCCAGAGCTTACCATGTAGCTATTTCAGAGTTTGGAAAATTGTCATTCACAAGAAAAAGTACAGCTTGCGGACCCAAGGATGCTCAGTGATAAGTAGATTTGATACATTTGTCTCAATGCTTCCTTTGTTTTAGAGGCCTCTTTTATTTTAGTTTCCCATCACTGAAGAGGGTGTCTTTGAGAGGTTGGTTGTCTCTGAACAAAGAAGCTGTTAATGGCCTTGGGTAATAAAGCAGAATTCTGTCCACTAAGACTTTAGAGCATAAACTAAGTGTCAGCCTGACTTCACAGAAAAATAATCTAATGAGAATTGTTTTCAAGCCTTTGAATGTCTAAAAGATGACCGTTTAATGTAATACATACATTGCTTTTTGTTTTGGTAAATTAATACTAAATCTGATTGTTAGTATAATATGGATGCCAATTTTTTTCAGGACCATTTTAATTATTTGGGCAAAACAAGTTCTCAAGTCCTCCCATCTTTCAAATGGTTAGATAGAATTTGCCTGGCAACATAGGAAACACTTTTTAGAAAACTGTTGTTATAATAAATGACATTAATCCCCAGAACTGGGAAGCTCCCTATATGGTTCAAATGGCTCACTCCCCAGAGAGTATCTTTGCCTGTGTAATCCCCTTCCTCTTCTTTGTCCCCTCTAGGTGCACAGGTCTCTACCTGATTAATCTCTCCTTCCGTACCTCATTCCATGTAGATGGGAATTCCCTGGTGGCTCAGATGATAAAGAATATTCCTGCAGTGCAGGATACCTGGGTTTGATCCTTAGGTTGAGAAGATCCCCTGGAGAAGGGAATGGCAACCCACTTCAGCGTTCTTGCCTGAAGATTCCATAGAGAGAGGAGCCTGGTGGGCTAAGTCTGTGGGATCACAAAGAATCAGACACAACTGAGCAATTACCCCTTTCAGCACACAGTACAATACACATAACTGGTATTAAGTATAAGACAGCAATACTAATGTGTTTAATAATATTAGCTCTACATACAAATATTTCTCGCTCCCATTTCTTTTTTTGTTTATTGCTTCTTTCACCTTCTATGTTTGATAGTCACCCAGCTTATCAGATCCAGAACCTAGCAGCGTATAAGTTAAATTTATTGGGGGCCAAATCTCAGAACCTAAAACACATGTGTACCAGTGACCAGATAATACATGGGAGACTAAATCATCCTTGTTTTTCCATCTAGATATAGCGGAATCCAGGGCTGGTAGAAGAGCAGACGTGAATCCATTCCTGGCGCCCCGCTCTGCAGCTGTGCCTCTCATTAACCCAGCTGGACTTGGACCTGGCGGACCTGGGCATCTCCTTTTGAAACCCATCTCAGACGTTCTGCCCACATTTACGCCTCTGCCGGTGTCGCCTGACAACAGTGCCGGAGTTGTGCTGAAAGACCTTTTAAAGCAATAGATTATTCTCAAGCCAGAGATGACACATATAGCACTTTAAAGAAAAAAAACGTGAACACTATGTATGTACTTTATCACAAAGTGGCCTTTTGGAAAAAGTCATGTATTTGTTTGCAGTTATACTTTCTCTAAATTTAATACTAATACTCTTAATGCTTTTAGAAATTGCAAGAGTTAAAGGAGGAAGTGTTTGCTATCTTATCTCCTTTTTTCCCCGTCTCATTTGACCTAACTTAAGCTAGGAACATTCTTTTTTATTTTAATTTACAAAAGTAAGAAAAATAAAAAGACAAAAATACTAGTAGCTATATATCAGTTCTTTCCTTTTCACACTCATTTAAACTAGAGACATATAGTTATCTTTTAAAGATAATCAGTAGATTTACCAAAAGGGGGGGGGGGGAATAGTAATGGCTTATCCACATAGTGTAAAAATTGCTCTAAAGCATATTTATCTTTAGGCCAAGAACAAGGTTGTCCCTGGGAGGTGACAGGTGTCCTGAGGTAGAAGGCCTGTTGTTTGGCTCTCTGCAGTTTCAGCATGTGTGTAGCCTGAACACAGAGACAGCACGGTTTCGTCCAGGATCCCCGCCTGCCCCCCTTACACAGCCATACCCACCTTCCTCCCTCCCGGCTCCTTACCTTCTGGCACCCCTCACAGTGCTCCCCTATAATTTTGTCCTTTCAAGAGTGCCATTCACTGGAATCGTACAGTGTAACCTTTTGAAATGGCCTTTTTTCACTCACCATAATTCCCTGAGATCCTTCTACATTGCTGAACCTATCAGATGCTTCTTCCTTTTCACTGTTAAGTACATATTGTCACTGTATGGTTTTGCTTTAAGAGCTAAAGTGTCTCTTTAAAGATACCATCTTAAAATGTCTCCACACCCCTACTCACAACTTTGATCTAAGTGTTACATTGTACAGTTGCATTTACAGAACTATAATCAGCAATATCCCTAGATACACCACCTCCTGCCTCTGTCTGAGATGTTGACATGAGAGGGACGGCCACCCAGGGGTCGCCCGTCATCTTCACACTCACGAGGGCAGTGAGATCACTTGGGCAGCACCAGCACCAGGTGTTTGGAAAGTAACAGTGAGGGAGTATCCCTTTAATTCTTTTATAAACCCCTCATAAAAATCCTGACTTGGAATTTCATTATATCAGGATGTTCATGTTTGTATTAGTTGTTGAAGTTGTACATTTAAAGACATTTCTTTGCAAATTTTGTAAATTTCGATATGCCTTTAAAATAGAAACATCTGTATAATAAGGAAAGATGAAAATGATACTAATCCAAATATGTAAATAGGCCTGGCTCTAGCCAGGGCTAAATTTGGTCGTTTGTAAATTTTGCTGTGATTAACTGTATACTTTGTACTGTATTTGAGGATTGGAAGTCATTATGTGTTGCTAGATAAAGCTTGTTTTTCTGGAAAATCTAGTAACTTAGACATTGCTGCTTCAGAACGTCCCCTGTCTCCTTGGCTAACTTATTTATATTGCCATTCTTTATTTAGTATAAGGAAGTTGTCATACCAGTTCTATATTAGAACTATCAAACTGCCTCCTCTCTGTTTTGTCCACTATTGTTTCTCTATGAAATGATTACTGTTAGGTTTTATAAGGTCCTTTCAAAGATACTTTCACTGACCATCCTAAATTATTTTCTGCTTGCCATTGAATTTTCATTTCAGTGTGGGGCATCTGAAATAAAAGTTTCTCAGTTTAAAAAAATGAAAAGACAATGTGATCCTTTGTTTTGAAGGCATATAATAGAAAAAAAGTTTCCTCTCTTAATTTGGAAAGGAGATGCATGGTGGGTATAAGTAGCATGTCATCATAATTTAAATGCCTTTTATGATATTTTCAGTATTTCCTTTCTTGCTTCCAAACAGCCTATCCCCGCTCACCCCATAGTTTAACAGAAGTTGGAAAGCTGTTGTGGGTGGATTGCGTATCTAAACATCCCAACATGACCTTACATGGCTGCTATTTTTAAAAGTATGTGACCTTGTCCTAATGCTGTAGTACCTAATGTTTCAATTGTATCATCATTGAAACTATAGCTCACTGGTATGCATACTAAGTGTTTGTTGATCCAAACCAGACACAACTCATCTACTTTTCTGAATTACGTTGTGTCAGAGATGAACCATCTGCTCAAGGAATCTTCTTAGTAATCATATAGTGATGAAGCATATAATTCTGATGTTAGCAGCTGGATATTGCTAATGCTAATTTTATTGCAGTACTTTAACTACAGTAATTTTACTGTTTATTCCTCAAGAAACTTACTAAAATTTGTGGTTGAATTTTACCATCGCTGCCACAGTTTTCCACAACATTCCTAATGATTTTCAACTGCTTTATTGTAGTAGAAAATTCATCCAGCCATTGGATTTGATTTTAGTATAATACTGTATTTCATGGTTATTTTTTAGTTCCTGCCATTATTGAGTTATCAAAACTCAACAACAAAACAACAAAAACGTGGGGGAAAAGGATTGCCTTTCTTAAAACCATCCAATTAAATATTAAATATCCCCCTCAAATAAAGCCTCTAATTTATTTTAACCTTTTAATGGACAGTTGAAAGGAGGGAAAAGTCAAAATACTTTTCCAGTCAGTAGATGGGAAACAACAATGCTTCAGGAATAAGAGAGAAATAAGAATTGTTAATAAAGCACTATTATGTATCATACTTAGGGCATATGATTTTATTTTTAAGGCTAATGAAGTTTTTCATATATCAAAGTATTTAAAACATCTTCCGTTAATAAAAATTAATCTTTAATTTTGTAAACATCAAGTCTAACACATATTCCTATGGAAAAAAACTTTCACTTTCGTGGAAAAAATAATGGTACTTTTAATGATCTGACATTTGTGATTATTTGTCAGTCTTTACTGTCTAACTTATTAAGGTTTCTCAAGTTAAAACTGATAAGTTGTCTTTTGACTTTTAGGGAAATATGGAATATTTACAGTCCAACCTTAATACTGGGTTGTATTTTATGGAACTAAAGTCAATGCATTTCTGAATTTCTCAGGAGCACTGCAAAGCAGAAAAACTAGTCCAAATAAAAATGATATATGTAAACTGGCAATGTCTTCGTCCACAATAAAAAAAAAACTTTTAGCAAACAGCTGCTGACTTTTTCTTTAGAAGGGGGAGAAATGACTTACACATGTTGTTTATAGCAGCAGTTGATGAACTACTGAAGCTAATATCTTCAAGTGTTCACCGGATGTCTGCTGTTAGGATAGTGTTTGAGCTTTGGAAATGTTAACTATGAACACTTTAATAGATGCTCAAGGTTATGTGTGCAAAGAGGATCTGAGAGGCTTTAGCCAGGCCTTTTTTTCCAAGAGGTGATAGTATGCGTCAGTGGGGTCTTGGTTTTTCTGCAAAATGATTGGCTGTGTTCTCAGTTTTTCTTAGATGTGGAACTTGTTTTTTTGGTTCGTTTGGTATTTTGGCCACACTTTGCAACATGTGGGATCCTAGTTCCTTGACCAGGGATTGAACTCCTGCCCCTTCTGCCCCTTTGGAGTCTTAACCATTAGACCACCAGGGATATTTCTCCCAGGGAAGTCCCAGAACTTGTATATTTTAAACTATTCATTGTGGTAGGATTGGAAGGAACATGAGTTTTAAAGTTGAGAGATGGATTGGAGTGCAGATTTTGAACCTATCTGTGTGACTTTTAACAAAATACTTTCACTTTGTAACTGATTTTTCTTGTCTCTAAAATAATGCCCACCTATTAAACTTAAGGGGTTATAAATATCAAATGACCTGTTTGTTCATTTCATGTTATTTAGTCATCAAGTCATGTCTGACTCTGTGACCCCATAGACTACAGCACAGCAGGTTCCTGTGTCCTTCACTGTCTCTCAGAGTTTGCTCAAATACATGCCCAGTCAGACAATAATTAAGTTATCTAACAAACTCATCCCCTGCCTCCCCATCCTCCTTTTGCCTTCAATCTTTCCCAGCATCAGAGTCTTTTCCAGCTCTTGGCATCAGGTGGCCGAAGTAGTGGAGGTTCAGCAATAGTCCTTCCAATGAATATTCTGGGTTGATTTCCTTTAGGGTTGACTGGTTTGATCTCTTTGCAGTCCAAGGAACTCTCAAGAGTCTTCTCCAGCACCACAATTTGAAAGCATCAATTCTTTGGAGCCCAGCCATCTTTATGGTCCAACTCTTGCATCTGAACATAACTAATGAAAAAAACCATAGCTTTGACTATATAGATCTTTGTTGGCAAAGTGATGTCTGTGCTTTTCAATATGATGCCTAGGTTTTGTCATAGCTTTTCTTCCAAGGAGCAGGCATCTTAATTTCATGGCTTCAGTTACCATCCACTGTGATTTTGGAGCCCAAGAAAAGAAAATATGTCACTGCTTCCACTTTTCCCCCTTCTATTTACCATGAAGTGACAGGACCAGATGCTATGATCTTAGTTTTGTTTTTTTTTTTATGTTGACTTTCAAGCCAACTTTTTTAGTCCCCTCTTTCACCTTCATCAAGAGGTTCTTTAGTTCCTTCTCACTTTCTGCCATTAGAGTGGTATCATCTGTGTATCTGAAATTGTTGATATTTCTCCCAGTAATCTTGATTCCAGCTTGTGATTCATCCAGCCTGGCATTTCGCATGATGTACTGTGCATATAAGTTAAGGAGGGTGGAATATACAGCCTTGTCGTACTCCTTTCCCAGTTGGGAATGAGTCGTTCTATCTGTTGCTTCTTGACCTGTGTACAAATTTCTCTGGAGACAGGTCAGGTGGTCTGGTACTCCCATATCTTCAAAAATTTTCCAGTTTATTGTGACCGATACATTAAAGTCAAAGGCTTTAGTGTAGTCAGTAAAGCAGACATAGATGTTTTTCTGAAATTCCCTTGCTTTTTCTCTGATCCAGCAGATGTTCATAATTTGATTTCTGGTTCCTCTGCATCTTTGAAACCCAGCTTGTACATCTGGAAGTTCTCCCTTCATTTACTGCTGAAGCCTAGTTTGAAGGATTTTGAGCATAACCTTGCTAGCACGTGAAATGAGCCCAATTCTATGGTAATTTGAATATTCTTCGGTATTGCCCTTCTCTGGGATTGGAATGAAAACTGACCTTTTCCAGTCCTATGGCCACTGCTGAGTTTTCCAAATTTGCTGGCATATTGAGTGCAGCACTTTCATGGCATCATCTTTTTAGGATGTGAAATAGCTCAGCTGGAATTCCATCACCTCCACTAGTTTTCATAATGATGCTTCCTAAGGCCCACTTGACTTCATACTCTAGGATGTCTGGCTCTAGGTGAGTGACCACACCATCATGGTTGCTTGGGTCATTAAGACTGTGTGTGTGTAGCTCTTCTATGTATTCCTGCCACCTCTTTCTAATCTCTTCTGCTTCTGTTACATCCTTACCATTTCTGTCTTTTATCCTGCCCATCCTTGCATGAAATGTTCCCTTGATATCTCCCATTGAAGCGATCTCTAGTTTTTCCCATTCTGTTGTTTTCGTCTATTTCTTTGCATTGTTCATTTAAAAAGGGTTTCTTATTTCCCCTCACTATTTTTTGGAAGTTGGCATTCAGTTTGGTATCTTTCCCTTTCTTCCTTGCCTTTCACCTCTCTTCTTTTCTCAGCTATTTGTAAGGCCTCCTTAGACAACCACTTTGCCTTCTTGCATTTCTTTTTCTTTGGGATGGTGAGGTCACTGCCTCCTGTAAAGTGCCAATCTCTGTCTGTAGTTCTTCAGGCACTCTGTCTACCAGATCTAATCCCTTGAATCTATTCGTCACTTCTACTGTATAAGCATAAGGGATTTGATTTAGGTCATACCTGAATGGCCTAGTGGTTTTCCCTACTTTCTTCAATTTATGTCTGAATTTTGCAATAAGGAGCTCATGATCTGAGCCACAGTCAACTCCAGGTCTTGTTTTTGCTGACTCTATAGAACGTCTTCACCTTTGGCTACAAAGAATATAATCAGTCTAATTTCGTTATTGACCATCTGGTGATGTGTATGTGTAGAGTTGTGTTGTTGGAAGAGGGTGTGTGCTATGACCAGTGTGTTCTCTTGTCAAAACTCTGTTAGCCTTTGCCCTGGTTCATTTTATATTCCTAAGGCCAATCTTGCCTGTTACTCCAGGTATCTTGACTTACCACTTTTGTATTCCAATCCCCTGTGATGAAAAGGACATCTTTTTTTTGGTGTTAGTTCTGGAAGGTCTTATAGGTCTTCATAGAACTAGTCAACTTAAGCTTCTTCAGCATCAGTGGTTGGGGCATAGACTTGGATTACTGTGATGTTGAATGGTTTGCCTTGGAAACAAACTGAGATGCTATATTTCACAAAATTACAGTACTTTAACAGCTTCATCTTTTAAAATTTTAAATAGCTCAACAGGAATTCTGTGACCTCCACTAGCTTTGTTCATAGTAATGCTTCCTAAGGCCCACTTGACTTTACAATCCAGCATGTTCATTCATAATATTTATTAAATGAACAAATGTACCACTAGTGGAAATGCCTGCTAAAGTCTGTAGTTCTACACAGATGTTAGAAGTTGTGATAATCACTGCCCAAAAGTGGATAAGAATGTCAGGGATGGGGGTGCTACTGAATCCAAGTGTTGTTTCTAGAAGGTAAGGAGAGGTGAAAAGCATGAAGTGCTTGTTGCTCTGATGGGATACGTTGTAAGAAGAATCTCTCAGATTTAGGAACTGGCTCAGGAAGTTGTTGGTTTTGACTTAGAGAAGTGGTGGTGGAATGGGGGGAACAAAAGCCATGTTAAGCAGGTTGAGTATGTGCTGAGCAAGTGATGATGGTGTTTATAGGCAACTCTTCTGAGAAGTCAGGTTAGGAAAGGGGATAATGGGAGAGGAAAGTAGGGTGGAGGGAGCTGTTAGCTGGGAGATTTGAACATCTGTCAGTGCTTTTGGGAAGGACACATAGATAAAAGACAGTTCTTGCCCAAACCCATTCTACTGGAATACCAATTATTACTAACTTGAACCTTGTTTTCCTATCCTTGGGATTTAGGTCATGTGAACATATATCATATATCTGAGAGTTTTATGGCATGTTGTTACTATAATTTAGTACATCATTAAATTATTAGTCCATTATAATTACAACAATATTTGTTTTGGAGATAGAAAAAATTCAAGAATGTTCATAAATGCATCCCCCTGAAGGCAAATATTTGAACCCTTAGTTGGTTTTCTGCCTTGGCTATTGCTGTGTATCTGCCTTTTAGCCCTTCTTGGGTTGAGAAATTAATACTTTGCACTATAATGATATTTTGACTGTGATCATTTTCAGCTGTGACTTTTTTTTTTTTTACAAACATACTCTCCTTTTCACCTCTGATATTCTTAGACTTCAGTGAACTGTTTTTGACCCTCAAGAATTAAATCTCAGTGATTGAAAATACTTGTGAACTTAAGAGTTTGGTAAAGTTGTTTTCTAGATATACTTGGACCATTAAAAATGTAAGACAGTATATTATTTTGTAAATTATGAGGCATTTTAGATGTTGAAGGACATTATATTGTGAGAAAGTTCCCTCTAACAATGGTGAATCAATCTCAAGCCCTCTGGACCCATGGGTAAATGGATATATTTAAAGGGCATTCATGTCCCAGAGCACGGAGCATCCCAGGTGTTGTAGGGAAATATGATTTCATTTAAAGAAAAGAGTTGGGGGACTTCCTAGGTGGTCCACTGGCTAAGACTCCACACTCCCACTGCAGGGGGCCCGAGTTTGATCCCTGGTCAGGGAACTAGATCCCACATGCCACAACCAGGAGTTTGTATGCCCCAACAAAAAAGATCCCATATGCCAAACTAAAGGATCTCACTGGTGCAGCCAAATACATAAAGTAAATATTAAAAAAGAAAGAAAAAAGTTGGAAAGACAGTAAAAAATTTGCTCAGGTTTCCTATGCAGCTCCTTCCGAACCACCATGTCATCTAGGAGTTAACACATTAATCCCTTTATAAAAGGATTTTCAGGCACTCTGTGAATAAAAAGGGGATAGTGGTGATAAAGTTACAAGTTGCAGACTAATGAGGTAATTTTTTATTTTTGAAAACTCATATGGAATGTATAGTCTTTGAAAAATGTTGGAAGCATTTCAAAGTCATTTCTCTAAGGCATTTGCGGGCCTCATGCAAATTTACTACTAGAATAGTCTGGATACAGGCATTTAAACTGTGTAGTTCCCTTTAGGACCGCACTTGCCAACTGTAGCTCCTGTGTTGAAAAATATTGATGATGGTAAACATCAATTCTCCACAGAATTGCTACTTGAAGAAATTAATACTTCCATTTTGAGAAGCCTTTTCACTTTCGGTTGTTTCCCTTCAGACAGGAGTTTTACATAGTGGAAAGTAATTTTACCCCTGCTGTCATCCTTTAATTTGTATCTGTGCATGTGTGAAATATTCTAAACATTTAAGAAGAGACAACAAGGATATTAGGAGGGACGGCTGGGCAGGGCAGTGTGAAGATGTCAGCCAGTCCTCCCTACAAAAAACAAGTATAAAACTAAAATGGCCAAAAACAACCATCTGGGGGCTCTGGGAATCGACCAACGGCAGACAAGAAATTGAAAAATATTGATATTTGAAAAACCTCTAGAGCTACAGGTTAAGAACACTGACATCTGTAGCTTTCCTGCCTGCAGCTTCCCCCACTCACCAGACTTCCCAGTGTCTCTAGTACCAATCAGCTATGGAAACCAGTGGCCCAAGGGGGTGAACTCAATGATGGGGGCCAGGGGTGGGGGTAGAGGCTAGAGACACACACGACTGTCACTCACCGGTGGTGAACAGGGAAGGAAACATGGCCAAAAGCCAGTGTTGCTAGCCTGAGGCTTCCCTTTACGTAGGGCAAAGTGGCCTACCAGTAGGAATTTAATGGGGAGTCCCTGGAACTGAGGAAGCCATGGAAGGGCCCTGGCTGATGGGAACCAAGAGAGCCTGGTGGGAAGAAAAGCCTTAAGCCATCGTGAGACTGGCCTTTCAGAGTGTCTCAATCCCCACACAGATCTACTGCAATGGACGGAAACAATTTGAGCTCGAGGACTTTAATGAGCACAGCCTTTACTGACCACTAAGCCATGTGGGGGCACCCTCTGGGAAGCCAGAGTGAAAAAGATGAAAACAGCAGTGCTTTTTTGGGCACCGTGGTCTGTGGCTTGTGGGATCTTAGTTCTTCAATCAGGAGTTGAACCCTTGCCCTGTACATTGGGAGCACAGAGTCTTAACCACTGGATCACCAGGGAGGCTCCCCCAAAAGATAAAAATAATATAAAAACAGCAGAGCCATCGGCAGTTGCAGTCTCTCCTGAGGAACACAGATTTCTCAGCTTAAATCCAATCAAGTTTTCAAAAATCAGAAAAATATCAGAATCATTAGTGCTACAAGTATAATCTAAATTGTCCAGATTTCAGCCCAAAATTAGAAGTGAAGCAAAGAAGAAAGTGTGACCCATACATAGGAAAAAGGCAGTTAGGAGAAATTGCGCGGGTCTAGGTTTTGAATTTAGCCCACAAAAACTTCAAAGCAGTGATTGTAAATGCAAAAATTAAAGGAAAGTGTTTAAAGGATACAGAATAAATAATCGTATACTCATTACCCAGCTTTATCAAATCTTAACATTATGCCATATTTTCTAAAGAATTTTAAAAACTTTTAATTAACATTTTGGATGTAGACACAAAAGTAGAGAGAGAAGCATAATGAACCTGTGTACCCATCACCAGCTTCGATGATTATCAATGCAAGATTGGACTTTCAACTCTCATTTCACTTACTTCCCTTTTTCAGTTTGAAAGCATTTTCACATACCATGTCTTAAAACTGTAATAACTAAAGAGCCAGTCTTGCTTCTTTTAGTAGAACAATAGAGATGGTCAAATAATGTATGCCTCTCCTGTTCCAGAATTCTCTGGGAGTCTTGTTAAAATTTGACATCCCATCTGCATCCATAGAGAAGTTTCCACAGTCTCTCCTACTTCTGATGCTAAAAGTCCATTCTTTTGTGTAACATGATGACATGATATATGATAGTTGTATACATTTTTTATTTTATTTAGCAATTAAAAGCTGATAGCATAATAATATTCTAATTTGGGAAGGGGTTGATTTTACTGGTCTGGTAAATTCAAGAATCTGAGAGTCACTTGTTTTGTGTAGATCATAGATAGGAAATGAGATAATTTGGACATCATTCTATTATAAAGTTATATTTAAAATATTAAGTTTGCCCCAAACCTCAATCCATTATGTATCGGGAAGCAAACAGGCCAAAAGGAAACAGAGATGACAAATTAGCAGAATGCTATTAGCTATATTTTTTGTGTGTTGCTCTGGTGGGGCCCCATGGCAAAGAGTGTACTTACCTAAAATCTTTTTGTAAAGATCTCATATTTTATACTTGGTTATATGTTAAAACCACAGTCAGTTAAAACAATCCATGAGAAAAGTCCAAGTATTTTCATGATTTGCTGAATTTCGTGAGAATTCCAAGTATGTGCAAAAAATCCTGACATCCTCGAAAAGTTGGTTACATTAAAGTACACAGGAGACCACACGTATCAGGAGAAGAAATCTTGAAGCAAAAGTTCAGAAACCTGTGATCCAGTCCCTATTCTGCTTCTAATTAACTTGGGTAAAATTGGATCAATTCATCTCTCTGGGCCTTAGTTTTCAAATTTTTAAAATTAGGGGGTTACAGCAAACGAGTTATGAGGTTCAGGACTTGGTCACTTCCTCAAGGCAATGTTCTTTTTTAACATTCTCAAGACTGGTGGGGGTCAGTACTTGCACTATTGACCAATCAGTGCCTCATGGGAAAGAGAAAGAGGGAGAGAGAGAAAGAACTAACCTTTTCTGAGGGCCTACTGTGCCTGGGCATCTGCTAGGTGCTTTACGAACACTATTTCCTTTACAATACCATGATATATTTTTGCTCCCCGCCCCATTTTTTTCACTGCCCTGTGAGGCATGTGGGATCTGAATTCACGACCAGGGAATCACCCATCCCCCCTGCTTTGGAAGTGTCGGATCTTAACCACTGGACCCATTTACAGCTGAGAACTTGAAGCTCAGCAAGGTTGAAAACTTCAGCTTAGAGTCCTGTATTTGTCCAGCCTCTCCACAGAAACAGAACCAATACTTTTAAAGGCCCATTGTATGTTTAACAAGCACGACAAGGAGGGCAGAAACCATGAAGGGTGGGATGAACTCATCTAAATACTTAAAAATGCAAAACGTGTTTGCAAAAATATCACAAAGAAGATTAAAAGGCAAAAGACAAACTGAGGAAAATGTTTGCACTGCAACCTATGGAGCTTAATATGAGAATGTGCCATTTTACCAGCAGACATAACACTGAGCTATTTCTATTAAGAAAAAAAAAACACAAACCACCACCCTTCAAAGGGAAGTGAAGTGAAAGCTGTTCAGTCATGTCCGACTCTGCGACCCCACGGAGTTTTCCAGGCCAGAATGCTGGAGTGGGTAGCCCATTGCCCCCAAACCAAAAACCACCACTAGGGTGGAATCATGTTGATTTTTTTATTAGTTCATGGGAGTAAACTAAGACGTGTCTGATAAGACAGGAGTTGTGTCCACTAAGTCAGGAGTAGAAATGGACTGGGGGAAATACTCCACAAGTAATTGAACATTTGGGTCTGCAGAGCAAGAGACCAGTCAGGGATGTGAGAGGTATTTATTAAAGAGTTGTGTGTGAAATGCTGACAGTTTATGAGACCCAGGTCCTATAATAGCTATGGGACAAGTGATCCCAGGACAAGAGGGTAGTACCAAAGAGGAGAGAGGCTGGATCTAACTTTGTGGAACTCTTTGCTTCTTAGGGAGGAGGAGATAAAAGGGCTGCGTCTGGAGAAAGTGTAGTCAAGGTGACATGAGGAAAACCAGGGTAACTTAGAGTCGTGGACACAAGAGAGAAAATGGGTCATCCACGGTCAAACACTTCAAAGTGAGACAGGAAAGGGGCACATCCTTTATAAGAATGACATACCCAAGGACATGCCATAAACTGATTAAAGCCAACTAGGTCCAAGATGGTGGGCGAGTTGTCTTTCACTAGACCTTGAGCCTCATTATTCACTCACGGTCACACATCAGCGTGCCCAATGACACACCCACAGGCACTCAGACGGTAGAGGTCAAAAAATTCACTCCCATGAACTACTAAAATTCCTGGAAGCCCCCACCCCATCCCCCCAAACAGCTGGAATACTCGCCTCGCTCATTCGCCTGTAATTACCCATCCCTATAAAACCTGACACCCCACACCCTGGTGCTCCCCTTACCCTCTGAGATGCCCCACACTCTGTTTATGGAGGGTGTTTCCTCCCCGAGTAGACCTTCTTCTGCCTCACTGTGGCTCTTTCTTGAACTCTTTCCTTCAAGAAGCCAAGAACCCACACTCGGTGGCAGTCCCAGGGACTCGGACGTAACCTGGGAAGTGGCCATTCTGTCACGCCCCGTTCTCCTTCCTGCAACAAGAGACAAAGGAATATTAGAATGGAGTAAAGGCCATTGTTTTGGCCGTGAGATCACTAGGAGACTTAGGGAGCGCCGTTCGGGAGAACTGGTGGGACGTGGTGCGGTTTCAGAGGGTTACACAGGGACTAGCTGGTGAGGAGGGGACTGGCTGGGAAGTCTGCTGGAGGCAGGAGGGGAGCGGAAGCCACTGGGGCATCAGGACAAGAACTTCCCGCCTCCCAGGGTAGGAGGACCTGTGGAGTGGGCTGCTGCCCGATGCCATTCTTCAACACTGGCTGTCATTTTAGTTTTCATGTTGTTTGGGGCCAACTGTGGACAATATGAAAAGCAAAAGACTATACTGGTGCTAAGAAAATAGAAACAGATGGTAATGATAGAAGAGCCCAGGGAGTTCCGGGGTGTTCCTGAGGAGCTAGGGCGAAGGGTGGGAACCAGCCGAATAAGAGCAAAGTCAGGGGAAGCAAGGCTTGGTCAGCCGGAGGCAATGTTGGTTCTAGAACCACCTGGCTCGATTTTGGCTTGAATCTGGACTCTTTATCGTCTGTGTGGCTCTGATCTCTCTGGGTTTGTTTTTCCTTCTGCAAAAAGAAGAGTTTTCCTATTTGACAGAGTTATCGTGGGGGTCAAAGGAGAGGGTGTGTGGAGAGCCCAGCACAACTGGGGACATTTGATATTGCCCTCTTCCCCATTTTGAATTTGTTCCTAGAAAGACACTGCGATGTAGTTATTTTTTGACAGTGAAAAAATAAACAATTTAGTATTAATCATCAAAACCTATCATTGTCTAGTTTTGTGAATCCCCCGCCACCAATTTGAAGCATTATCTTTTTTCAAAAAACCAAACCTTTTTTTGATGTGGACTGTTTTTAAAATCTATACTGAATTTGTTATAATACATTGTTTCTGTTTTATGTTTTGTGGCCATGAAGCATGTGGAATCTTATCCCTCTGACCAGGGCTCGAACTTGCACCCCCTGCATTAGCAGGTGAAGTCTTAACCACTGGACTGCCAGGAAAGTCCTAAAGTATTATCTTAAAAAAAAAAAAAAAAAAGTCCATCTGTCTTCCAACCCATGGCCCTGTGAACAAATTGAGCTCCACTGGAGCCAGGAAAGTTCCATTCAGCAGGTGATAACATTTACATTTATACTACAGTTTACATGCTGTATGTTGTTCTGTAGTTGTGATGTATTTGATTCTGATGATGGGAGGTGAGGCAGAGGTTCGGATCCTTATTTTGTAATGAAAAACCAAAAACAAAGAACTCTCAGGAAAGGAAGTTCTGAGAAACCAACCACAATCACTTGGCAGTTCATGCTCAACAAATCTCATTTTCTTTTTTAAAATAAAATTGCTAAATCAGGAAATGTGATTTAAAAAAAAGTGAATTTTGATGTCAGCAGGACATCTGAAAAAGTCTCTCACCCAGTGTCTGTGGACAGGTTGCAGAAATGTAAGCTGAGTGAGAGGAGTTGGTGGCACCCCAAATTAGACAATCAGCAGTTGCCCCTAAATGTCAACAAAATAAGTGGACCTGTGCCAACCTGGACTGAGGGCTTCACTCCAGCACCTGTCCCAGTAAATTTTTTATTGATAATTCTGATAAAGTCACGACAGTCAAGATCAACATATCTGTAGTTGTTAAAGCTGAGAGTGATACTTAATACTTTAGACAGGAGAAGTCATCTTGAAAAAAGATCCTGAACAATGGATGAAAACTTAATAGAGATGCGTGCAGAGCTTGTCTTCCTTAAAAAAAATTAGCAAGTGTGGAGGAGATGGAGGAGACGGTGTTGAACAGCCTGTGGACTGCAGGTTGTTTCACTGGTGCAGGTTCAGTGCAAATCAAGGGGCAATGCAGCCCAGGGAGGAGACAGACTCAGCTGCTGCAGGGTCATGTGACATGGGGCAGGGTTGGTGGGGAGGGTGTTGTTCAGCCTGGGGAAGAGGATACCAGTAGGGGCAAGGCGGGGGAACTGTTTTCACGAAAAGGAAGTTGGTTACATAGGAGAGGGAATAGCCCATGGCTGCAGAGGGGAGAATTATTAAAAGAATCTAAGGAAGATAGTAACCCATTGCTGTTGTTCAGTCTCTCGACTCTTTGCAACCCTGAACTGCAGCACACCAGGCTTCCCTGTCCTTCACTGTCTCCTGGAGTTTGCTCAGACTCATGTCCATTGAGTTGGTGATGCCATCCAACCATCTTGCCCTCTGTCACCCCCTTTTCTCCCTGCCCTCAGTCTTTCCCAGCCTCAGAGTCTTTTCAAGATTTGGATTCAATGCAAGATAGAACTTTCTAGCAATTTGACCTGCTCGGTAGTAAGTGGGGCTGTTTCACCCATGGAAGTGGATAATTTACTAGTTATTAAAGATATTTTGGAGAGCAGTGTGTATGGGTGGGAATTTAGATACAGTGAACATCATGAGGGTAAAGGGCTTCCCTTGTCACTTAGTCTGTAAAGAATCTGCCTGCAGTGAAGGAGACCCAGGTTCGATCCCTGGGTTGGGAAGATCCCCTAGAGAAGGGAATGGCAGCCCACTCCAGTATTCTTGCCTGGAGAATCCCATGGAGGGAGGAGCCTGATGGGCTGCAGTCCACGGGGTCACAAAGAGTCAGGTATGATTGAGTGGCTAACACTTTCTTTCATTCCCACAGCCGCCCTGAGACATAAATAGGATCTCCATTTTACAGATGAGGAAACCGAGATGTTAAGTGACCTGTCCAAGGTCACCCAGCAGATAATCAGCAAAAAATCAAGACTCAGACTTTTACTGGAATGCTTATTCTCTCCCTTCTTCCAATCCTACAGTTTTAAGGCGGGAACGATCTCTGGTCCAAGACGGATCTCTGAGCGGTTTTGCCTTCAAGACTCCTTTTGCTCATGTAGAAAGCAGTCGTTGATTTCCTCTCTCTCCTTATCCTTCAGAAGGGTGGACAATATAACTGAGGTAATGGACTAAGTCATTTAAACTCTTTCTACCCCACCAATCTACCCCACCAAAGAGCTCTACAGAAATACCGTATACTATTAAATGAGCCTCATATTTTAAATAGGTACAAAATATGGTACATGGTGCACAATTCAAGTTATGGCAAAAGGTGAGCAGGGAAGGGCTAATTCTTCTATCTCCTTCTCAGCTGCCTACACAATTTCCTTCCTAGGAGACAAAAAACGCTAACAGTTCTTCCTATATCCTTCTGGAGTAGTCTTTTCTATACATATACAAGCAAGAACTTGTGTATATACGTTTTTATCAAATGGTGACATGCTTTACACACAGTTCTACAATGTATTGATATACTTATTAATATATTAGTTTGATCTATGTGAAATTACTGATATTCTTCCATTTTGATCTATAAAATTTATTGGAAACCTTTTATTATAAGTCCGTAATGACTAATGACTAACAGTTCCGTAAGGAACTGTTTCAGTCTTTTTCTTTTTTAAAATAAAGTGTAACATACATAAGACTTCACAAATCTTTTTTTCTTTTCTTTTTTAACATTAATGAACTTTACAAATCAAAGATTTCACAAATCTTAAGTGTACCCACTCCTGTGGACCCAGCATCTAGACGACTCATTAAAATATTACCAGCGTGGACGAGTTCCCTTGTGCCCACTCCCAGGTATTACCTCATTTTGAATTCCATGTTAAAGTTGTCATCCAGTGCGTACTCTTATATGTCCACTTTTTTCTATTGGTTTCTGTTTTTTTCTACTGGTTGCACATTATTTAACCCTATTGATACCTAACTGATAGCTAACGTCTCTTTATACGTTTTGCTATTCCAAGCAATGGGAGCAATGAATAACCTCGTAAATATATTTTTAAAATACTTTACTATGGAAAATGTCCAACACATATAAAGTAAATAGAATAGTATAATGGGCACTCAGCTTCAACTACCATCAAAATTTTGCCTTTCTTGTCAAATGTATTTTCATGAGGAGGACTCCATTTACTAACAAACAAACAAAAAAATGCCCTTTAAAAAGGTTAAAAATGCAGTCTTTGGAGTCTTAGTGGTATCAATAGCTGTGTTATGTGGGGAAGTAAACTAACCTCTCTTAACCCCCTCCAATACAGTGGAGATAACAGTGCCCATGCACAGATTTGTAAAGAGAAAAAAGGACCTCATCAGAGCTTTCTCAGCTGGAGGTATGGCTGTGTAGAGGGGCCCAAGGGAAGATGCAGGTGGGGCAGGAGGGGCTTGGACTACTACCAATCCATTTTCATCTTTTAAAGAATAGAGACTGAGACTTCCCTGGTGGTCCAGTGGTTGAGACTCCATGCTACCAACGCAAGGGATTCAAATTCGATCCCTGATTGGGGAACTAAGATCCCACATGCCATGTGGGGCAGCCAAAAGAAAGAAAAGAAAAGAATAGGGTCTTGAGTAAAATTTCGTTTGATAAAAAAGGATCTAATGCTTCAAAAGGAATTCCCAGGTGGCACAGTTGGTAAAGAACCCGCCTGCCAATGCAGAAGACGTAAGACATGCAGTTTGATCCCTGGGTCGTGAAGATCCCCTGGAGGAAGAAATGGCAACCCACTCCAATATCCTTGCCTGGGAAATCTCATGGACAGAGGAGCTTGGCAGGCTACTGTCTATGGGGTCGAAAAAGAGTCGGACACGACTGAGGCACAGATCCACAGACAATGCATAAAAAACAAAGGAAAAGAAAGAAAAAGAAATAGTATGAAACCACCAATGTAAACGACTCAGAGTAGTGCTTTTATTATTATTACTGGCCATCATTCTGCTTTACCCTGACTTTCTCTTCAAATCACCTGGTTACTTGTTAAAATCACTTTCAAGCCAAGGGACACCTTTTTTCAATTAAGAATGTTTTCCCAGATTTACTGAGATGTAATTGACATACAACACTGTGTACCTTTAAGGTGTACAAATCATTGATTTGGTACAGGGACAAATTTTGATTCAAGCAAGAACATGGCCCTGAGAATCCCAGGATGAGGCCGGGCCTGAGCGTGTCCTCTCCGAGGTCTGCATTGCACAAGCTGACGTCTGGAGTTAGTGTCAGCCAGTTTCCATCCTCCTCCTCTCTCCCACTCCCTCAAGCTCCCCACCCCTTCTTCTGGAAAATCGTTGAGTCTCCCGCCGCTTACCCCAAGCCTCTGCTTCGTTGGGTCTGGTTTCCCAATAAATCGAAAGACTCAAGTCCCTGTCGCTGTTTATCACGAGTTCGAGTTAGTCCTCTCCCAGGGTGGGAGTCACTTTCCCGGGTGTCCCAACGGCTCGGCGAAGTGCTGATGCTCTCTGGATCCCGCCCCCGCCTCGGCCCACGACTGCCCAGCCCCGGGGACCTCCTCCCCGGGTGGGAAGTAAAGGGTCAACGGGCCCTCCCAGCCACCCGCCCACCCANGTTAGAATACTTCTATAGTAAAACAAAAAAGTAAGTCAAATGACCTCTCCTTTTTCTCTTCCTTCCCGCAGCAACAATGCACTAACGGCTTTGACCTGGACCGCTCGTCGGGACAGTGTTTAGGTATGAGGCCCTGCAGGCCCTTCGCCGGGTGGGGGTGCAGCCACAGCTCCAGCGCAGGGCCGTTTCCCTCTCAGCTGTTGTTCAGTATTGGCAAGTCTGTATCAGCCTTGCCCACGGAAATGGGCAGAAACAGTGTCACGGGATAGCTGAAATCAATGACAGTCTTCCACTGGTCACCTTCTTTGTGCCCAGCACAGGTAAGCCCTGTGCGGCAGGGCGAAGGTGAGGAAGATTTGACCGCCATCCTCAAGGAGCTCTCGATCAGCGTCAGTTTCCCAGGACTGCCTTCACAAATTGCTACAAACTTAGGGGCTTACACAATACAACTATATAATCTTAGATATGCAGGTCAAAAGCCTGAAGGGGGGTTCTACCAGGCTAACACTGAGGTGTTGGCAGGGCCTTGCTCCTTTCTGGAGACTTGAGGGAAGAATCCAGTTTCTTCATGCATGGTGCTGGCAGGATTCAGTTTCTTTTTTCTTTTATTTTGATTGCACTGTAATTGACATACGATAGCATCCAAGTTTAAGGTGCACGTGTGCTGACTCAGTCCACTTATGTCTTCTAGTGTGATGACCATCCCAGCTTAGAGCTCACACCTCCCTCCGGTCACATAGTTACCTTTTTTTTGTGTGTGTGGTGAGCACATTCAGGATTTATTTTCAGCACTTTTCGAGTATACAATATGGTATTGTTCATAATACTCACAATACTGTGTGTTAGTTCTTAGAACTTATCTTCTAGCTGGAAGTTGGTACCATTTACATTTCCTCATCTCTCCCACCCCAAGCCCTTGATGACAACCATTCTACTCTCTGTTTCTATAAGTTTGGCTTTTCTGGATTCCACATACAAGTGATGTCTTGTAGCATTTGTCTTTCTCTGTTTGCCTAAATTCATGTAGCATAATGCCCTCAAGGTCCATCCATGTTGTGGCAAATGGCAGCTTTTCCTTCTTCCTCATGACTGAATACTATTCATATGATTATTATTAATATTATATTATTCATATGATGATAATATTAAATGATGATAATATCACATCTATCTGTTAGGAACTTTATCTGTTGATGTGCATTTTGGGTGTTCCCATAATTTGGCAATCATGAATAAATGCTTCAATCAACATAGCAGTACAGATATCTCTTTAAGATTCTATTTTCATTTCCTTTGGATATATACCCAAAATTGGAATTGCTGGATTGTATCATATTTCTAGGAGAAGGCAATGGCAACCCACTCCAGTACTCTTGCCTGGCAAATCCCTTGGACAGAGGAGCCTGGTGGGCTGCAGTCCATGGGGTCGCTAAGAGTCAGACTCGACTGAGCGACTTCACTTTCACTTCTCACTTTCACACATTGGAGAAGGAAATGGCAACCCACTCCAGTATTCTTGCCTGGAGAATCCCAGGGACGGGGGAGCCTGGTGGGCTGCCGTCTCTGGGGTCGCACAGAGTCAGACACGACTAAAGCGACTTGGCAGCATGGTATTTCTAGTTCTAATTTTTGGAGGGACCTCCACACTGTATTCCATAGTGGCTGCACTGATTTCCATTCCACAGAATTCAGTTTCTTGCGGCTGTAGGACTGATGGCCCTGTTTCCTTGCTGGCTGTCAGCTGAAGGCCTTTCTCAGTTTCTAGAGGCCACCTTCTTCCTTGGCCTTTTCGCCAACAAGTTAAGTCCCTCACATGTTTCTAATCACATCTTTTTCTGTTGCCTCATCTCACTGACCAATCCTTCTTCCTCTTCTTCCACTTTTAAGGATTTGTATGATTTCCCTGGGCCCACCCAGATAATCCCAGATAATCCTCTCATCTCAAGGTCTTCTGATTAGCTTTAAATCCATTCTGTGAGTGCGTGCATGCTTAGTCACTCAGTTGTGTCTGACTCCTTGGAATTGCAGCCCTGTGCACTATAGCCCTCCAGGCTCCTCTATCCATGGAATTTTCCAGCCAAGAATACTGGAGTGGATTGCCATTTCCTCCTCCAGGGGATCCTTACGACCCGGGGATTGAACCCACATCTTCTGAGTCTCCTGCATTAACAGGCAGATTCTTTTACCATTGAGCCATCTGGGAAGCCCTTAAATTCACTCCATCCATGCCTAATTCCTCTTTGTCCTGTAACCTAATGTAGTCACAGGATCCAAGTGAGTGAATGAAAGTCGCTCAATTGTGTCTGACTCTTTGCGACCCCATGGACTATACAGTCCATGGAATTCTCTAGACCAGAATACAGGAGTGGGTAGCCTTTCCCTTCTCCAGGGGATCTTCCCAACCCAGGGATCAAACCCAGGTCTCCCGCATTACGGGCAGATTCTTTACCAGCTGAGCCAACAGAAGGGACACAGGTTCCAAGGAGGAGGACAATTTAGGGCTCTTCTCCTAGCACGCCATCTAGTGGGGCTGGTCGACCTAGGCCGAGTGAACTGTACAGAGTGGAATAAAATCATTGCCAAAATGCGGTGATCTCCCCTGCAGAAGTAGGGGAGAGATTGATGCCTTCTGTCTGCGGTCAATTTGAGTTGGGTGTTGAAGAATGAAAAAGATCCCGAGAAATAGCATCCCAAGTGGTAGGAACAGCAATCAGCAAAGACCAGGGAGACAGTCAGAGTGTAGAATAGTGTGCTGTGGACGAAGCATAGAGTGTAGAAAAAGAATACAGCTCCCTCCATGGGGATATATCTACCTTTTAAATTATATTTGATTTAGGCCAAATCATTTATAATCGCTGAGCTTAAGGTTGAAAAGAATGATGGGTGGCGAGGAACAAAACCGTGACTTGGCGGCTCCAGCCTCCCACTTTGACTTAAGGTGAAGGGGCATGAGGATGCACCAGTGAACGCAGAGAAGTATGACAGCTGTCTTCCCTGGCCCCCCAGTTTTAATGATGACTTCAGGCTTACAGCTAGAAAATGGAGCTCCATGTCTCCCTCTCCTGAGGGAGTAGTTGGCACGAGTCCCTCAGAGGAGGTGGCAGGGGTGAGCTGTCAGGATTCAGGGCCCTCTCCCGCAGTCTCCAGCCCCTTGGAGAACAGACCCCCCAAGGTTGGTGAGAAGCCCCAGCGTGCGGGGTCAGGTCAGCTGCTCCTGCTGGCAACCCAGTCCAGGCCTCCTCTGTCCCCAGCCCAGGAAGGCTGATTTTCTAGAGAACCTACCCCCCCCCCCAACCCCACCCCCCAACTCTAGACACAACAAACAGTGGACCAGCTAGCTGGAAACAGGCCCTGTTTGTTGGCACCGTGTGAGCTGACTCTCAAGTAAGTCTCCACTTTCCTAACAAGTAACTCACTCTTGGCCAAGCCTTGTCTTTCTGGACGCAAGGGACTCATTCTCCGTGCCTAGCTGTTATTTGGAGTAGAATTGAGTACAATGATGAGGCCCATCCTAGGGTTTCCTGAGTGTCGTATGGACACACCAGAGTACCTGAGATGCTTTTGGGTGATACATCCACAGAAAAACACTCTTTATTTTAATAGCTTTATATTTTATTTTTACTCTTACCTTCTATTTTTCATAATTGATAGTGTTTTTTTTTTTTTTTTCTGTCATCATGTAAGATGAAAAAAACATGCTCACTTGGGTTTACAATATGGATTCATTTAGAGAAAAGCATTAAACATGTGGGGCTTCCCTGATGACTCAGTAAGGAATCTGCCTGCAGTGCAGAAGACGCAGGAGATGTGGGTTCTATCCCTGGGTCAGGAAAATCCCCTGGAGGAGCAAATGGTAACCCACTCTGGTGTTCTTGCTTGGGACATTCCGTGGATGGAGGAGCCTGGCGGTTTACAGTCCGTGGGGTTGCAAAGAGTTGGACAGGACCGAACACATGATGGGTTGGTTAATTGGATCAAGTATGTGACAGTCCAGGCTGTGGTAGCTACAGCCCAGACATCGTGAAGGGGGTATTTGATGACTCATCAATTCTATTCAGTTCAGCTAATATTTGGGTAGTACCTGATGGTGATGAGCCAGGCGCTGCCCTCCGTATTTGGGAGCAGATGCTGGTAAGTCATGGTTGGAGCCCTTCCCGCTGCTGTCAGTACAGAGCTCTGCTTCAGTTTGCACCATGTAGCTGAGGGGCTGCTAACACCTGACCTTTCTGTGGCCTTGCAGATGTTGATGAGTGCCGGACCATCCCTGAGGCCTGCCGAGGAGACATGATGTGTGTCAACCAAAACGGCGGGTATTTGTGCATCCCCCGAACAAACCCCGTGTACCGAGGACCCTACTCCAACCCCTACTCCAACCCCTACTCAGCTTCTTACCCAGCAGCTGCACCCCCGCTGTCAGCTCCAAACTACCCCACCATCTCCAGGCCTCTTATATGCCGCTTTGGATACCAGATGGATGAAAGCAACCAGTGTGTGGGTGAGTAGCCCAGCGTCCTAGGCTTCCTCTACGCTGGCAAAGCCACATTCCTGTCCAGCAAGTCCAGCCTGAGGTCGTCTCAAGAAAGCTACTTTGTCTTTGCTTTATATCTGTCTTATCTGTCACCTACGTATTTATTATCTATCTGTCTTTCAATTGTATCTATCATCTATCTATTTGAAGACCAAGCTCATGTTTTTTCTCCGTTCAATAACAAATATATTTGGTCAAACATACTAAGGGAATCCCAGAGAGAGGATCTAAAAATCTAAAAAGGACCAGCTTTCTAGAGCCTTCAGCATCACACACCCTTGAATGGAATGTTTGCTCCTGAAAGAAAAGAAACCTTGAGGGACAAGGCCAATTGTTCTGGAAAGAAAGGGGACCAGTCTTTTAACCAACGGGAACCTTGTAGATGGGAGCTCATAGTGTGAGTGGATCTCGGGGAAGAAGGAGATGCCATGTGCCATGAGGTCCCCAGGCTGTTGGCAAGTGTTGTGATGGTGCCTGGGGGAGTGCTGGAGCTCTGTGGGCCAGTGTGGCTTTCGTGGAGGGTTACCCAGTATCCCCCCTCGTCGCTTAAGCTTTGGTTGGACCAAAACTTTGCAACTGTTTCCAGCATTGGAAGGTGGGTCTAGAGTGATGATCGCTCCAAAGTTTTTTGATCATATGCTCCATCTGCAAAATCTTTTTGAACCTGGACCCTTATCTCATGCATGTTTATAAATTACATACATATCCTATAGTCTCATATGGTTTGAGGAGTGTAAAGCATATGGAAACGTAGAAACTTTTAAAGAATGTGATTGTCACGCGAGTGTATGTTCCTCAATTCTTTGTCTCATCACAACAAAGATTTGGAGTGACAGACATTAAAGCCCCCTCGGCGTGTCACAGCTCTCAGGTCTTGGATAGATCATGTTATAGCTCTCAGGTCTCAAATGGACCGTCTTATAGCTCTTAGACAAATCAGTGTTACAGCTCAGTGTTACAGCTCTATTTTATTTAGAAGATAGCAGGAAAATCTATCTTCAAGGCATGAGGGCACGTCGATCTAAAGACACGAGGAGGAGAGCGCCCCAGCGCAGGAGAGAGAGAGGAGAGCTGTCTCTGGCTCTTCTGTTTATCTGTTTATCTCTCCCTGAGCCTGTCCTATGTAAACTGGGCCAGCCGGGAGTGTTGTTTGTTTTACCTGAGGTCCTCACTCCGGTCCTCGGACCTTCCTTTGTTTTATTTTCGTGGGCTTTTCCCTTCCTTGTCTTGTAGCCACCGTCATTTTTGGACTCTTTTTCCCTGTTTTACCTACCTAACATGATCAAAATAAAATATGAATTGAAATTCTAATATTTCCTTCCTGTGCCCTGAAAGTTTGCGAGACCATCAGGGTACTTAATGAGACTGATGCTGGTCCCACTCCAGGGCTCTGAAGGTGGTGTTGTAACCCACTGCCTGGGAGGTTGTGTTGGTGATTTTGTCATGTCTTCTATATGACCATGCAAATGAGTGTGCATTTTCATTTGACTACATGGAAATAAAATGCAAACAAAGTGTCTTTCAGAGCAAAAGGGGAAATTGGATACGCCTTGTCCAAACCTCTCTATTCTTACTGATCTCAAGGTGTGTGTGTGTGTGTGTGTGTGTGTGTGTGTGAGTGAGAGAGAGAGAGAGAGAGAGAGAGAGAGAAGGACAAGGAGCTGACTGATGGTCACGTTGAATACAGATGAGTGTTCAAGGAAAAAGAATACAGGACCCAATCAAGTCACAGACTGAAGTGCTGGTGGGGNGAGAGAGAGAGAGAGAGAGAGAGAGAGAGAAGGACAAGGAGCTGACTGATGGTCACGTTGAATACAGATGAGTGTTCAAGGAAAAAGAATACAGGACCCAATCAAGTCACAGACTGAAGTGCTGGTGGGGAAGATAGTAATGTACTTCCTTGTGACTACTAGGACAATAGACCATTGTAATTGAAAGGGACTTTAACAGTCTTTAGCCACAGCCTCTTCATTCTCTAAAAATGAAGATGTGGACTCCAGGAAGAGAGGTAATTACAAAGGTAGGATGGGGGTCCTGCTCTGCTGACAGCCAGCCTACATTTTCCTCACTGGTGACTATGACTGCTCTCATTTGGTAGGAAAGGAATGATCTGGAAGAAAAGGCAGGGAAAGAGAGTTTGGGGGTGGGGAGCCGCTCTTCAGGATGTCCTGGAGGGCTGGAGCAGACGAGCACATCTTGAAGTGAGAAAGGGGTTGTCAGGACCCTGCGAGTCACTCCAGGACTTCAAGGGGGGCAGGTCTCGGTGGCCGTCTTGCAGACCCCTTCTGGGGAAGAGCCGGGAACTCCAATGCGACCCATCCCCTCACAGCCCTCTTCCCAGGATCCCAGCACTGGAGAATAAGCACGCGGCTGGGAACCCTATTCATCTCCCGGTCCCTGTGACGTCAGACACTTTTACGGCCTCCAACCTGTCTCACGGGAGATGCGGAGCCTCATAATGGCCCTTTTGTAAGGAGAATACAATCCAGGAACCCTAGCGAGGACTGGCACTGGGCCGTCCACGTCCAAAAGTTCAGCCTTATGTATTCATAAGTCCTGGGTTCCTCCCCGCCTCCCTTCACCCCACCCCGCCTTTCCTGGTTTACACTGGCTTTTCTGGGCATTGTGAGAGGGGACGTCAGAGGGAGGAGGCCCCAGGGGGGATGAGAGAGGCGGGGCCTGGGAACAGGCCACAGGGAAGCAAGGCTGTGGCGGGGGTGGGGGTGGGGGTGGGGGTAGGGGTGACGTCTCAGAGACAGCATCCCACCAGGACATCTGGCAGGGGCGCAAAGGCAGGTGGTTACTAGGTCTGCACCTCCTGTGCTGGGAGCTGCTTCAAAAAGCGCCCTAGCATCACACTGCCCCAGCCCTCACTCTCGCCCTCCAGACCCCTGCAAAGCCCTCACAGGACCCCGCGGCACCGCCCGTACTTGCGGCTCTGCTGTCGAACCTGCTCCAGTTCAAAGACCGTGTAGGGGCGGACGGAGCGGTGCCCGGGCAGGCAGGGACCCACGGGAGTCATGGGGATGACTCTGGGAAGTGGCAGGGAAGGGAGGGTCAGAGTGAGAAACCCCAGCGTCCAAACCCATCACCCACTCCTCACGCTCCACCTGCCGAAGGAGCCTTCCCGCCCCAGGGACTGAAGGCCAAGGGGTAAGAGCAGCCCGAGGCATAGAGTGGACTGGAGAGAGGAGGAGCAGACGAGCTGGAGGCAGGCAGGGAGGACATACAGGACAGGCCCCCCATCACGGCCACCCACTGGGGGCACTCACTGTCCAGTCACAGGTGTCTCCAGGGGACGGTCACATGAGAGGCAGTGGAAGTGTGCCAAGAGCTGCCTGTGAGGGTTGGGACACACGCAGAGGCTGAGGGCCTGCCCAGAGGGCCCCAAAGGGAGGGATGGAGAACTCAGAGGGTTTGGCTGGTAGGCTAGGTGCTCAGCGCCCAGGGGGACGGGGCCCCAGGCCACCGGAGGCAGGTCTGGGCCCCGCTCCCTGCACACGTCAGCTACTAGAGATGCCCACTTCTGGACACACATCTAGCACCCATCTACCCTAACCCAAGCCGGCAGGGCTCTCAAGGGCCCCAGGGGGTGGGTGCACTGTGTAAGCCTTGGTGGCCCTCTGGTGGCCAGGAATGAAAATGCTGGGACTCAAGCTGCCATGAGCCAGGCATCCCCAGGAGGACTCGTCCCCCCACCCCCCAGGCTCTGCCTCTGGTGGCCTGGGGCCTGTCACCCTGGGAGCTGAGCTCTGGGGGCTGTGGACCCTCTCCCACCTGTGTCCAGAGAGCACTACGCCCCCCTCCCCTCCCTCTCTCTGCTATAATATGAATCAGCCTGAGCTACAAGAGGCTTTCAAGCTCTCTGCCTCCCTATGGCTGGATGGTCCCAGATAGGATCTGCCAGTCCCTCCGAACATACATGGGGACCCTCCAGCCGGCCCACCCTCACCCTGCCAGGCCTCACCTCCGCATGGCGGCTGCCTCGTCCGCCTGGTAGAGTGGAGAGCGCTCTTTGAGCTGCTGTCGCAAGGATTTCCACCGATCCTCCAGAGACTGCTTCACCGGGTCTAACTCCAGGCGGTCCAGCTTGGGGGAGGAAGTGGGGGGTGGGGACCAGGTGAGCTCTGAGAAAGCAGGTGGGGGTCTGCAGTGCCCGGAGGAGGTGGCGTTGCCCGGGTCACCTTGTTGTCCATCTCCACCAGGAGCTTGTCCAGCATCTTCTGCCAGTCCTGCTCCTGCCCCGTCATCTTGGCCACCAACTCCTGCATCATGTGGTTCAGCTGCTCCGTGGTGGCGTCAAACTGGATGCGGCTCACTTTCGCCGCCAGGGCACTCTTGTCAGCTTTCTGCCCAGAGACGGGGACAAGATTCGCCCCCACCAAGATGGGAGAGAGCCACACTGGGGCCCTGCTCCACGAAGCTCAACTCTGATGCTGAGCCCACCTCCCACCCTGGGCTCCTCTCCTCTCTCTGCCTTTTCAAGAGTGGGAGCGATGGGACCTCCCCGGGTGGCCTTTCTTCAGGCCTGGCCTTACCACGTCGATTTCCATCTCCAGGTGTTCCCTGTTGGCCTTCTCCTTCTCCAGCTTCTCCAGACCCTGGTACAACACCTGGGAGGCCGAGGGAGCAGAGAATAAGGAGCAGGGAACCGATCGCGCCCCAGCCCCACCCCCCCGCCACCCTGCCAGCCCTCTCACATCAATGTCCTTCTGCTTCTGCCGATGGTCTTCGATGAGGTTGCTGGTGGTGATGTTGAGTTTCTCACAGTCGCCCTGCACCTGCAGGATGGCGCTCTGGATGTGGCCCAGCAGCTCTTCATCCTATGCAGGACAAAGGCAGGCTCCCTGGGGTGGCCCCCCAACCCCAACCTGGGGTACTGCCACCTCCCGACAGGGGAGCCCTTAGAGCATCACCCAACGGACAGGCTGACATCAGACCCCACTCTAGGCCTCCTGGGTTGCCATCATAGCCCATCACCTCCCCATGGAGTGGCCTCCAGGGACCCGGTCCACTGGTGCAGGTGATCAGTAGAGGTGGTGAGCTGCCCCAGGGCCCCCGAGAGTTGGGATGTGGTCTACAGTCTCCCCTCCTGCCCTGAGCTGAGTGTGAATTCTGGAGTCCAAGAGACAGGCCTCAGGGACTTGTGGTCCTCCCTGCCCTCCCCCCAGCAGGCCTGCCCTTTATAGGGGAAGAGAGAAACAGACCAGAAGAGCAGTGTGAAGGAGCGGGCAACAAGCCCTAAAGCTATGTCAGCGTCCCTGAGGCACGAGCATGGCTCTGCTCCACCCCTCTACCAGCTACGCTGTCCCCATCCCGCCGTGGACCCAGCTCTGTTCCCCAGGCCCGTCCCCAGTGCCAGCTCGATGGCTGCCCTCGCTGTGACCCTACAGAAAGACCAGGCACTTTCGGGCAGTTGCTAAAGGGCTTCATCATGCACAAGCGACCCAACGTCCCTCCCCCGGGGACTCCCCAAGCAGCTCCTGGCGGCGGTCATTTGCAGCTACCCAGGAGGGAGGCAGGCGCGTCACCTGGCTCTGCAGCTTGGCCTTCTTGGAGGGCCGGGAGGCAGCCAGGTTGCTGACCATGTTCTGGAGCTGCTCGTAGCGCTGCACCAGCATGCTGACCTGGTGGCTCAGGTCCAGGCTGCAGGCCGGGCACGTGGCCGCCGGGTCGATCTGGCTGGGGGCCAGGGTGCTCAGGGTCTTGTGTGGGGCCATGTTCAAGCTCATGGACAGCAGCGTGGAGGACGAGGCCAGCATGTTCTCAATGATGGTCCGGAGCTTGTCTAACTGGGTGTGGGAGAGAGGGCGGGTGCAGGGCAGTGAGCAGGCCACCACATGGTCACCACCAGCCTTTCTGTCCTGACCTGCTGTGATCCAGGCAGCTGTTGGAGCCTCGGTGCCTCGCAGGGTATGCAGCTCATGGGAGGTGCTCGATGTCTGTCCACTAAACAGAGAACAGTGTTCCCAGGGAAGGAAGGGCAGGTGCTGATTAAGCCCTTGCAGGAAGTGGGCTTCTGTACCTTTCTCCAGCCAGCTCATTGGTGCAATGTGAGAATGTATCTCCTCTAGCTAAATCCCAGCGTGATGATGTCTGTCAGTCAGTCCACAAACACTTTGAGGACCCTGGCGACAACACAGGCCCTGCTCCAGGCCCTGGGCAGAGGAGCGGTAGGCTCACACATGCTCTCTCCCCATTTAGTATGTAAATAACAATAAGAGAACATGATTTTCTAATGCCACCTACAAAAAAAGTCAACTCAAAATGGATTAAAGACCTACAGGTAAAACCAAGACCATAAAACTCCTAGAAGAAAACAGGCAGGACACTTTGTGACATAAATTGTAGCAATAGGACTTCCCTGATGGTCCGCTGGAAGAATCCGCCTGTCAATGCAGGAGACGTGGGTTTGATCCCTGGTCCAGGAAGATCCCAGATGCCGTAGAGCAACTACCCCATCTGACACATCTGAGCCCATGGGCGGCAACTCTGAAGCCCATGTGCCTAGAGCCTGTGCTCTGCAGCAAGAGAAGCTGCTGCAGTGAGAAGCCTGTGCCCTGCAATGAAGAGCAGCCTCTGCTCACTGCAACTAGAGAAAGCCCACGGGCAGCAACGAAGACCCAACGCAACCAAAAATAAATAAATTATAAAAAACAAATTGTAGCAATATTTCTTTATCTGCCTCCTAAGTCAAAGGAAATAAAAGCAAAAATAAACAAATGAAGTGTAGTTAAACTGAAAAGCTTTTGGACAGCAAAGAAAACCACCAATAAAGAGATAACCTATGGAATGGGAGAAAATATTTCCAAATGATCTGACTGATAAGGGGTTAATATCCAAAACATATAAACAGCTCATACAATTCAACATTCAAAAATCAAACAACCCCGATTTAAAAATGGATGGATATCACCCTTATGGCAGAAAGTGAAGAGGAACTAAAGAACCTCTTGATGAAAGTGAAAGAGGAGAGTGAAAAAGCTGGCTTAAAACTCAACATTCAAAAAACTAAGAACATCGCATCCGGTCCCATCACTTCAAATCACTGCAGATGGTGNGGCGGGGGTGGGGGTGGGGGTGGGGGTAGGGGTAGGGTCGGAAGGAACCAAAGGAACCCAGAGGGGGATATTCCTGGGAAAAGAGGAGGTGAGGGGGTGAACGTAGGTCTGATCCTGTGGAGGAAGCTAGAGTGAGTGGCCTGTGATGTGGAGAATTGGAAAGTGTTTCTGAAACTTTGGTGTTTTTTGTTTTTTTTTTAATGTATTGATTTCTTTGGCTTAGCAGGGTCTTAATTGCAGCAAGCAGGGACTTTAAGCTGCGGCATGCAAACCCTTAGTTGCGACATGTGGCATCTAGTTCCTTGACCAGGAATGGAACTTGGTCCCCCTGCATTGGGAGCAGAGTCTTAGCTACTGGACCACCAAGGAATCCCTCTTTTTTTTTTTTTTTTTTAGCTTTTATATTGGATTCTAGTTGATTAACCATGTTGTGATAGTTTCAGGTGTGCCTGTATCTATTGTTTTTCAAACTTGGGTGTTGTGGGAGAGGAGGACCACATCTCCAACGGGCCTCTCCTCCTCCTCCTCAGCACAGAAAATGCTCAGCAACACTAACAACAGCAGCAGGAGTAATAATAGCAAGCACATGATGCCCTGTGCTGGGATCCTTACCTGAGTGAACATGCTGAATCCTCACCACAGCCCCATACAGCAGGACTGCTGTTATTCTCGTTGGCCCTGAAGCACAGAGAGGTTAAGAATCTGTCTAAGGTCATACAGCAGGTGGGGGCTGACCCAGGGTTTGAATCCATTCAGGCTCTGGATGAGGAAACTGAGGCTGAATAAGGTCAAGGTTCAAGCCTCACAGGAGTCAGTCCTGGAGCCCTGATGAAAAACTAGGATTTTCTCTTACCTTTTGTTTTTTTTGTAAATAAATTTTTGTTCTGTAAAGCTTTGAACCTAGACAAAAGCAGAGAAAACATGGTGAACACTTACCTACTTGTCACTCAGTTTGGTAATTGTCAATATAGACCCACGCTTGTTTCTTCTTTACCTTGACCAAGTGGATCAATTTAAAGCAAATATCAGGTATCAATCGTTCTATCCTTAAATACTTCAGAATGTATCTATCTCTAAGAGATAAAGCTTCTTTAAAAGATAATAGCCACAATACCATTGTAAATCTACAAAAATTAACAATAATTCCTTTTTATCATTTAATATCCAGGTAGAGTTCATATTTTTGTGATTCTTTCATAAATGTCCTTTTTTTCTTTTTTTTATAGAATCAGATCCAAGTAAGGTCTACAAATTACATTTGATTTACAAGTCTCTTAAGGGCTTCTTAATCTTTTGTGTCTCTTTCGCACTTATTTGTTGAAGAGGCTGAGTTGTCTGTCCTGTAGAATTCCCTACATTTGAGATCTTGCTTGTTGTGTTCTTGGAGCGGTAGTTAGCATGTTTCTTCATCCTATCTATTTTTCTGTAAACTGGTAATAGTTAGACCTAGAGACTTGATCCAGTTGAAGTTTAAATTTTGGGCCAGTTGTTTTCTAGGTACCGTCCTTGCTCTTTTCTTCTTTCCATGTCCAGGTTTCTGCACATAAACTGTAACTAAGTCCAGCTTAAAGAAGCAAGTGGACACTTTCACTGAGGTTTGCTCCTTCTGGGTTTTGGACCCACTTTCAAGACAGCAGTTTCCTTCCTTGACCTCTGTCTCTGCAGGGTGGGCAGGGCCAGACTTGGAGCCCAGATCCCCTGAGCCTCTGAGCTTCCTTCTTGACCTCTCTGTTTTCGGTTCTACTTGGGAGATCCCTAGACCCTGCTCCTTCTGGAACCAAGGTTGGCCTCAGGTTTGAGTCCACAAGCCCCTAGATGTAAACCTGGATCACTCCGGACCTTTGTAGGCTGAGTGAACAGTGACACAAGAATTACATGAACCAAGAAAGTATTGTATCATTAATAAAACCGGCATCTTGGCTTGGGGATGTTCAGCACCAGGGCAACCTCTATGAGGATAGTGGGGCCGGTGGCTGGTTAAAGTGTGTCCCTTGGATCCTGGCCTCTTGGGAGAGCTGATGGTCAGCATCTCAGAGATTGGAGAACCAGATGGACTTGGTTAATCGGCAAGGAGGATGGAACTGGTGCATGAAAGGCAGGATGCTGTGGGGCTAACAGGGTTGATGCTGAGGACTCAGGGAGGGGTGAGCTAAGCTGAGTGGTTGGGGCACCCAGAGTACGAACCCCCACTCAGGGACCTTCCTACCATCACGCTGCCTCTGAGAACAGGACTTTTGGCTAAGGTCCCTCATGTTGATGCCACTCTTGTAGGCGTATCTGTTTCCTTTGTGCCTTAACTTGTCACCTCTCTGGGTGGACATTCTTCATTCTGGCTTTGTTAATCAACTTGGCTCTGTGGCCAAACTAGGGACTCCACCAATAACTAATGCTCATGAGACATTTCGCAATTGAGAAAGCAGCCTTTTACTAGAACCACACTGCCCCGGGGACTACAGGAATTCCTCTGGTCATTTGTGAAGTTACAAGCAATATCTTTATTCTTCCTTCTGGCCCAGGGCTTTCTCATTGATCAAAGCGCCTGAGCAGGCAGAGAGGAACACATATGGATCCTCTGGGAAGATGAATGGCATTGGCCTGAAGCCTTCTCTTGAGTTATTTTTCCTGAAAGTCAGCCAACATGTAGTCAATCCCTGTTTATAGAACACCTCTTTGGTGCCAGGCTCTGGCTTAGGCGCTGAGGGGGGCAGGGAGTCTGGGCATAGCCATGGGACTATCTTCAGAGCTTACCGTCAAGGAAGGGAGATTAGTCACGGAACAAGCAGCTGAAATACTTGGCGGCCTCTGATAGGTTCCTGAGATTTTTCGAAGAGAAGGCAGAGACAGGAAAAGGCTCTGTTTCCTGGAGTGGAGAGGGCTGGGACTTGGAAGCCAGTCAGGCCTTGATACTCACCTTGGTTTGGCTACTTCCTAGCTATGAGACTGGGGCCTCGGTTTCTTCATCTTTAAAATGGGTACAACAATGCCTATTTCACAGATAACATGTGAAAATATCTCACCCAGTGTCTGCATAGTGCCTGGAGAATCCCAGGGACGGGGTAGCCTGGTGGGCTGCTGTCTCTGGGGTCGCACAGAGTTGGACATGACTGAAGTGGCTTAGCAGCAGCAGCAGTGTTTGCATAGAGTATCACTGGGTAAATGTTAATTGAGAAAAGAAAAATTCTCAGGTCTTGAGATGATAACTTATAGAGAGCCATCAAGTCTGAAAATGTATTAAGTGCCTTAATTTTTTTTTTAAATTGATATCTGGTCTTTTTTCTTTTGCAAGGAAGCTTTAATCTTTATAACTTAATTTATTTAATGTCTTAGGCCAGGCTGTGTGTGGCATACAGGATCTTAGTTCCCCAATCAGGGATTGAATCTGTACTCAGTGGTTAAAGGAAAAGTCTTAACCACTGGACCACCAGGGAAGACCCAAGGTCCTAATTCTTGAAAACCTTTAAAACGACCTAAAACCGAGCTTGGTACTCACTCACCTTGCAGACCTTGTTGGGCTTTGCCCAGTTTAGCACTTTATGAGACTTCAGCCAGATTGTGCTTTGAGATGCTGGTGAACCCTGAATTTATTTAATTGTGAAACAAAACAAACTACCCAGCTGATAAGACAAGGGCAGTGCTTAGATGGGGCAGCTCCTGCAGGCTTTTCTTCATGTTTTTTAAAATACAGGTTTGAAACCAAGTCCTCAGGATGAGACCAGGAGGGAAGCACAGGAAGCTGAGACCACTGGGCTCTTTAGCTGCTGAATTGGGACCAGACCAGGCAGGCCCAGGGAGGAGGGGACCCAGATGGAAGCAGGACACAGATCTGTTCAGATGTCCCTGTGAACTGGGCCTTAGGAAGCCTGTGTGCAGCCCCTGCACTTAGCTTGTCCCATCTTGCTTCATATCTTTCCTAGTCACTGGCTGGGAGTGTGAGCAAGCATTTTCACCTCTCTGAACCTGTTTCTCCATCTGTAAACTGGGATGACAGTATCAATTATTAGTATAGGATATTTGTGAGATGTCACTGAGATAGTTCACATAACTTGTCTAGCATGGAGGCTGGCTTTCTGTAAGGGNCTGGCTGGGAGTGTGAGCAAGCATTTTCACCTCTCTGAACCTGTTTCTCCATCTGTAAACTGGGATGACAGTATCAATTATTAGTATAGGATATTTGTGAGATGTCACTGAGATAGTTCACATAACTTGTCTAGCATGGAGGCTGGCTTTCTGTAAGGGTTAATAACAGTTATACTGTTTTGGGTGTGTCAGATCTTATCATTCTGTGATGAATTCTGCTACTCCATATTCCTAGTCTTGTTATTCTGCTATTGTTTATTCTTTCCTCTGGGAGTTAGACTTAGGAGCAGGAATAAAGGTGCAGGTGTAGAGAATGGGCATGTGAGTAGTAGGGGAAGGAAAGGGTGGGATGAACTGGGAGAGTAGCGTTGACTTGTATACCCCACCATGCAGAAAATATATAGCTAGTGGGGAGCTGTTGTATGGCACAGAGAGGTCAGCTTGGTGCTCTGTGATGACCTAGAGGGGTGAGATGGAGGCAGTGGTGGTGGAAGGCAGCCTCAAGAGGAAGGGACATGTGTCTCTGCAGAGCGGATTCACTTTGTTATACAGCAGAAACAGCAACAACAAGAAAAGAGTACAGGCCTTTTAGAGCATGGAGGGTTGAATTCTTGACACTTTCGGTGGCAGGAATTGGCATTACGTGTGCTTCCAAGGGGAACTCAGCAGAGAAGGGACTCCAGGAAGGTGTCCAGGACAGCTCTTCTCCCATACGAATGTGCCCCAGAGTCACCTGTGGGGAAGATCTGACTTGGCAGGTCTGCTCTGGGGCCTGAGGCCCCACATTTTACAGAAGCTCCTGGATGATGAGATGCTGCTGGTCCAGGGAAGCTACCATCCATCCATCTACCCTTAGATAGGCCTGCATTTGAAGAAAGGTAGAAACTTTATTTTTAATGTAATTCCCATATTGTTCGAATTTGTTAGAAGAATATTTTATTTTTGTTGAAAAACAAAAACAAAAGAGCCCCAAAGAAATGTTTTTAAAGCCTAAATTGAAGTCTCATGCTGTAGCGGTAAAGTTAGGACATCAGTAAGAAATGTTCTCTGATCCCAGATTAGCTACGTATTAGCTGTGTAATATTAAGAAAGTCACTTGGCTTCTCTGACCTAAGGTTTATTATCTGTAAAAAGCAGGGATTAGGGGTCTTACTATGGGATCTGTGGATAGAATTTAGCAGTTCGGTTTTCATCTTTTTTTCCCCTACTAACTTCTAATGAAATTTAACATTATCTGCCTTTATATAGGCAATAAACCACAAGATGCTTCACGATACCTGTGGCAGTATTGACAAGAGAAACACAGATATTTATACATCACATTAGAGTTGTACCAGTTATTCTGGCACACTTTGAAGATCTTGATGAATTTTGAAATAGTCCCACTTGCCATCACTGCAAAATTGTGGGAGATACTAGACCTACTGCCCAACCTTGTCATTTCTAAGATATATTATATTTTGATAACTTTCAGTGTTACTGGTTTCTTTCATAATCCGATGAATATAATTTATGCAATTAAAAGCATTACTCTGAGAAATGGGTCCATGGCTTCACTGGTCTGCAAAACACATGCCCTAGACCAGATGATTTCTTCAATCCCTGGACCTTAGGGAAGATGGTGGCTGTGTCCAGACAGCCTGGGTTGTCTGTTAATTCGTTCCCACCTTGATTGCTTGTAACACGGTCCTTCTCTACTTGCATGTTTCAACCAGCCCACATAGTCAGTGACATCTTCTGCTGGGACCATGCCAGTCCTCCATTTGTGAAGAAGCCCGACCTACCCACAGCTAGAGCTGGCTTCAGGGATTGGCCTAGGTGAGGCCTAGGTGACCTCACCCTGACCACGGTGAGGTCAGGGCACTGGCTGGCCTTGGGGCTGGACGGGAACTCTCCGGGCCTTTGTGTGTGTGGTAGGCACTTCCCTGCTGCCTAGCATGGCCATTTTCTCAATGAACCGCAACTTTTTCTTGGCTCTCACCTTATGTTCCTTGGTCTGGTCATGTTTCTTTTCATCATGTTCCATTCTGGGATTAGCCAGTTGTGTGTGAAGAGCAAGCGGTATTGCAGGAGGATGGAGAAACGTGGACTCTGAGCCGCAGCAGCTCCAGCCCTGCTGTGGCTGTTTCTGGAGAAAGCGAGTGTAAGGCCAGGTCTCTAGCGAGCCCTGCTGCAGGGCAGGAGGGCACGAGGTTGCAGTCACCTTCTGGGGCCAGGGCCGAATGGACCATTGAAACCTGTTTAGCCACATGTGTTTGAAATTAGTGGGAGGTGCCTGGTACTGTGGTTCTCAAAGAAGTTCAGCGGTTCCTGATATGTAGAAAGATGATTGCACCTCCTCTTTCGTTGTCGAGGCGGGTTGTAGATGTCTTTGCAAAGATGCCTCTGATGAAGTGGGGTGAGCACACCACTGGACACCCGGGAGCAGAGCTGCTCGCAGAGGTTCTCTGCTCGCCTCGCAGCTTCTGCTGGAGCTCCGCGTGGCTCTGATCTGCGTGTCTGGGCGGGGTCCACAGGGCATGTGTGTGGCTCCTACACCCAGTGTGATGCAAGAAACAGTGATCTGGGAACTCCTTGTGCTGTTAGGAACAGATTAGATGAAATAAAGAAGTAAAAATGCCATATGAAAGCAAAATCTTAGTGTTACGGAGAGTGTATGTGTGCGTACAAGGAAACTGATTCAAGCCATAAATGAGGAATCACGTTTAATGCTGCCGACAACATCCTCATGTAAATACTGTCTGATAGGCCCGAGTTATATCTGCTGTTATGCCAAGAAAGGGGATCTTTGTGTTCTCAAAGGCCTGGAGGGACTGGGTGACAGGCTGAGGAGTGGTGAGGGCAGTGTGGGGAAGCGTGGGCTTTCGATTCAGAGATGCTGGAGTTCAAACGCCACCCCCAGCGCAGGTGCCTGGCTCCGAGCTATCTACCCTTTGAGAGACCTCTCTTCCAGATGGAACGGTAGTGCTTACTCTGTGGACTTGGTTTTAGCAAAGGATGTGCTGTCTACGCCGCCCCCAAACAATTGCTGCTGTCTGTCATTCCCACCACCCTCTCCACAGAGGAGCAGCCCCTCTGCCGCATCACATCTAACCAATCCCTGCCCAGCACAGGACAGACAAGCGGCAGCAGCTCGCTGCTGGCTTATCCCAGGTGGGCGGCTGTCAGGAGGGAAAAGGAAGGGAACAGCCTTTGCATTTGTAACCATGTGCTGATGCTTCTTCCCAGGTCCGCTTTGATCCTTGCTCAGCCAAAGGGGCTGCCTTTGAGTCATTCTCTGGGGCTCTCTTACCTCTGGGGGTGCCGAGGGGCCAGATGGATATACTCGTTCTCTTTCTTTGGCTGCCAGCCTCTCTGGACATGTGGACACGCTGACAGAAAGACAGACTCCAGACCACACTGCCCTGGGAGGCGGTAACTAGGAAGTGCTGGTGGGCTGGGCTGACCCGTCATCTAGAGACCCCTGAGTCAGATGATCTTCGAGCAGGTTGGGTGGTCTCCTGCTTAAGGGCAGAAAGGCTAGGCTTCCTGGCAGCCTCCAGGTGTGCGACAGAGGGTAGGCAGGAGTCCATGTGCTCTCACCAGGACCTGGGTGTTGGGAGTTGAGACAGTGTCGGGGCTTCCTTGGATGCAGCCGCTGCCCCAGCATCCACTGTTTACCCTCAGCATCTGGCAGTGCGAATTCTCAACAAGCTGTGCTGTGCTTAGTCACTCAGTCACGTCTGACCCTTTGCGACCTCATGGACTGTAGCCCGCCAGGCTCTTCTGTCCATAGGGATTCTCCAGGCAAGAGCACTGTAGTGGGTTGCCATGCCCTTCTCTCTCAACAAGCTATTGGCAATTAATGAATGGATGAGTGACGGGATGAACAGAAGGAAAGCGTGGGCACCGTTCAACCCGGGTGACTGGGGGACCTTCACTCACTTCCACATTTGGTCTCTCATCACCCCCTCGAAGCACGCCCCTCGAATGGTTCCCACTGTGCTGGATGCCAAAGGGGGACCAGGATGACCAAGCGTCTCTGTCCCTTGAGTGCCAGCACCGTGTTCACGGCGTGTGCCCCCACCCAGCATGCTTCACTGGGCCACTGGCACTTGGCAAGCATTGAACTGAATTGCATTTACACTGTAGCTGAGGGGCTGATGGGAAAAGATGCTTGTGAAGAATCATCTTCTCAGATTGACTTACCAAGAGAACTTACCTCCACCATCCTTTCTGCCCTGGGCTACGCTAGGAAAACAGAGCCAGGGCTTTGTTTCTCTGCCCTGGGAGGGACTGGCTCTCAGGGATCCACCTCCAGCCAGGGTCAGCTCCTCTCACAACTCCAAGGGGCGCCATTCAATTTTGCGGCCCTGCCATTGGCATCCTCTGGAGCCCAACAAGCAGCGGGAGGCTCCTATTTGTCTTGGAAACAGAGGTGCATGCTTGGGGAAGGGTCCCCGGGCCATCTCCTTAGGGGCTGGCAGGGAAAGGACATTCACAGGATTCCTTCCCTCCAGAGGGCCTCAGACATCAGACTGGATGTTAAGGACTGACCTCCCATTCCCCTCGGCTTGTCGGAGCTGGGCCAAAGGGGAGATGGGGACAGCCAGTGCTGGGCCCTGCCCCAGGCAGCCAGCATCGACAGGCTCCAGGGGACAGCGGGCGGGTCGAGGCTGGGAGGCGGTGAGGCGTGGGGGACTTGTCAGTGTGAACTGACTTTCCTTCAAACTAAAACGTTTGCAGAAACCCAGCCAGAGTTGATTTATGAGCCCCACATATTTCACAGGTCTTAACACATCCCCCAGGAATCAATGAGGTCAGACAGAACAGACTTTGCATCCGGAATCAGTATGAAATTGGCATCTTCAACAGTTCCCGTGGGAAGCAGGGGATAATAATTTAAGGGAGATTGTATTAATAATGCAAAGGCACAAAAATCCTAGACTCAGCTTCATTCCTATTGGGGAGAAAGACAAATCATCTGTTTTCTGCATCTGAGCTGGGTGAGGGGTGGCCACCTCTGCTGGGGCCACTGTGAGCAAAGTGAAGCATGATGGGATGCCTGCACCATGGTGGACGATGAACTCAGTGCCAAGAGCAGTGACCACAGCCTCCCGCACTGTGTCTGGCGGATGCTCCATAACGGTGATAAATAGATATTTGTGATTATGTATTTAACATCTCTGTGTCCAGCAGGAACTTTCTGTTCTGTTCACCCTGTATTTTTAGTGCTTGATAAATATTTGCTTAAAACTAAACATTCAAAAAACTAAGATTGTGGCGTCTGGTCCCATCACTTCATGGCAAATAGAAGGGGAAAAAGAAGAAGCAGTGACTGATTTTATTTTCTTAGGCTCCAAAATCACTGCGAATGGTGACTGCAGTCATGAAATTAAAAGACACTTGCTCCTTGGAAGGAAAGCTGTGACAAACCTAGATAAAGTATTAAAAAGTAAAAGCATCACATTACTTACAAAGGTCCGTGTAGTCAAAACTATGGTTTTTCTGGTATAGATGTGAGAGTTGGACCATAGGAACTGATGCTTTTGAATTGTGGTGCTGGAGAAAACTCTTGAGAGTTTCTTGGACTGCAAGGAGATCAAACCAGTCATTCCTAAAGGAGAGCAACCCTGAATATTCATTGGGAGGACTGATGTTGAAGCTGAAGCTGTNATAGGAACTGATGCTTTTGAATTGTGGTGCTGGAGAAAACTCTTGAGAGTTTCTTGGACTGCAAGGAGATCAAACCAGTCATTCCTAAAGGAGAGCAACCCTGAATATTCATTGGGAGGACTGATGTTGAAGCTGAAGCTGTAATACTTGGCTAGCTGATGCAAAGAGCCAACTCATTGAAAAAGACCCTGATGCTGGGAAAGACTGAAGGCAAAAGGAGAAGAGGGCACCAGAGGATGAGATGGTTAGGTAGCATCACAACTCAATGAACATAAATTTGAGCAAATTCCAGGAGACAGTGAAGGACAGAAGAACCTGGCATGCTGCAGTCCATGGGATCTCAAAGGGTCAGACACAACTTAGTGACTGAACCACAGCAACAAAATGTTTGTTTAATAAGTGGAATTATGTATAGAGGTGAATTGTATTTACTAATAGATATAGAGGTGAATTGTATTTATAGAGTCAAATGAGCCAGAGAAATTGATTACTTCTCAATAAATAATAAATTAGCCACGTGGTTTAACTTATTATCATTAATGGACTTTATGTATCGTTTTCATGCTGGGAGCTGTGCTGTGCACAGAAAGGTAAATCAGGCGTCATCGCTGCTCTGGAGAGTTCTGTTCTCTTGCCAGGAGCTGGGGTAGGTTGGTAGGAGGTAGGGAACGCAACACATGCACAATTACAGCTCAGGGAAATGGGACAGCAGTCAAAGCAGGTATGAGATTCTCTGTTGGCCCTGGCTGGAGCGGTTGCAGAACCCTTCCACAAGGACAGGTGATACACGTCTGTGCATTCATTTGCTTCAACAGGTATTCACTGGGTATGTCTCTGTGTTAGATATTGCCAAGTTCTGAGAGGGGATCTAAAGATGAATGAGACTCAGTCCCTGCCCTCAGGATCTCACAGCTGAGCAGATGTGTGTGGGAGTTGGGGAAGGGTGGATACATATAACTCATCAGAGTCTTTCCGTGAGCTTGAGTGTGAGAGGTGGTGGGCGCGGTATGACCGAGTGCTGTAGTAGGAGTGCCCACAAGGAATAGGGATTCTGCTCTGGCAATGAATTGCTGTGGTGTAGTCACTAAGTCACGTCCAACTCTTCTGTGATCCCATGGAGTGTAGCCTGCCAGGCTCCTCTGTCCATGGGAGTTTCCAGGCAAGAATACTGGAGTGAGTGCCATTTCCCTCTCCAGGATATCTTTGCGACCAAGGAAGTGAACCCATATCTCCTGCTTGGCAGGTGGATTCTTCATTCCTGAGCCACCTGGGGAGCCCCTGGCAATGAATACGATGGCATTTGAGTCAATCTTTGGAGGCTTGAGTAGGATTTTCATGTGGAGATGGGGAAGGGCTTTCTGAGTTGAGGGAACAGCCTGGACAAAGACGTGGAGGCAAGAAACTTCTTGACATGTTGAAGAATACTGGTGAGGGCCAGCCTTGGTCACGAGCCCATTGGTCACTTGCCCATTTGTGACACCCAGTGCATGGCTGCTGTGGGGAAATGAGGTGGGGCAAGTGAACAGGCACAGAGTGACAGCTGAGGCTGAGCAACTTGGCAGGAACTATCATGTATGCCATGATAATCTCTTGGGCTTTGTTCTGTGAACACTGGTTTTTAAGTGGAGGAGTAGTGTCTTGATATCTATTTGAAGAAGATTCCTGGCTTAGGAACCCAGTGGACTGGAGTCTTGATTTAATCTCTTTACTGCACAAGCTCGGGATAGAAGGTGTCGTGGCTCCTGAACCTTCTCTTTCTAGGCTCCATTTCCCTGTCTATACAATGGGGCTGGACCACAGTCTCCAAGGCTCCCTCCAGCCCTGACTGCTTGGGATGTGGACATGATTGTGGCAAAAGTGGGGACTAGCTTCTGGGGGGAGGTAGATTTCGAGGTGGTATCTTTTTATTGGAGGCAGTGATTTTGCAGTGAGTCTAAACTCTGGGGGTTAATTATCGGACCACCTCCAATGATATCACCTCCATGCTCCACAGAGTCCTGGTTGGAGCCTTCTTTTTTTTAAATTAATTAATTTTAATTGGAGGCNCTTCTGGGGGGAGGTAGATTTCGAGGTGGTATCTTTTT
Source organism: Neotragus moschatus (assembly GCA_006410615.1). Classification (NCBI taxonomy): domain Eukaryota; kingdom Metazoa; phylum Chordata; class Mammalia; order Artiodactyla; family Bovidae; genus Neotragus; species Neotragus moschatus. The sequence continues at coordinate 3,618,397 of SJYA01002930.1, read as the reverse complement.
ATTGGAGGCAGTGATTTTGCAGTGAGTCTAAACTCTGGGGGTTAATTATCGGACCACCTCCAATGATATCACCTCCATGCTCCACAGAGTCCTGGTTGGAGCCTTCTTTTTTTTAAATTAATTAATTTTAATTGGAGGCGGCTAATTACTTTACAGTATTGTAGTGGTTTTTGCCATACATTGACATGAATCAGCCATGGGTGTACATGTGTACGCCATCCTGAACCCCCTTCCCACCTTCCTCCCCATCCCATCGCTCAGGGTTGTCCCAGTGCACTGGCTTTGAGTGCCCTGTTTCATGCATCGAATTTGGGCTGGTGATCTACTTCACATATGGCAATATACATGTTTCAATGCTATTCTCTCAAATCATCCCACCCGCACCTTCTCCCACAGAGTCCAAAGTCTGTTCTTTATACCTGTGTCTCTTTTTGCTGTCTCACATATAGGGTCATCGTTACCATCTTTCTAAATTCCATATGCATGCATTAATATATTGTATTGGTATTTTTCTTTCTGACTTAGTTCACTCTGTATAATAGGCTCCAGTTTCATCCACCTCATTAGAGGTGCATTAGAACTGATTCAAATGCCTTCTTTTTACTAGCTGAGTAATATTCCATTGTGTGTATATACCACAGCTTTCTTATCCATTCGTCTACCCATGGACATCTAGGTTGCTTCCATGTCCTAGCTGTTACAGTGCTGCGATGAACACTGGAGTACACTTTAACTGGAGTACAATTTCAATTCTGCTTTCCTCGGTGTGTATGCCCAGCAGTGGGATTGCTGGGTCATATGGCAGTTCTGTTTCCAGTTTTTTAAGGACCCTCCACACTGTTCTTCATAGTGGCTATACTAGTTTGCATTCCCACTGACAGTGTAAGAGGGTTCCCTTTTCTCTGCACCTTCTCCAGCATTTATTGCTTGTAGACTTTTCGATAGCAGCCATTCTGACCAGTGTGAGATTGTACTTCATTGTGGTTATGATTTGTATTTCTCTGATAATGAGTGATGTTGAGCATCTTTTCATGTGTTGTTAGCCATCTGTATGTCTTCTTTGGAGAAATGAGTGTTTAGTTCTTTGGCCCATTTTTTGGATTGGGTTATTTATTTTTTCTGGTATTGAGCTGCATGAGCTGCTGGTATATTTTTGAGATTAATTCTTTGTCAGTTGCTTTGTTGGCTATTATTTTCTCCCATTCTTCAGGCTGTCTTTTCACCTTGTTCTTCGTTGTGCAAAAGCTTTTGAGTTTAATTAGGTCCCATTTGTTTATTTTTGCTTTTATTTCCATTCCTCTGGGAGGTGAGTCATAAAGGATCCTGCTGTGAGGTATGTCAGAGAGTGTTTTGCCTATGTTTTCCTCTAGGAGTTTTATAGTTTCTGCTCTTATGTTTAGATCTTTAATCCATTTTGAGTTTATTTTTGTGTGTGGTGTTAGAAAATGTTCCAGTCTCATTCTTTTACAGGTGGTTGATCAGTTTTCCTAGCACCACTTGTTAAAAAGATTATCTTTTCTCCACTGTATATTCTTGCCTCCCTTGCCAAAGATAAGGTGTCCATAGGTGTGTGGATTTATCTTTGGGCTTTCTATTTTGTTCCATTGATCTATATTTCTGTCTTTGTGTCTTGATGACTATAGCTTTGTAGTATAGTCTGAAGTCAGGCAGGTTGATTCTTCCAGTTCCATTCTTCTTTCTCAAGATTGCTTTGGCTATTTGAGGTTTTCTGTGTTTTCATACAAATTGTGAAATTATTTGTTCTAGCTCTGTGAAAAATACTGTTGGTAGCTTGATAGGGGTTGCATTGAATCTATAGATTGCTTTGGGTAGTATACTCATTTTCACTATATTTCACTTGGTCATGATGTATGATCTTTTAAATATGTTGTTGCATTCTGTATGCTAGAGTTTTGTTGAGGATTTTTTGCATCTATGTTCATCAGTGATATTGTGGAGCCTTCTTTTAAGCTTGAGGCAGAGATGAGTCCTTTTTGAGTACCTCCAGGAAAAGGTCATCAGTGGATGGTGATGAAATTGGCTTTGACTGTGATGATAGCACATGGCCTAGTTCTGTAATAAATCTGGCATTGCCTTTATAACACCTGGGGAGAGTCTGCAAGCAGCTAGAGCAAAACACAGATTCCTTACAGAGCCAAAACTCTTCTGAGATTGACCAGCGGGCTAAGAATGTAAGAGTTCTACAATCCCGCCTTTCAGGGAAATCCCCCCCCACCTCAGTTCTTCTAAACAGACCCTTTTAAAGGATCATCTCAATCACATTCAGCTGCAGAGAGCAGGAGTTGGCCAAGGACCAGATGGTGCTGGCCTGTGGTCTGATGGCCACTCACTGTGGGAAGTTCAATCCTGTGGTTACATCCTTAAGTGACTCCCTTCATTGTAATAATTCCCACTTGAACACTGCCTCTCCATTTTCTAAGTGCTTTCACATTCAATCACTCACTGAATTCTCAAACAGACCAGTAGGCAGGCTCAGAATCATGTCCCCATTTCAGAAGGATGACTTTGAAGGGCTGCATGACTGTCACAACATATTACAGTGTGTCCATGGGAGAGGCCAACCAGAGTGTAGACTTGCTGATCTTCAGACCCAGCTCACTTCGTTGGCCTCCTATGTCTTCTCAAACAGAGCAGACTCTTTCCTACCTCAGGGCCTTTATATTTGCAAATCCTTCTGTTTGGAATGCTCCCTGGCTCATTCCCCCTTTTCAGGCTTCAGCTCAGTAGACATCTTCTTAACAAGCCCGTTCCTCTCCACCCTTTCCAGAGTCACCCTGCTGTGATTCTCTATCACAATTCTTATCATTATGTGCTCTGAACTTGCTGTGGTGTTGTTGTTTAGTCGCTCAGTCATGTCCAACTCTTTGTGACCTCGTGGACTGCAGCATGCCAGGCTTCCCTGTCCTTCACCATTTCCTGGATTTTGCTCAAATTCATGTCCACTGAGTTGGTGATGCCATCCAACCATCTCATCCTCTGTCTTCCTGTTCTCCTCCTGCCTTCAGTTTTTTCCAGCGTCAGGGTCTTTTCCAGTGAGTCAGCTCTTCACATCAGGTAGCCAAAGTATTGGAGCTTCAGCTTCAGCATCAGTCCTTCCTACGAATATTCAGAGTTGACTTCCTTTATTCCTTTAGAATCTCTGTGCAGACCAAGGGACTCTCAAGAGCCTTTTCCAGCACTGCAGTTCAAAAGCATCAGTTCTTCAGTACTCAGCCTTTTTTATTGTCCAGTTCTCACATCCATACATGACTGCTGGAAAAACCAGAGCTTTGATTATACAGACCTTTGTAGGCAAAGTAATATCTCTGCTTTTTTAATACGCTGTCTAGGTTTGTCATAGCTTTTCTTCCAAGGAGCAAGTGTCTTTTAATTTCATGGCTGCAGTCACTGTCCTCATGATTTTTGAGCCCAAGAAAACAAGTTTCTCACTGTTTCCACTGCTTTTCCATCTACTTGCCATGAAGTGATAAGACTGGATGCCATGATCTTCATTTTTTGAGTTTTAAGCCAGCTTTTTCACTTTCCTTTTTCAGAGGCTCTTTAATTATTCTTCACTTTCTGCCATAAGGGTGGTGTCTTCTGCATATCTGAGATTATTGATATTTCTCTTGGCAATCTTGATTCCAGCTTGTGGTTCATCCATCCTGGCATTTCGGATGATGTGCTCTGCATAACAGTTAAATAAGCAGGGTGACAACTGCAGCCTTGTCATATTCCTTTCCCAATTAGAAACCAGTTGTTCTGTGTCCAGTTCTAACTGTTGCTTCTTGAACTACATACAGGTTACTCAGAAGGCAGGTAAGGTAGTCTGGTATTCCCAAGTTTTTAAGAGTTTTCCACACTTTGTTGTGATCCACACAATCAAAGGCTTTAGCATAGTCAATGAAACAGAAGTAGATGTTTTTCTGGAATTCTCTTACTTTTTCCTTGATCCAGTGAGTGTTGGCAATTTGACCTCTGGTTTCTCTACACTTTCTAAATGCAGCTTATACATCTGGAAGTTCTTGGTTCACATACTGTTGAAGCCTGGCTTGGAGAATTTTGAGAATTACTTTGCTAGCATGTGAAATGAGTGCAGTTGTGGAATAGTTTGAATATTCCTTGGCATTGCCCTTCTTTGTGACTGGAATGAAAACTGACCTTTTCCAGTCCTATGGCCACTGATGAGTTTTGCAAATTTGCTGACATATTAAGTGGAGCACTTTAACAACATTATCTTTTAGGATTTGAAATAGCTCGGCTGGAATTTCATCACCTCCGCTAGCTTTATTTGTAGTGATGCTTCCTAAGGCCCACTTGACTTCACACTCCAGGATGTCTGGTTCTAGGTGAGTGATCATAGCATTGTGGTTATCTGGGTCATTAAGATCTTTTTTGTGTAGTTCTTTTGTGGATTCTTGTCACCTCTTCTTAATATCTTCTGCTTCTGTTAGGTCCATGCTGCTTGTCTTGAAATGGAGCAGGTTTAAAATCATCTGGAGGACTTCAAGCACAGTGTCAAAATATAGTGCATCCCCACAGTGAGTTTAGTTAACATCCATCACCACACACAATTAAAAAAAATTTTTTTTCTTATGATGAGGACTTTTAAGATATACACTCAACAACTTTCAAACATGCAGTACAGAACTATTAACTCCAGTCCCCATGAGTTACACTACATCCTATGACTTATTTGTCTTATAACTGGATATTTGTACGATTTGACTCCCTTCAACAATTTTGTCTGCCCTCCTAGTGCTGTCTCTGGCAACCACCAGTCTATTCTTGAATACAGGAGCTTTTTCCCCTTGAGTCCATGTGTAAGTGAGATCTAAGGAATTTGTCTTTCTCTGACTTATTTCATTTCGCATGATGCCTTCATGCCCCTTCCGTGTTGTAGCAAGCAGCAAGATTTCCCTTTTTATGGCAGATGTCCTTTTCCATCCATCCACCGATGGACATGTGACTTGTTTCCATATCTTGGCAGTACTTGTTTGCTTATTGTCTGTTCGATCTCTCATCCTGTTTTTGCCGTGTGCTTGTTTATGCCTGGTCCATCACTGGTGCCTGATAAGTATTTGTCAAATGAGTGTTGACTGAAGACACAGATGAGCTCTTTTATTTTGTTGTCAGCCCACACCTAAGAAGGAAGGTGGAACATTGACAGAAAAATGGGGTTATTTGGTCTGATCTCTTCTCCCTGTTACCTTTTTCTTTCACTTTTTCACTCTTAAGCTTTTTCTGAGGGTTATTATTACTATTATTGAATTATAGATGATATACAAAAATATATGTTTTTACGTGTACCACACAGTGATTCACCATTTGAAAGGTTATATTCCATTTATAGCTATTACAGGATAGTGGCTATATTCCTTGTGCTGAGCGTTATATCCTCATAGCTTATTTTATGCACAGTAGTTTGTACCTCTTGGTCCCCTATCTCTATCTTGCCCCTCCCCACTTCCTCTCCCGACTGGTAACCAATATTTCATTCTCTATATCTGTGAGTCCTAGACAGCATATTCAAAAGCAGAGACATTACTTTGCCGACTAAGGTCTGTCTAGTCAAGGCTATGGTTTTCCCAGTAGTCATGTATGGAGGTGAGAGACTGTGAAGAAGGCTGAGCGTCAAAGAATTGATGCTTTTGAACTGTGGTGTTGGAGAAGACTCTTGAGAGTCCCTTGGACTGCAAGGAGATCCAACCAGTCCATTCTGAAGGAGATCAACCCTGGGATTTCTTTGGAAGGAATGGTGCTAAAGCTGAAACTCCAGTACTTTGGCCACCTCATGTGAAGAGTTGACTCATTGGAAAAGACTCTGATGCTGGGAGGGATTGGGGACAGGAGGAGAAGGGGACGACAGAGGATGAGGTGGCTGGATGGCATCACTGACTGGATGGACGTGAGTCTGAGTGAACTCCTGGAGACAGTGATGGACAGGGAGGCCTGGAGTGCTGCGATTCATGGGGTCACAGAGAGTCGGACACAACTGAGCGACTGAACTGAACTGAACTCATATCTGTGAGTCTGCTTCTTTTTTTTGTTGAATTCACTAGTTTGTTGTTCTAAGGGTTATTATTAAATTGGTATATAGTTTTCTTGGACAATTTTTGTGAAATTCCAGATGAATGAATGAGGCTATCTGGGTTGAAGGAGGGCTGTCCAAAGTCCACCCAGGATATCCAGCCAAGTGTGGTTCCCTAAGTCTGCCACGTCTTTGTGCTGTACTTAAACTTTGATACTCACCTCAACTCACCTGTCAACAGGGAAGAGCACACACATCCTCACTTTTCCCACTTGGGACAAATTACCAGCAAGCCAGCTGTGGTTGTGATGGATTGGGGGCCTGCAGGCTGTGATCACGGCTCAAGGTTTTCCTCTGTGATGAACAGATTGAAATTACAGGAAGAAACCTTCATCTTGGGCTTGTCAGCATTTTGTTCAAACAAACTACGACCCAGCCCAGATATCACAGCTCTAAACCTCTCGGGAACTTTCTGGGTGAGTGAATTCGAATTTTAGGACTGGCTTGCATGGGACACTTTAATTCCCAGAGTGGTACTTTCAGAACCTCAAGTGTCTGAGGCCTCTCCTACCCTGTGGTTTCAAGAGAAAAAAGTTGAGATTTTACCAGACTGGAATTGGGTTTTAAAGGTAAAATTTGATTTTCCTGGTCGAAGCGGAGTGGAAGATGAGGTCTGAGGTGTTTATGGAGTGCTGAGCAGAGGCTGGGGCCAAGATGGCCCACGCTTCTCCTCCAGTTGTGGGCAGGACTCCTTCAAGGACCCCTGGGAAATAGAGAGTGGGTGTGTGTACATGTGTGCACACACGTGCCCGCACAAGAAGGGATGGGTTTGCAAACCACATGGCTGCTCTGGAATACACATTACAGGGGCAACTACCTCTGCCCAAGAGAGTCAAGAAGTCTACCCAGAGAAGGGACAGGCATAGTTTAGATGGGAACCTGGAGACCAGGGGTGAGATGTAATTTGCCCAAAGTCACCTTACCTGTCATTTGCAGAGGAGGGAGAGAGCCTAAACTCACTGGATTCCTGATTCCAGAAAACCATGTGGTGCTGTGGAAAGAGACTGGATTTGAAGCTGAGTGACCTTGAACAAGTCCCTTCTTGTCTGTAGGCCTCACAGAGGACAGTGATCTGTAGGGTTAGTTTAGGCCCTCGCTTATTGTGGGGATAAGAGATGAACATCGTACGATCTCAGATGGACAGACTGGGGGGCTCTGGTTCTGGCGCCAGTGTTAACGCTTATATTCTAAGCAGTTTGGGCAAGCTAGTGGTAGGATAAGGTGAGTCAGGGCATAAACACAACTGTATTTCTAAAGCAGACTCATTGCATTGGCCACAGTTGCTTTCACTAGAGTCTGGTTTCACGGGAATTCTGCCCCAACCCAGCTGCATGGACAGGCTGAACTGAATCTTCTTTGTGAGTCATACAGTTCTGTTCTTTCCGTGTTCCAGCTCCATAAAGAGTTATAAATGGGGGACTTCCCTGAAGGTCCGGTAGTCAAGGCTCTGCACTGCCGATGCAAGGGGCGTGGGTTCAATGCCTGGTTGGGGAACTAATATCCTACAAGCAGAAGAGCATGAAGAACCACAGCAACAACAAAAACCAAATAAGCAGTTTTAAAAAATCCAGTTTGGGAAAGAGCGTTGTAAATGGAATAAATTTGACTGTTAGCACGATCTCCCTCTGAAGATGAAAAAAAAAAAAGGAAATACAAAAGGTGGCAGGAGACCCTGGTGTGTTAGAAGCAAACGAGTCACAGAAGAGTTAATAAAATAGAGAGCGATTATAAGACAGCAGGAGATAGTGTGACTTGGCTTTTAGCTCTCATGAGGAGGGCAGGCTTGCCAGGATCGCATTCCAGGGCAGCCTACTGGCCTTAAGGAAGAGTGTGTGGGGTTCGAGTCGAGTCCAGTGAGCCACACGCACACGAAGAACCCTGAGACCAGGCGGAGGAGAGGGGAGGGCGAGCCGTCTCGTCCTTCTGGGAGTCTGGGGACAAGCTCCAGGGAGGGAGGTGTTCGGGGCCAGGAGGAAGCATGCAGAAGGTCCAAGGGCACTCAGGCTGCTGTAACAAGCACCACAGACTAGAGGGCCAGGACAGCACTTGTTTTCTCACTGTTTTGAAGGCTGGAAGTCCAAGGTCAGATTCCTCTGAGTGCCTGAAGGGAAGGGTCTGTTCTAGACTTCTCTCCTTGGCTTGCAAAAAGCCATCTTCACATCATCTTCCTTCTGTGTGCGTCTCTGTGTCTAAATTCCCCCATCTTGTGAGGACTCCAGTCACATTGGACTAAGATCCACCCTAATGACCTCATTTTAATTAATCCCTTCTTTAAAAATCCTATCTTCAAATACAGTCACTTTCTGAGGTCCCAGGGCTCAGAACTTCAACAAATGAATTTCAAGAGACACAGTTTGACTTCAACATATGAATTTTGGGGGGAGCACAATTCAGCCTGAAACACAGGACACAGTCCTTTTCCTCCCAGGGTTGGTGGAGCAGGGGGACCCTTGTGACATCAAAGGCCACTGGGAAAGCCGGTTTTTGGTCTTATCCTTAATGACCCAGCTGTTAGGTGATTTCCCCCAGGAAGATTTCTTAGATCTTCACCACTCTGTCCCAAGCCCATTGGATTCCCTCCCCACCACCCCTTGAGTTCCTCAGACACTTAGCTGGTACCTCTGTTGAGCCATTTGTCATCATCTCCCTTAGACTTCAGTAGAAATGTGTCTGTACTTCTGATTTACCGAAGCCTCATGTCCTAGGCATCTTTGTGTCTCTCTCATAGCCCACCGCCTCCAGTCTTGCATATGGAGCAGGTTTGGTAATATTTGTTGGCTTGTTGATGGTCCGGCTGTCCAAGGAAGTTGGGTAATAAGTGCTGGATAAACAGGAAGATGCAGCTATTAATAAAACAGCCACAGCAACATGCCTTTCCTCAGAGTCTTTGCACTCATGGACAAAGTTGAGCTCCTGGGTTTATCAAAAAGAGAAGCTCCTTCCACCCTTCTATCCTTGTTTGACCACAAGGGTCAACAGAGAAGTCTGCCATCTGGGTTCTCAGCATTCTTAAACCCCCAGAGTTCAAAGAGAATGACTCCTCTGGCCGGTCTTGAAGAAGCACTTCAATCATGGCTTGAATAATGGCATTCATTTGGTCCGGCTCTGTGGATGTTCCTCCCTCCGCCCCCAGTCCTGTGACCTTCTGTCCCCTTGTTTCTTGGCTGAGCGTCTGGGTCTGCTGTTGAGAGCAGAGGCAGTTTCGGGAGAGTGAGGGTCCTTCCCACGGACCCAGAGCCACATAGCCCAGAAAGCCTGACTGTGCAGAAACAGCTGGGTTTTGGCAGGCTGATTTTGAAAAACATTGCTGATAATTTAAAATCACTATTTCAGAATGGTGTACGGAGGATGAGGAATGTATTATTAGATAAGGGAGGTCACCCGTCTTGTTAAGAGAAGACTCCTTGGAGGACTTGCTCTGAAACACGTCCCCTCCCCTCCTTCCTCTTTCTTCTAGTAAAGCTTCCTACCTGGTTCCCGGAGGGTAGGTGTACCTGGATATTGGTCCCTTCAGCCGCTGGGATGGTTGCCAAGGCCTTGGGATGCTTTGAGTCCTTGACCTGTTGCCTTGGTTCTTTCCATTGAGCCTTATACACTTTTAGAATTTTCTGTGTATGCCCCCAAATGGAAAAGGTTGGTGAGGACTGCTTTAGACTGATGTGTTCTGCAGAGATGTCTAGGATCACTGAGCAGGTTTCTCAGTATTTACCTTTTAAAATGAAATACCTTCACTTATTACTTTTGGTGCTCTGACTTTGGACAAAGTGAAAGCCAACATTAGGACTCTATGGTTCATTAAAGTTGTAGGGCAATTTGTTTACATTCAGTGTATTAATATACAAAAAGGTCTTAATGACCTGGTGTGGTGTGGTCACTCTCCTAGAGCCAGACATCCTGGAGTGTGAAGTCAAATGGGTCTTAGGAAGCATTACTATGAACAAATTAGTGGAGATGATGGAGTTCCAGATGAGCTATTTAAAATCCTAAAAGATGATGCTGTTAAAGTGCTGCACTCAATATGTCAGTAAGTTTGGAAAACTCATCAGTGACCACAGGACTGGAAAAGGTCAGTTTTCATTCCAATCCCAAAGAAGGACAATGCCAAAGAAAGTTCAAACTATTGTACAATTTTGCTTATTTCACATGCTATTAATAACAAGGTTATGCTCAGAATTCTTTGAGCTAGGCTTCAGCGGTACATGAATAGAGAACTTCCAATTATACAAACTGAATTTGGAAGTGGTAGAGGAACCAGAGATCAAATTGCCAACATTTGTTGGATCATGGAGAAAACAAGGGAGTTCCAGAAAAACACCTACTTCTGCTTCATTGACTATGCTAAAGCCTTTGACTGTGTGGATCACAACAAATNAATAGAGAACTTCCAATTATACAAACTGAATTTGGAAGTGGTAGAGGAACCAGAGATCAAATTGCCAACATTTGTTGGATCATGGAGAAAACAAGGGAGTTCCAGAAAAACACCTACTTCTGCTTCATTGACTATGCTAAAGCCTTTGACTGTGTGGATCACAACAAATTGTGGAAAATTCTTAAAATGATGGGAATACCAGACCGCCTTACCTGTCTGCTGAGAAATCTGTATGCAGGTCAAGAAGCAACAGTTAAAACTGGAAATGGAACAATGGACTGGTTCAAAATTGGGAAAAGGAGTATGACAAGGCTGTATATATTGTCACTGTGCTTATTTAACTTATATGCAGAATACATCATGCCAAATGCCAGGTTGGATGAATCACAAGCTGGAATCAAGATTGCTGGGAGAAATATCAACAATCTCAGACATACAGATGGTACCACCCCAATGGCAGAACATTAAGAAGAACTAAAGAGGCTCTTGATAAGCGTGAAAGAGGAGAGTGAAAAAGTTGGCTTGAAATTCAGTATTGAAAAACCAAGATCATGGCATCTGGTCCCAACAATAGAAGGGGAAAAGTAGAAGCAGTCACAGATATTATTTTCTTGGGCTCCAAAATCACTATGAACAGTGACTGCAGCCATGAAATTAAAAGATACTTGCTCCTTGGAGGGAAAGCTATGGCAAACCTAAACAGCGTATTAGAAAGCAGAGATATCACTTTGCCAACAAAGGTCTGTATAACCAAGGCTATGGTTTTTCATAACTGAGAAGTCCATGAGCAGAATTAGCCCCAGAGATGGCTAGATCCAAGGGCTCATGTGGTATCGTATGGACTTGGGTTTTTTTTCTCTCCTGGTCTCGTATCTCCAATACAAAGGCTTCTTCATTCTCGTGGCAGGCTCTCTTAAGAGGTAGCCCCTAGCAGCTGCAGGCTTTTCTCTTACTGGGTTAGCAACATGAGAGATTGCCTCCATCTTTGGAATTCTGGTAAAAGGATGTAGTAGGATTTCATTAGCTAGTTTGGGTCACATGCCCAGCCCTGAGCCTATTACTGTGCCCAGCAACAATTTGGGCTGTGATTTACTGAGCCTACATCACTAGCCCAATACTGGAGCCAGTACTGGGTTGTAAAGCTGTCTGGAACACTGCACTAAAGGTGAGGAAAGATGGTTTCTCAAAGGAAATTTAGAATACTGTTACCTTGTGAAAGGAGTTTGGATGTTGAGTGGGCAAGACCTGTACCCGGGATCTCCTGTCTCCACTATAGGGCAGATTCTTCTTCCACATGGAAACAGAGGAAACAGAAGGACCATAGTTTGTTCTGAGTCAACGTGATAGATAAAGGAGAATGTGCTCCCCAGCTAATTCAGTGTCCATTGTACATCCACCTTCTGTGACATGGAGGGGTGGTTGCCAGTAAAGAAAGAAGGGGCCTGGAACTGTCCAGATGCTACCCATCTGTCCTCATGTAGCCGAGTATCCACACTGCCCCTCGAAGACAATTAATGCTCTTAGTCATTAAAAATTGCCAGGGAGATAATAATACAAATCCTCTTTATAAAAGTACCAGGCTGTTACAATTTTCTGAGTCAAGGAGAAATGCCTGTTGTCTTGCTCAGATCATTTGTGCTGCTCTTTCTCATCCTGTGCTTAAGAAAAACAAAAAATAAAAAACAGGTATGGCAGATTAGCAAGGAGACCCAACCAGTCCATTCTGAAGGAGATCAGCTCTGGGATCTCTTTGGAAGGAATGATGCTAAAGCTGAAACTNGTATGGATATGAGAGTTGGACTGTGAAGAAAGCTGAGTGCTAAAGAATTGATGCTTTTGAAGTGTGGTGTTGGAGAAGACTCTTGAGAGTCCCTTGGACTGCAAGGAGATCCAACCAGTCCATTCTGAAGGAGATCAGCCCTGGGATTTCTTTGGAAGGAATGATGCTAAAGCTGAAACTCCAGTACTTTGGCCACCTCATGCAAAGAGTTGACTCATTGGAAAAGACTCTGATGCTGGGAGGGATTAGGGGCAGGAGGAGAAGGGGACAACAGAGGATGAGATGGCTGGATGGCATCACTGACTCGATGGACGCAAGTCTGAGTGAACTCTGGGAGTTGATGATGGACAGGGAGGCCTGGTATGCTGCGATTCATGGGGTCGCAAAGAGTCGGACATGACTGAGCAACCGAACTGAACTTTTTCATATTATTTTCCATTATGGTTTGTCATAGGATATTGACTATAGTTCTTTGTGCCATACAGTAGGACCTTCTTGTTTATCCATTCTATATATTCTAGTTCTTCTCGTTCCATCCACTAATTTCAAACTTTAAATCTACCCCTCCCCTACTTTTCTCCCCCTTGGCAACCGTAAGTCTGTCCTCTAGATCTGTGAGTCTATTTCTGCTTGGTAGATGGGTTCATTTGTATCATAGTTTATATTCCACAATATAATAAGTGGAATCATATGATATTTTTCATTCTCTTTTTGACTTATTCCACTTAGTATGATAATCTCTAGGTCCATCCATGTTGCTGCAAATGACATTATTTCATTCTTTTCTTATGGCTGAATAATAGTCAGTATATATGTACTATATTTTCTTTTATCCATTCATCTACCAATGGGCATTTAGTTTGCTTCCATGTCTTGGTTGTTGTAAATAATGCTACAATGAACACTGGAATACATGTATCATTTTAAATTAGTTTTGTCCAGATATACGCTGAGGAGTCGGATTACTGGATCATATGGTAGTTCTTTTGCAGTGTTTTGAAGAACCTCCATACTGTTCTCCATAGTGGCTGCATCAATTTACATTCCCACCAGTAGTGTAGGGGAATTCCCTTTTCTTAATGTGGAGAAGTTTAAAGGGCATCTAGTGGCCATCAGCAGCATGAACACTAAGAAACAGCCATTGAAATTCACTCGTTTATTAAAACACTTTTTTGTGCTGTCCCTATGAATCAGACAGTTCTAGGTTCAGGGAATATGACTATGACTACGTCCAACTCTTTGTGATTCCATGGACTACACAGCCCACTAGGCTCCTCTGTTGATGGAATTTTCTAGGCAAGAATATTGGAGTGGGTTGCCATTCCCTTCTCCAGGGGATTTTCCTGATCCAGGGATCAAACCCGTGTCCTGCATTGTTTATTGTCTGCCTTTCCTTCTAGAATATAAGCTCAACAAGGGCATCGACTTTGTATTTTTTCTTGTTCACTGTTCTCCTCCCAGAACTTAATAGAGTGACTGATATATTGTAGTTTCAGTAAGTTTTTATTGGATGAAAATCCCTACCTTAATGTATGGGTACTATCCAACTGACTAAAATTTTACTGAGTACTTATGATGTGTCAAGCCCTGTGCTAGTAAAGTGCAGTCACAGAGTGGTTATTATCTGTGATTTTACACAGCTAACAATCGCAGATAAAATTTCAGACAAATTTTCTACTGAACAGGAATATTTTATTATTGATAAAATGTTATGTGATTACTTCATTAAAATTCTACATAATTTAGTTCATTTAGCAACACTTTATAACAAAAGTTTATCTTTAAAATGCAGTACTCTTACCCTCAGATCACAAATATTTCACAAACTACTTCAATTACTTTTAAAAACCATCCCTGTTCCTCCATCACGGATTAAGTGACGTCAGCAATAGTAGTAGCCCCAATATATCCTGACTAGTCTCCACTTTCAAATTTCTCCCAGGCACTCTCCTTTGATATTTTTCCACACATTTTCTCTTTAATTAAAAAATATAAGTAATTTAATCTCATTAAAAAAAAACATTGAGCACTTCTTCCCTATATATAATATGTTCATAGAGATAATCAGACCTTTTGAAGAATTACACACCAGTTCCCCTGATTATAGTAACTTTGAAGTATGCTGATATTACTCAAAGTCTGGCAGGCAGCTTCCAATTCTCCCTCACAAAACACATGGTAATAACGATGAAACACAGGACCTGAGTCATGGGATCCTAATGGACCAAATGGCTCAACATGCTTGTCCTTACCAGGATTTCCCTTAAAGTGCCAGGGAATCAGTAAGTCTTGAGAATGAAAAGAAGTCCTATTAGCATGAATAGGCAACTTGGAATTAGCAACATTGCTTGAATTACATCCTCTATGTTGAAAGTCATTTATAGAGGAGACAGAATGTGCTGAGTGTTGATTGCCTACAATAGGCAACTGGTTCACAAGCAACACTTGCACTGATGTATCATTGCTGATTTCCTCTTTCATGCCTTGGCTAGTTCTGTTTTCTCTAAGATACTTGGACTTCTTCTTATTATATTCTTGCTCCATAGCCCAAACATAGATGAGTGCCTTCCCATCAGGTCTTAGAAATCAAACAAGTTCTTGGAGAGCTGCCACTCTACTCTCTGATGTAGCAAAATGGGGAATAACAGCAAAGGAAATGCAAACATCACAAGATCCACTGCGGATTGGTGCTGCCAAAGCATCACAGACAGATATTGCCTCTCTCTACAAATGTCCACAAGGTTTTGGCTATGATCACAGCCAATCATATATAACTCCTTACTGATGCCAAGATATTTTCCATTTCCACATCCAATATCAGCAACTAATGAACCACTTGGCAAAGCTTTCAAAAACTCTACTATATGTGGCCAAGGGGTGGGTCTTGTGCTGCTGAAGTGCCTAGCAATTTCTTCATAAACCTGATGGTCATAATCTTGCTCCAGTTATAAGGCTTCTTTATCACTCTCTGGAAATGATGCAGGAGTCTCCTTCATCTGCTATCACAGACCAAAGGGTAACTACAATTACAAAGTGTTTGTTTCACTTTCTAAATGTAAATGATGTCTATATTCCCCTCTTGTTTAAAGTCAAGTCTTCAACATCACTGGTGATAATTCCACTTTTGTGACCCTGGGATACTTGAACAGTATCAAATTTTCTGGGTGTGATTCCATAGGTCCAAAGGTATCTAGATTCCCCTGTCATCACCAGCAAACTCCAACAAGGCAGCATAACTGGCACTGTCATATCATCTGGGTGCTTAAAATCCATGACAATCTCTGATCCCAAACTGAGATAAATGATCTCATCCTCAAATATAGTGGTAAACATATTTTAGAGAGAAATGAGCAGACTTTGAATACATAAACAAATATATGTAACTGTTAGGGGAGACATTAGGAAGTGATTGCTTCTACTACTAAATCACTTCAGTCGTGTCCGACTGTGCGACCCTATAGACAGCCTCCCACCAGGCTCCTCCGTCCCTGGGATTCTCCAGGCAAGAACACTGGAATGGGTTGCCATTTCCTTCTCCAATGCATGAAAGTGAAAAGTGAAAGTGAAGTCACTCAGTCATGTACAACCCTCAG